>SJYX01020564.1:156710-225149 GCA_006410675.1 Oreotragus oreotragus | reverse complement strand
GTTTTGGGGTGAAATGTCTTATAGATATCAATTAGGTCTAACTGGTCTATTGTATCATTTAAAGTTTGTATTTCTTTGTTAATTTTTGTTAATAAAGAAAAAAAACATCTAAAATTACAGTGGGTAATAATATTTGCTAGGAGTTCACAAAATTAGTAGAGCTTTTAAGATGATCAAAACTATATAAAATTTTAGTAGTAGGTATGAAGAAGACAGAATAAGGAAAACTGAAAATCTTGGCTAAAATAGCTAAGGAAACTGAAGTTGTAGTATTCAGTATGAAAAGTAGAATTCTCCCAATCTGTGACAGGTAAGGGTTTTCTTGTCCAGGACTTATTCCTTGCAAGTCAGCGTCATAAAATCTCCATGGTGATGATTACAGGTGATGTTTAGGATTAGTGCTTCAGCAGATTACTCAGGCCTCCTTTCAGACCACACGTAAATGTGGCAGCTGGCTTCACACCTCTCAGGTATGCTAAAGAGGGAGTGAGATGTTCTTGAACCCAAAAGCTAAAGTGGCTGAATGTGTCAGGAGCCACCTCTCAGCCACATCATGTGGACGATGGATACCAGAATCTGATATCACATGAAAGGTGAAGTGGGTACTTCCTTNCACACCTCTCAGGTATGCTAAAGAGGGAGTGAGATGTTCTTGAACCCAAAAGCTAAAGTGGCTGAATGTGTCAGGAGCCACCTCTCAGCCACATCATGTGGACGATGGATACCAGAATCTGATATCACATGAAAGGTGAAGTGGGTACTTCCTTTAATATGCAATTTAAACTCCCATAACCCAAGGGTTGTTTCCCTACTAGATTTCATTGATTTGACCTAAAAAAATAAAATAAAATAACTGGGCAAACCTACACATCCATTGGTGATCCTCAGTATATTAATTTTCCTCAATACTTATGGATCTTGGGGCCTAGTGTGGATTTAGTCAGCTTATTTATCAATACTTGTTCAACATTATTACAGAATAATGGGCTTCCCTTGTGGCTCAGCTGGTAAAGAATCCCCCTGCAATGCAGGAGACCCTGGTTCGATTCCTGGGATGGGAAGATCCACTGGAGAAGGGATAGGCTACTCACTATAGTATTCTGGCATGGAAAATTCCATGGACTGTATAGTCCATGGGGTGGCAAGAGTCAGACATGACTGAGTGACATTCACTTTCATCACAGAATAGAACTGAGTTATGATCGGAGAAGATTTCCATTTATGTAGATCTAAAAATGGAGATTAAAACTTAAAATTCATATATAACCTGAAAATAAAGATCTGGGATTTATGTAATAATGTCAATTATTGATTTGTTTCCTCCCACCTCAAAATTTACCCATTTGACCTGCCTTGTAAAAATGCACTTTGATCTTTTACTTATTTTTCCTTTCCTAGATGCCAATAAATCTTTAGAGAGTTCTGGAGAGACATTGCAGGAGGAAAGGGTTTTGCTTCCTGATTTGGGCATGCTTACTGGCGAGCTCCCTCAGCATGTCATTTTTCCTCAGCATGTCACTTTCCGCAGCACCAGACTCCTGAAATGATCTTAGCTTCTCTATTGTTTGGCTTTGATGGGTGACATGGCCAGGAGCACTCGGGTCGGCAGCTTCACTAGAGGAGTATCTGCAGCTAGTACAGAGCTTGCAGCTTCTCTAGGTGCAGGCTTCTGCAGCACTGACAGCTACTCTAGTGTCTGGTTCCTTCCTTTCATGAATCACAGTGCTCAATAGGCAGTAGCTTTTGTCTACACTCCCCATTGACAATTTTGTAGGAAAGTGTCTGCAGTGATAAGATTATTCTTAAACATCTTTCTTAAGCACTGTGGAGAACAGATTTCCAGCAAAATCCAGCTGTGTTTTTTCAGCAAAACAGCTACTGAAATGGCACCATAGTGACTTCTCTGCCATTCAATGAGCCACGAATTTCCTCTCCAATAAGGTGTGGCTCTTGGTACAGAGTGTTTCTTCCCTCAGTGCTCTATTATAAATGTACTGGCAGTGATTGCTCTTTATATTTGCGATTTCTGTGACTTTACATGTCTTTACTTCTTACTGGCCAATTTCTTAGCACTTTAATATCTTATGATTCTTTATATTAAACTTTGGGCTTCCCAGGTGGCGTTAGTGGTAAAGAACCTGCCTGCCAATGTAGGAGACATCAGAGATGAGAATTTGATCCAGGGAAAATCTCCTGGAGGAGGACATGGCAACTCACCCTAGTATTCTTGACTAAAGAATCCTAAGGACAGCGGAGCCTGATGGGCTGTAGTCCATAGGGTCATACAGAGTCAGATATGACTGAAGTGACTTAGTATGCACACACACACTATTCAAATTACTGTCTCTTTTTTGTTTCATGGTTAGAATCTGACTGATATATCAAAACCTAAATACACAACTCTGCTAAGGCCAAATGCTTTCAAATTTCTGAAGATATTTACTCTTCCCTATAATTTATATCAGAATAATAAACCTCATATAAGAATTAAGGTAATATGTTAAGGTTTAAAGTAAGCACTCAATAAATGTTATATGAATCTGAATGATGAATTAAATCTAAATCTCAGTTAAATAGTAAGTATCTTGAAAGGTTGTGATCTGAATTTAAGAAAATAAGGAAACCCACTTTGAGAGATTTGTCAGCTAAAGAATAGGAATATTTGAGATATGTAATTGTCAGCTACATTAAATGATTTTATCTTGTGGTATTATATTTGAGAATAGTAAATGATTGGTTGCAGAAATGAAGAATAGTAAATAATAGAATGCAGAAAGGAAGAATCCAATTAAAAAAGAGACTATAAAAATTCCACAAAGAAAAGTATAAGTGTGAAGATGAGTGGTTAAGCAAAATTTGAAGTTTATTATTCTGATAAAATTAGATACATTATAAATTAACAATTTGCTATGAATGGCGTAATGGAACTAATAATGAAAACTATGTTACATGCACACTTTTTATCATACTTTTTCAATAATAATTTTTAAAGTAATAACTTTGAAATTTATAACATAAAGATAGAAAGGTTTTTGTTAAACATCTTCTTAACTTTCAGATTATCATTCTACAAGTATTAAATACTATTTGTAAACTAAATTTCTGATATGAACACTTATGTGAGTCAGTGTTTGACTAAACATTGGTGCATTTTTCCCTCTAAATTTGTGCAGTTGCCTAGAAAGGAGTAAGTGCATGAAATGTGTGCAATTTTAGACCTTTTGCACTTAATTATACCACAGCAAAACCTCCTTGGGGAACTTGGAGAGACTTATAAGTATTTTACAGTTGATTTAACTCAAAAATAGTTGAAGAAATTTACCTCACATTTTTCAACAACCTGAAAAATTAACTTTTTTTTGCAGTTGCTGCTAAGCTGCTAAGTCACTTCAGTCGTGTCCGACTCTGTGTGACCCCATAGACAGGAGCCCACCAGGCTCCCCCATCCCTGGGATTCTCCAGGCAAGAATACTGGAGTGGGTTGCCATTGCCTTTTTTGCAGTACCAATTCTAAATTCCTTGTTTCCAGAATGGAATTTTTATGTCATTTGTAAACATTAACCTGAGTTACATATTTTGGAATTTCTTCATAAAAATGTTAAACAATGGCAATTAATAACCAATATTACCTCTAAAAGTAGTACTAAAAAACAGGATGATTGTAAGCAAATCAGTAAATTATTTTTCTGCTTATTTTTATGGTAAATTTATTTTGCTTGTAATTTACACTAGCAATACTAATAACTTACTCCTCAGTTACAGTTCCTTCTTAGTAAGACTGTCATCTTAAGTACCCCTAGCCCACCAGGCTCCCCCATCCCTGGGATTCTCCAGGCAAGAATACTGGAGTGGGTTGCCATTGCCTTTTTTGCAGTACCAATTCTAAATTCCTTGTTTCCAGAATGGAATTTTTATGTCATTTGTAAACATTAACCTGAGTTACATATTTTGGAATTTCTTCATAAAAATGTTAAACAATGGCAATTAATAACCAATATTACCTCTAAAAGTAGTACTAAAAAACAGGATGATTGTAAGCAAATCAGTAAATTATTTTTCTGCTTATTTTTATGGTAAATTTATTTTGCTTGTAATTTACACTAGCAATACTAATAACTTACTCCTCAGTTACAGTTCCTTCTTAGTAAGACTGTCATCTTAAGTACCCCATCACTCCATTGCTTTTGCCACCATCAACTGTTTTCTCAGCCACCCTGAACTAGTTAGATTTAACTCCCCAAAATGTGAATTTTATCTCCAGAGATCCATTCTTATGTTTATATGGACATAGGCAAAGAAAGCTGTACAAATGTTTCCTTGGATTATACATTTCTGGCCAAATATTTCCATGTGTGTTATCACTTTCTACTTATTTGTGTAACATAGCAAGCATACAGAGTTCAGTAGCACTTGTATGTTCACATGAGCTTTCTGTGTGACTTTTCATAAACTATTTGAACTTTTATATGTCAAGTCTTATAAGACATGAATGAGCATTATAGTATTTATCTCATGGATCATTGTGTGAGTTTAAAAAGATAATGCAGTTACCCCATTTCCCAAAAATAGTAACACTTTTTTTTTTCTTTTTAAATTTATTTTGGTTAGAAGTAATCACATCAAATTAGCCACAGTCTTCCATGGAAAATTATTTTTTCAGTGACTTTTTCCTTTCAGAATCTTTATATATATTGCCACTCGATCTATTTTACTTTTCAAAATTGACATTCAGGTTATGTCTGCATCATTAGGACACAGATATTACTGCTGCTGCTGCTAAGACGCTTCAGTTGGGTCCAACTCTATGCGACCCCATAGACAGCAGCCCACCAGACTCCCCCGTTCCTGGGATTCTCAAGGCAAGAACACTGGAGTGGGTTGCCGTTTCCTTCTTCAATGCATGAAAGTAAAAAGTGAAAGTGAAGTCGCTCAGTCCTGTCCAACTCCAGCGACCCCATGCAGCCTACCAGCCTCCTCCATCCATGGGGTTTTCCAGGCATGAGTACTGGACTGGGGTGACATCACCTGCATCATTAGGACACAGATATTAGATGCCACTAATAGATGTGACTATATATATATAGTGACTATATATCAACATATTCCTAGTAAAGACTGTTTTATCATCTTACAACTACTAGGTTCACTGCATTGTATTGAAGAAGTAGTAAACACCTTTAATAAAGTAATCTCTTATCTTTATTTCCAGAAATGTAGTCTTTCGCATTCCCATGTTAGAAACAGATTAAATACTCTCAACACATAGCTTCACATTTTTTGACATTATTATATACCTCATATTTGAAATCACTTTTGTTTTTTTAACAAACTGACTTTGTAACTATGAATTCTTCTTCTCAAACACTCTTACAGAAGAATTGTTGTGAATTTCAATTAATGTTTCTGTTGGTTTTGTTTTAATTGTTCTTATTAAGTTGATGTCAAAGACTTATGATGGTATGCTTTCTAAATGCCAAATACTTAAAGTTTTAGTGAATTCATTTTTAAATATCCCTCTAAACATTGATTATTAGATCTTATATCCTTTGAATTTAATATAACATTTTTATTTATACTTTATTGAAGTTTTAAAACATAATATTTGTTAAAATTATAAATAACATATTGCATGATTACACTTTGTCAGACCATGTTTTACATATGTTTTCATTAATAATCTGCATAACACTATAAAGTAGACACTGACATCATCTTAATTTCACAGATGAAGAATCTGGGACCTAAAAATGTTAAAAAGTATGTACAATGTTACAAAGTGTTGACCTGAAACAATAGACTGCCAGATATTTCTCCAGCAAAGATGAGTTTATTTGAGATCAGCAGAGGACTGAAATTCAGTATATGCAACCATAGTGAGCCACATGCAAGTCCTCACATGGCAAGGGAAGAAGAACACTTTTGTAGAGAAGAAAAAGTTGGGAGGGCTTTAATAAAGAGTCCGTGGCTTTTCATTGGCTGAGTCCTTGCCAGGAGGGAAGAGGAATCTTTTTTCTTCCTGTTGGAGTGTGAGAGCTTCTATTTCTTTTCCCCTAACTATATTTAACTAAGGCTTCATTTTATTAATTTTTTCAGATGTTAAGCAACAAATCAGAAAACTGAAATAACATCATATGGTTCTAGATTCAGTGTTCTAAATAATCATATATTTTTGTTCCAGTAGAGGCTAAGGAAGTTTTAATAATTAAAAATTTACTGTTATTTTATGCTATGGTAAAGTTTAATATAAATATAATGATCAGAGTTAATATTCAAATAGTTTAAATTCAATTCAGCAGCCAGAGAAAGTTAATTGTGAACACTTCTTTTATTATTTTTTAAAATTTGCTTATTAATTTTGCCCTTGTGGCACTACCTGTGGGGTCTTTGTTCTCTAACCAGTTGTGACACCCATGTTCCCTACATTGGAAGCACAGAGTCTAAACCACTGGACCACCAGGGAAGTCTCTGTAACACTTCTTTTAATCACTTAGTCTTCCTTTTAATAATCATAGCTAACAGTGTCAGACTTTATTTTTTTTTTTTTTCAAAACCATCTTGCATTTGTTGAAATGATCATATGCTTTTTAAACATATTATTTTCTATTTTAATATAATGAAGTACATTAACTTTTGTGTAGTAAGCTAATCTTGAATATCTGTCTCTTATACACATCTAGATGTGTATAAGAGACAGGGTTGGTTGGATACATTTAGCCTGTACAAAGACTACTCATGTTTTCCATTTAGTTTCTTTCTTCACTGTCTGAAAGGAGTCTTTTCCTCTTCCTGATTACTGTGGCCATCCTGACTGAAAATCTGTACATAGAAAATGCAGTCTTGCACTTAAATTCAACCATGGCTACAACAGACATCATATCTTTTTTACCCTATTCCCACACAAAATTTGATTTTAAAATAGCATTTTCATTTTTCTTTCTACAATCCTGCCATCATTTTTGTTTAAAATTTAGATATTTGAGTTTCTCAAAGCCTGTCTCTTATACACATCTAGAAGACTCTTGAGAGTCCCTTGGATTGCAAGGAGATTCAACCAGTCCATTCTGAAGGAGATCAGCCCTGGGATTTCTTTGGAAGGAATGCTAAAGCTGAAACTCCAATACTTTGGCTACCTCATGAGAAGGGTTGACTCATTGGAACAGACTGATACTGGGAGGGATCGAGGTCAGGAGGAGAAGGGGAAGACAGAAGATGAGATGGCTGGATGGCATCACTGACTCGATGGACATGAGTTTGAGTGAACTCCAGGAGTTGGTGATGGACAGGGAGGCCTGGCATGCTGCGATTCGTGGGGTCACAAAGAGTGGGACATGACTGAGCGACTGAAGTGAATTGAACTGAACACTGTTGAGCATATATAATATGAAAAAGAACTTTACATATATCATTTATTTTATATATTTACTTACCCTATGTGTTATATACAATGTTTTTTCTTCTTATAAGATAGATACTGATAATTATCAAGATTAAATATATGTTACCTTAGGAGTCTTGTTGAAGACCACAAGTTTAACACCATATCTACATTATTTAACCTCAGACTCTTGCATTGCTATACTCTAGCCTTTGTATACATTTTGGTAATGCATTTTCCAAATGGTTTTACCATTTGAAACACTGAAAACATTTTTTCCTACCATTTAAATATATGCACAAGCATTGTCTTTTGCAAAGCTCCTCTTGTTAGCAAGAAGATACAAGGCATGTGAATATGGATAACTATATCTAAGATTATTAATCATAAAATGATACATATCAGTATATAGTAAAATGTGTGGTTCAGTCATCATGCTTAAAAGAGTAAACCTCTCCTAAGAAACAGAATTTTATTTCCATCAATATTGGATTCAAATTCCTGGTTCCCTATGACCCTTTCTGTCTACAGATTATTCAATCAATTGCTAGTTTATCCAAAATCCCTATTAATGGCTTCTAGTTTTCCAAGATAGTTTGTGCGTACCAGGTGTCCACCCACCCACCATCTGCCACATCGAGTTTTCACTGTTCATTACTTAAGAAAAACAAGTTTACAATTAAAAACAAAGTGTTCTGTTCAAATTAGGATATTTTGACACATGGTGTTTGCTTGAATTTATGAATATGAGATCATACATTACCCATATTTTAGAATATGTCAGTTATTTTAAAATCATGTAAATCAAATATACAAAATAATTAAGAGAAATAGGAGAAAACATAGCAGATCCATATAAATAAAGCATGAGCAAGTGGAAATTAGAAATATTCTTGAAAAATAAAGATGATGCACAGTTTTTTTTTAATCCAGAAACACACTTGTTTATCATTTTACACAAGTGACCCAGATATTTACACAGAAATTCATATAAAGTTTTATTTTAGTTTCTCACACAATGATCAGACATATTTAATAAAATAGCTTAGAAACAAAAGAATAAAAATAAAAAGTTGTGTTGTCATAACTGAGGTTCACATGAGGTATTTTGAGAACGTGTCAATGCAGCAATGGCTCTATATAGAAAATCATAAGTATTGCAAATTGTGTTCAACTAACTGTACATTTTAAAGTATTTGACCAAGCCAAATACTTGACATTGGAAGGTGACAGATTAATGGTTTCTTAGAATGAAAGCAAAACTCTGTATCATTTAAATATCAAGATCTAAGCATATTTGTCTCAAGACAGAACCAAGCATAGTTGGCTAACAAACATAAAGGCATATAAACAATCATTCCTGAATGTTAACTCTCAAAGCTGGCCTGAGACTGGTATGATTCCGTATGTCAAGGTCCTTCTGGGTACAATTTTGAGCAAGTTTCTTGGCTGGGCTGTGAGACCCATAAATATAAAGACAGATCCCTGACCTTTAGTATATCAAACACAAATGATATTACCTCTAAACAGACCATCAGAGCCACATTGCTTGGTGGAGAAAAAAAATATGTTAAAACAGAGCTTTCAAGATATTGATTCTAGATAAGAATATGATGATCCTTAATTTATGATGTATTAATTAGGATCTTATGTATAAATAAATTTGTGATGAGCCAAATTGGGAAGACCCCTTTCTGTGGGCTTCCCTGGTGGCTCAGATGGTAAAGAATCTGCCTGTAATGTGGGAGAACTTCCCCTGGATTGGGAAGACCCATGGAGGAGAGAATGGCAATTCACTCCAGTATTCTTGCCTAGAGAATTCCATGGACAGATGAGTCTAGCAGGCTACATACAGTCCATGGGTTTGCAAAGAGGCAGACACAACTGACTAACACTACTACTTCTAATGTGGGGAGAAAGGGAGAGGGAGCATGTGCCCCTCTTAAAAAGAACAGAATTATAGGGATATATTAACAGTAAGATTTCAGGATACAAAAATTAGCAATGAGATTTTTTACAGAAATAGAACAAAAAGCCCTAAAATTTACAAGGCAAACACAAAAGACCCAGAGTTGCAAAAGTAACCAACCTTGAGGAAAAGCAACAGAGCTAGAAGAGTCACACTATATAACTTCAAACTATGCTGCAAAGTTGTGGTAATCAAAACAGCATAATGTTGGCCACAAAACAGACACATATACCAGTGGAACAGAATTGAGAACCCAGAAATAAACCCATGCACCTATGGTCAATTAATCTATGATGAAGAAAGCAAGAATATGCAGTGGAGAAAAGACCATCTCTTCAATAAAAGATGCTGGGAAAACTGGAAAGCTACACATAAAGCAATTAAATTAGAACAATCTCTAGCAACATACACACACACACACACACACACACACACAACTCAAAGTGGATGATGTACAACCTGAAAACATAAAAATCCTAGAACATAAAATCAGTTCAGTTCAGTCTCGCAGTCATGTCCGACTCTTTGCAACCCCATCAATTGCAGCACGCCAGGCCTCCCTGTCAATCATCAACTCCTGGAGTTCACTCAAATTCACATCCATCGAGTCAGTGATGCCATCCAGCCATCTCATCCTCTGTCTTCCCCCTATCGTTCTGCCCCGAATTCCTCCCAGCATCACAGTTTTTTCCAATGAGTCAACTCTTTGCATGAAGTGGCCAAAGTACTGGAGTTTCAGCTTTAGCATCATTCCTTCCAAAGAAATCCCAGAGCTGATCTCCTTCAGAGTGGACTGGTTGGATCTCCTTGCAGTCCAAGGGACTCTCAAGAGTCTTCTCCAGCACCACAGTTCAAAAGCATCAATTCTTCTGCGCTCAGCCTTCTTCACAGTCCAATTCTCACATCCATACATGACCACAGGAAAAACCATAGCCTTGANAATGGACTGGTTGGATCTCCTTGCAGTCCAAGGGACTCTCAAGAGTCTTCTCCAACACCACAGTTCAAAAGCATCAATTCTTCGGCGCTCAGCTTTCTTCACAGTCCAACTTTCACATCCATACATGACCACTGGAAAAACCATAGCCTTGACTAGACGGACCTTTGTTGGCAAAGTAATGTCTCTGCTTTTGAATATGCTAACTAGATTGGTCATAACTTTCCTTCCAAGAAGTAAGCGTCTTTTCATTTCATGGCTGCAGTCACCATCTGCAGTGATTTTGGAGCCCCCCAAAATAAAGTCTGACATTGTTTCCCCATCTGTTTCCCATGAAGTGATGGGACCACCAGATGCCATGATCACCTTCATGCACTGAATGTTGAGCTTTAAGCCAACTTTTTCACTCTCCTCTTTCACTTTCATCAAGAGCCTCTTTAGTTCCCCTTCACTTTCTGCCATAAGGGTGGTGTCATATGCATATTTGAGGTGATTGATATTTCTCCTGACAATCTTGATTCCAGCTTGTGCTTCTTCCAGCCTAGCGTTTCTCATGATGTACTCTGTATATAAGTTGCAATGGTGAATGGGATTGTTTCCTCAATTTCTCTTTCTGTTTTTTTCATTGTTAGTGTATAGGAATGCAAGGGATTTCTGCGTATTAATTTTATATCCTGCAACTTTACTATATTCATTGATTAGCTCTACTAATTTTCTGGTGGTGTCTTTAGGGTTTTTAGTGTAGAGGATCATGTCATCAAATTGTTGAAAACTTCTACGGATGATGGGAGCCTTTATGGAGGTACTGTCCTTACCAAAGAAATTCTTCCTGTGGGCAGTTAAGGTTGACCTGTATCCTCTGGAGAGGTACATATTACTTTCTTTATATTCCAAGATTACCTTCTTGTTCCTGCAATCTTTGTGCTGAGTAGAGGCCAAAGTACCACAGGAGTTCTTTATGTGCTATTTAGGAGTCATTGGTGGTGGTTTTGTGATTGCACGGCCATTTGTACCTTCTTTCACCGTTGTGCTTTTTTTATGTGGTAGTGTTTTATTGTCTTGCTGTCCTTCCTTGTGTTAATTTTTAAGTTTGCCATTTTATGTGGACTGTCAGGAAATGGAATCTTGGTAGATAGGCATAATTTGAGAAACTCTTTTCTTTGTCATTTTTCATGAAGAGAGAACCCAGTTTATTTGTGTTGGCCTCATTGGGGGAAAAAAAGACCAATCTCTTGACTATTTAGCTGCTTAGGCCTCTAAGAATTGCATTGCTTTCCTCATGGGCGGTGACACACATACCCATGAGTTCTGTTTTTCCTAAGAGTGATGTTCAGTAGCTGTGAGCTTTTCTATATTCTCTGGACCAGTCCTCTAGAAACCAAGTCTATATTTTGAAATAGTTATTTGGGCCTAGGATGTTGTAGATCATCAAGAAATGGGATTTTGCAGTGTACCTTCCCCAGCTGGGTTATCTGTCACTTGCCTTTGAACATTTTCAGGTGTACCATTCAAATTCTCAAGACCTTTCTTGCAAATCTAGTATGTATGGCTTGGTATGAATTAAATTGGAATTCTGTATGCAGTAAAATTGGCATAAAAAAGAGTACATTTATTTTTATATGTGATCCTTTAGCAAAAAATTCATGTTTTAGCCTGATTTGGTCTAATTTTTGTGGGTGTTGGAGATCATAAATAGCAGGAGTAGAGGGATAACTACTCTTTTCATGTTTCATATATACAAATATACATTTCAGTATTTAAAACTAGTTTATACAAAGCTTTTGCATATGAACATGAGAAATTTTATATTTGAAAGAAAGCACATGATTAGTTTTACTAAAATATGGTTGCTATTGTTTATTCCAGTTTCTGTCCTTTGCATGAGCTGTGTTTAGGAAGCCTATTTCTTTACTGGTAATAAAGCACAAGGGAAATTTCCGATATAAATTAGTATATTTCCTCTAGACTTACATTGTCAGGTCATTAATTTTTTTTAAGCATTTTAGTTGCAGAATAGTGCAGTCCTTTGGGGAGAATTGGTAAAATGAGGATAAAATGGGTACGGGATTCCAACAGCTTGAAAATAACACAGTATTTGACCAATATCTCTTTTGTATTCCCTACTCTGGTTCTATTCCAGGAGTCTTGGAAATGTGCCTATGGACTATTTACAGTGAGATTATAAAACTGAATCATGATTTTGGTGAATAGAAGCCAGAGCATGTGGCTCCAGCACCCCAGCTGGCAGTAAGCTCTCCCTAGGTTTATGAATGTAGTTAGATGGCCCCCAACTGTTTACAAGACAGCAGAGGTGAGATCTTTGATTGACAAGTCAGAAATGCATTAGATCATTCTCTCTGCCAGTCTCTGGTTCATGCTGTTAAAAATGTCAGCCTCCAAGTTTGAATGGCAGCCTGAGGGCCTTAGAAGCTTTTTGTTTTCTGAGATGGAAACACAAATTGGATGTGTGCCTGAGCGCTTCATCCTGGGCTGTAATTTCATCTTTTAGCTAAGAACCACAAGGTACATGAGCAAAGCACCCTGTAAACAATAATACTGAGGAAAAAAAAATAAACAAGGTCGTGTTTCTGGTACGTTGATCCGATGGTGTCCTGACCTCTATCACGTTGAACATCTCCACTCTGATTGCTGTTCCCTTTGGCATTACAATGAGAGAAAGAGAGACTGACATAGGAGGAAAAGATTTAAAGTTGCAGTGTCGTTGCACATTCCTTGTATTGGCTATGAAATATTGAACTGTCAGAATGTGACACTTGGTTTTTTAAGCAACCTTTCTTGTTTGAGGTGTTTACAGTTCATTCCTTTATCCCCCGTTTGTCTGTTTTCATTGATAGGGGTGGAAGTAGTTGCCTTAAATGCATGAAAAGGGACAGTGGTAAAGAGAAGTGGTGCTGATGGAGCAACAAGTAAACGTAACACTAGAACATAAATGCAGGCTGTGAGGTGTGGATAGAGGAGACTAAAGTTGGGTTAGTCAACGAATTTTGAGGCTGATGGAACGTACTCAGTTCTAAGGAGTAATCAGCTTAGGTCCTGGTTCTGTTTTTGTGGAGGCAGGAAGTTTGGAAGGTAGTAGTGTAAAGATCGGGGAGGCAGTGGCACCCCACTCCAGTACTCTTGCCTGGAGAATCCCATGGATGGAGGAGCCTAGTCGGCTGCAGTCCATGGGGTCGCGAAGATTCGGACACGACTGAGCAACTTCACTTTCACTTTTCACCTTCATGCACTGGAGAAGGAAATGGCAACCCGCTCCAGTGTTCTTGCCTGGAGAATCCCAGGGATGGTAGAGCCTGGTGGGCTGCCGTTTATGGGGTCGCACAGAGTCGGGCACGACTGAAGCGACTTAGCAGCAGCAGCAGTGTAAAGATAAGAAATGGAGTGACATAGCTTGTTAGGCTGATAGCCCACTATATGGCAGTATTGCCAGTCAAATAAAAATTAACCCAGCTTTGTTATTTATTGCTCTGTTTATCTAAAGTTTTTGTTCATTATTGGAAGCCTTAAACTTTTGGGAAGAAGAAAATACTTTTTTTTTTTTTTAAGTGCAGAATTCATGAATGGTAATATGGAAGAGCCATTGCATTTGTATTAGAATAAGTTAGTGGCACATGAAAAGAAAATTTTCTTTGAAAAAGCCAAACCATTGATTTCTTCGAATATATTTTCTATTAATAGAAAGTTTCCTATTGCTATTTAAGTTGCAGTATATCTTAAAATAAGTTTACAGAAACAAGTTTTTTTTTTTTTTTTTTTTTTTCTTCTACAAAAGCAGCTCCTTTGACAGATATGTGATGTGATTTTATCTTAATTTGTTTTGGGGACATAGACCTTACAGGTAAGGTTTTAAGTGAGAATGACCTTTTGGAATTCTTGTGGAATATGAAAAAATAGAAGTTTGTGTTGAAAGTACTTGAATTAACTCTTATTGATGCTTTTAAAGCACAGCTATTTAGCTTAGTCCTCTCCCTATGCAGATGTGAAAGGCAGGAGCTATTCTTTATCATGAATTCATAGTGGAATGCACTGGAAAAATGGTGGCAATCATTCCTGACATTTCTTAATTCTCTGCTTTGAGGTCATGCTTAAAAGAGAGGAGATAATATTTGTAAAATGATGTCCTGCTCCCTTGTACCCAGAATTATGTCCTCACAAGGTACAGAGAAAGCAGGACAAAAGGGAGGGATATTGAGAATTACTTACTGTTGTTTTAAGTATTGTTCTGTATTTTTAAAGCATAAATATTGATGTAGATTTGCATTTAAGCTATGAGAACCCAATATCTTGACTTGGTGGAGGATTTTTAAAAAAATCATTCTTCTAGAAATTGATTTCTCATTGGCTGATTTCCTGAGGATAAGTAAAAACAAACCATTCTTTCCAGTCTTGAAAGAGCAAGAAGAGTGCAAGTGCTTAGCTAAGAAATAAGACTAGAAATACGTACATTTATGGCACCTCCTGAATCTTAGCAGATAGAAAGTATACAAATTTATTCTTCCTTCCGTATATTATTATGCAGCAGTCACTATCAAAATGCTTCACAGCCCATGGGCTTTTGTATAGCCATTCCTCCTTAATGATTATCTTTATTACTTAAAGTCAATGTTTCCCTTATAAGCAAAAATCAGTATATTCATAGAACCATAGAATTTCACTGTTGAAAGTGAGGTCAGGAGACCATCCAGTCACATACAGGAATCCTTTATGAAGTTTTTTTGGCAAAGAGTCATCTAATCTCTGCTTGATCACTGCCATTATTGGCAAGCTGAATTTCTTGAGTCATCTTGCTTTCTTCTTCACTGTTGGTTGTGTTAGAAAATTTTCTCTCAAGGAGTCAAACTTCTTGTTCACCTGCTGATTCTAATTTTACCTTTTGTATAATATAAAGTAATTGTTTTCTTTTTCATGTATTTCTGTGTTTGAGGATAGCTTTCATGTTGCTTATGTTTGCTGTTCTCAGACTGCATATTCCCAGTTCTGATAGCATTTCTTTGGAAAATGCTAATAATCATTCCTGCCATTTTCATAACCCTGTATTTTGATGGGGAAGGGTGTTAATCATTCTGATTGTCCCTCCTTGTGAATGCATTCCACCTTGACAGTGTCCTTGTAACAGTGTGGCATGCATAACTAGAGACAGTACTGCAAAAATAAGTAATAGTGTAGTATACAGTTTGAACATAATTCGGATTATGTAATTTAATTACTGCAGCCTAAAATTGAATATACTTCTTTGGTGTAGATAATGGAAAAATCTCTAGGAACTTAGCCTGAGTGTGTTTCCTCACCTTTTCTTTGAAGACAGAAAAGCATATGTAAGCACTTTGACAAATGACATAATGTAGTGGCATATCTGAGTGATACAGGTATTTTAAATCTAGCTCCAGTTCCTGAAGATGGTGAACATCTGCTTAGAGGTATTGTAGAGCTCCACAATGCACTAATTGAATTACTTTTTTCTGGAGTTGCCGACTGCACTAATTGAATTAGAATCTGTGTGTGTGTGTGTGTGTATCTGTGTGTGTATAGCCAAGATAATTCCAACCTTAACGGAAGAGACTGTGAGATATGACTGATGGTGTGTACTGTGCTGCTATCTAATGGCAGTACATGGAACTACTACATGGTCTCCAGGGAAGACAGAATGCAGTCATCTGATCTAGCGTGACCTTAGTCTAACCCCATCCAGTTTAGTTCAGAAGGTCCCAGGATGTATTTTTGTAGTTCTCAATCTAAGAAGAAAGAATGCGATTAATTAACCTATTAAGAATTAAGATATATTTGTTAGGCATAAAATTTGTTTTTTTTACAAAATATTATCTCAACTATTCAACTGAATTAAAAGCTAATATAATTGGTGAAACAAATCCAAACGTACTGAATCAGTGGATCATGTTCTTTCTCAGTTTGCCTTTCATATGACATAAATGTAAAAAAGAATTACCTTTTTAAAATGTCTTAGCATAACAGAGGAGCTTCCCCGGTGGTACAGTGCACAGTAGTGAAGAATCCACCTGCCAATACTAGAGACACAAAAGATGCAGGTTTGATCCCTGGGTCAAGAAGATCCCTGGAGAAGGAAATGGCAATTTGCTCTAGTATTCTTGCCTGGAAAATTCCACAGACAGAGTAGCCTGGTGGGCTGTAGCCCATGGGGTCACAAAGAGTTGGACACAACTGAACAACTGAGCACACACAGAGCATTATAGAAAGTAATGAATAGGGCTTGTGTTCTTAAGTAAAACTTCTTTACAGTTGTCAAAATACTGAGGTCAGTCAATTTAAGGGTGTTATCAAATTTTACTATATATAATTATGCTTACATAAAATTTGAAAATTATTATAGGAAATATTTTAGTTATAGCAGTCTCAGAGTAAGTTCTCCAAATTTCTGCTGCTCTAGTTAGTTGTTTAAATTTTAACTGTATTATAAATTTGGGCAAGTTTGAAATTCTCAGAAGTGAAATGGGCAATTTTCTTCCTTTTCTAAAAACAAAGAACTCATTAATCACAATTTAATTTTTGTCAAACATCATGGAAATATAATTCTCCACAACTATATAAAGCAAATACACTGGGGAGACCTCTGCTAGAATGAACTGTATTTTGATTCAGTGTAACTTGAGGCATCAGTCAGTTCAGTCGCTCAGTTGTGTCCAGCTCTTAGCGACCCCATGGACTGCAGCACGCCAGGCTTCCCTGTCCATCACCAACTCCTGGAAGCTTGCTCAAATTCATGTCCATTGAGTCGGTGATGCCATCCAACCATGTCATCTTCTGTTGTTCCCTTCTCCTCCTGCCTTCAATCCTTCTCAGCATCAGGATCTTTTCCAGTGAGACAGTTCTTTGCACCAGGTGGCCAAAGTATTGGAGTCTCAGCTTCCAGTGAATATTCAGGACTGATTTCTATTAGGCATTCTAACTTATATAATATTGCCTCACACAGAAATACACGTTTGACTGCTTGATTTGTAGAGTGTGTATGTGTACCTGTAATGCCACTTCAACAATGGAAGAGTGCTGTTGGATACCTTTCTTATATAAAAGTTTCAGTCTCTTATATATGGTCTTCATTATTAAAACAAAAAGTAAGTTTTACTGTTCCAATATTTTGTAGGCTAGTTTGGTTTTATTGTAAGATTGAGCTACTTAGGTTTCTGAGCTATACAAATAGCATTAATTAAAATGACTAAAATACATGATAGACACTCTATATCTGCTTTTAAGGGCATTTTACTGATTTAGAAAATATATTTTGACATTATGTAGAACTAAATCTTTACAAATAACATTGCCACTCACAACTAGCCTTAATTAAGTTTAATTCATGTATTGAATACCTTCTGTGTGCTGGGTATTGTACAAATTACTGGGCATAAATTAAGATTCAGACCCTGTCCTCAAGGAGCTTATAGTTATTTATTAGACATTCATTGAGAGCTTATGTACCAGGCACTATGCATATTGGAGAAGGAAATGGCAGCCCACTCCAGTATTCTTGCCTGGAAAATCCCATGGATGGCGGAACCTGGTAGGCTGCCGTCCATGGGGTTGCAAAGAGTCGGACACGACTGAGTGACTTCACTCACTCACTCACTATGCATATAATTTGTGGGGACTACTGCTGCTTCCCAGGTGGCACTAGTGGTAAAGAACCCACCTGCCAATGCAGGAGACTTATGAGACTGGATTTGATCTCTGAGTCAGGAAGATCCCATGGAGGAGGGCATGGCATCCCACTCCAGAATTCTTGCCTAGGGAATCCCATGGACAGAGGAACTTGACTATAGTCCACAGGATCGCAAAGAGTCAGACGCAGTAGAAGCGACTTAATGGCATGCACTGCCATGAATAATCGTTCGTTTCATGTATTTTTCTCCTTCGTTGAGAGGCCTGGCTTAGTAGCAGCTCTAAGGAAGCAGTATACCTATTTTCATATCAGATATAGCTCATGTCAGCAAAAATAGACGTCTTAAATGATTTTCTCTTCTGCCTTTACACACCTTCCAAGGGAGCAGTTATGTTTTTGATAGCTTTACATGTAGCTTTAAAAAGAGATGGGTAACATTTATAACAGTGCCTCCTGCTGGTAGATCATAGATGTTCAATCCTGTTGTCTCTAGAATTTGTAGAGCCCACTTGCGGTTTGGTTACTTCAGGGCTTCTTCCAAGGCCGTTAAGTGGGAAAGAGTCTATTGCATACAAGGTGTAAAGTGCTTCTTTAAACAGTCTATTTCTAGAACTTAAATTGTCCTGGGACCAGGTCTTGATATAAAAATTCATAGAAGCCTGTTTTTCACAGAGTGTGGTAACTCCTTGCCTAGTGCTGTAGTGTTAAAATTCACATTGGCCAGGTTGTTCTGTAAATTAAACACTGACAGCTACCCTCAGGGGAACAGCCAATGTATTTATGATGATGTGCTGATTACACAAAATACACTGCAAGCAGAAAACAGCTGCAGAGAACAAACCTCTTAAAAAGAATACAATTACAAATAGCACCCTCAGTATTTCTACTGGTGAGTGTAGAATACAGCATGCTAATGCAGGTTTCTTACTTAGTCTGCCTGAAAACAAAAAATCTGAAGGAGATAAGTTAAATCATGGTTGGTTGCACACGTGGTGCCAAGATTAGCAGTGAACAAATTCTGTTTCTGAAGAGCACAGCTATGTGTGCACAAACATAAAGTGTGGAGTAGTTTTACCCACCATCCCCCCATTTTTGTTAGTATGCTTTATTAGTGCTTTTCTTATATATATTATAATAGAACATAGCCTTGAGGTGATAAGAATTCTGGACATTTGAAGGCTTCTATACAATGAATTGAGCAGGAGAGTATCAGAATTGTTTTTTAAAAAATTCAATAGGAATTTCATGTTAGAGCTTGAATGTCAACATTTTGTTTGAAGATGGAGCACTATATTTTCATTGTTATTAACGGTTTTGAAGATGTTTGCCTTTGGAATTAATAAAAGGAGTCATGAGTCTGAATCTATGGTAAGATCTTAGATTTCTTAGATTCTCTTTTTCAATAATTTGGTGTTTTAATACACTGTAGTAACTGTGCGATTACATATTTTTAGGAGAATCAATTTTCAAATATGTCCCCTTTCATCCCTGCATGTTCCCAGTGGTGTGCAGACAGGTAAGATTTTTTTTTTAGGAAAAAAATTTGGTTTTCCCTGTTTAAGACTTTCTCTGTTAGAGTTTACAGTCTGTATCTATAAAATATTTCAATCACTGACCATGCTAGCTTCTGTTTAAATCAGTAGAAAATATGTTGATCTTCCAAGACATAAATTTACTCAAGCCAGTGGTGAGGTATATAGCAGGAGGATATAGTGATTGGAAACAGTTCACTTCACCCGCCTGAAACTAAGAATCAACTCTTCAGTATATGGATCACTGGTATATAATAATCGACTATTATTGGTCTGTCCGTTGGTCTCTTTTTAAATCAGTTTGGAACCTCCTGCAGTTATTTTCTTGCTCTGCTGACATCAATCCCATGTGGCAGAGGAGTTGTGTATAACCGCTTTGGTTTAATCAATAGAATAATTGATAAACCAGATAAGATTTAAACTGATTATAGCCCCAACAGAATTCCCCAGAGGCCTTGGACTCTCTTAATTTTGACATGTGTGTTGTGTACCCTGAGGATGAAGTGCAGTTTGAATTATCTGTTTTTATTTGCTTAATGACGGGGAGGGTGTTAAAGTCAAATGTTTAATTAACCCAGCAATGGGCTGCGTTGTCACTTACACACAGCTGATTGAGATATCTCATGGAGAATACTGAATAGGAATGATAATGTGGCACTGGGACGGAAGATTGCTTTTTCAATCCATTTGCTGGGTCACTGCTTTGAATGTCTTATTGGATGAAAGGCATTCAGCCTGGAGAAAAAATTCAGCATTTAAGTACATTTTGTTCTCTTCTCCTACTCTCACCCCCCCGCCCAGAAGTTAACTAAAACAGATATGTTCTAGGTTTAATAAGCCATTCATGTACTAGTAGGAGACCAGGGTAGTCAGTAGCCTCAAGCTACACAATTTCCCATGGAAACGGAAAAATCCTAGTAGCCTCCAAGGTATTCTAAATGTGAACTCTTTTGTCCCTTACATCCCTTGTCCCTTGCCATTATTGTGGAGTTGTCTTTGGTCACTTGTCTCTTGCCTCTTTTTCAGTTTGCTTGATGTGCAGCTACCTCTCGGGCCACAGGCAGACCTTTTCCTCCTAAAGAAGCTTATTCTCCAGTACATTTTTGCTGTTCATGCAGTTGGGTTCTATTTGGTTATATTTCTGATCAACTATTATAGTGAGGTTGTTGAACTATTTAAAGAGATGAAAATGTGAAGCATATAGATTCTTGTTCCCTTTGCTACTGCTGTTATAAAACAGTTGGTTCCATGTATGTTTTGTTTGTTAAGAAGCAGTTTGCTTTCTGTATGGACTAAAATCTAGGCCAAGAAGGATTCTGATAGCCCACACATCTAAAATGCAGTTCAGGCAATTGGAGTTTTAATGACTTGCTGCCCACAAAAAATTCCTGACTAGCTTTGTAATCAATGTAAAATTCTTCGGAGGCATATTGAGCAAAACTTAAAAAAAATTTTATCATGGCTTTCCTTCTTTGTAGTTCTTAGGTATCCTCTTTCTGTCCCCTGAAGATCTAAGCCAATAATTTACTAATTTTTTTCTTTGCTTTAGTCGTTTGTATTCCAGAAAGCACAATAGGGAGAAGGATACAAGATTGATTTTTGTGTGTGTATGTGTCCTCTTGAAAGCATAGTCTGGGGCATGACTACTTGGCAGTAGGGGGTGGGATTTACTAAGCAACAGAAGCATGCAGCTAGTTTTCAGGCGCAGGTTGGACTTTTTGCAGGTCAAGGCAGACCAGACGAGTAGCTTATCTTAAGGGACGCAAGTAATAGACCAAATATAGAACAGCTATTTCAGGAATCATGTAGGTCATTTAATTATCTATTATGATTGAGTTGCTAATGCTCTTTTGGCAATTACATGACCTCTGTTATTCCTGAAACCTTTCCAGGCCCCCATGGGTTGAAAGACCCACCAGTCAGTGCTTGCAGACTATTCCACTCAAAAGAATAGAGATTCTGGGAGCTACCGGCATTTAGAAATAGCTGTGCTTTCTTTACCAATCACTGCCCAGAATATTCTTTGTATTGCAGTCAGTGATCAGCAGCTGATTTTGAAGTCTGTTGTTCCTTCCTTGTCTGCAGGAGCATGAGTTACATTGGTTTCCACAAAGGGCAATTGTGGCAAGCAAACTTTAATACCAAAGTTGGCTATGATGGTATTCAGTATACAGAATATGATGGTTTACAGAATAGTACTGGTTCTGTACTACAAGAACAAGTACTGCAGTATTAAAACTAATGTTTAGTATTTGTCAAGCCAATTATTCATTACAAAACTCCGAAGTTCTGGTGATTTTTTTCATTCCATAGCTCGACAAAATACTGTTGACAATACTAATAATAGATTTAAGAGACCGTTGATTAAATTAGCCTGCTCTGAATTGGTTAATCATTATTTATTCAATTAAATAATATGCTTATATGTGAAATCTAAAAAGAAAAATGATATAAATGAGCTTATTTATGAAACAGAGGTAGACTTGCTGATATAGAAAGAAATCCATGGTTACCAAAAGGGAAAGGGTGGTAGTGATAAATTGGGAGTTCAGGATCAACAGATACACACTACTATATATAACATAGATAAATGACAAGGATCTACTGTATATAGCACAGGGAACTATAATACCTTATAATAAACTATATGGAAAATAATCTGAGAATATATATATACATTTATATGTGTGTGTATTTATATATCTATAGCTGTATCTGAAGAACTTTGCTATACTGTGAAATTAACAATATTGTAAGTCAACTATTCTTCAGTTTAAAAAGATCATGCTTAAGTGATTATCTGATTTTTAAAATTTAGATGCTAATCCGAAACAGAATAATTCTGGAACATTTAGATGAATGTTTCTGACTTTTTTTTTTTTCCCCATTCTCTAACATTCCGTAGGCTTAAGAGAAAGTAATTTTGTTAGAATAACATATAACCATATCCTTTAAGTAGAGAACATTTGCATTGTTATAAGAATAGTCTTCTATTGGAGAGAAAGAAAAACCTTTAAGTTTTTGTTAGACATCAAAGAGCATTGTTTAAAACAACAACACTAACAACAACTATATATATATATATATATATTTGTGTATATATATATATATGTGTGTGTGTGTGTGTGTGTGTGTGTGTTTGTCCCTGGGGTAGTAAAATTTGCTATCTTCCAAAATTTATCATGTACTCACTCCAGGTTAATCAGCTTTTTATTTGTTGTTTGGTAATATTAACAATTAAAAAACTGAGGACATGAATTGATATTTATAACCATTGACCCTTCAGAAATAGAAGCCTTCTCACTTAAATTTTAAATCCTTTAGGCCAATACTGCCTTGGTGTCTGGCTAAAGACCTGTAAGAAGGTAGTCGTTGTGAATTATATTAGTTTTTTTCTGTTTAAAAACATATTTTTCCTCATTATATATTAATACATCTGTGTGTGTATATATTCCTGTAATGGAGATGAGCAGAAAATGAAAAGCAGAATTTACAGTTAAAACAAAAGTTAGAGCTTAAACTCAAGTATCCAAATAAGGAGTATAGTTTGTCTACTTGACATTTTAAAAGGAAAGCAAAGGCTATAAAGCAAAATGTGATGTTTGATTTCTTATTGGTAAGTTTCTATTCTTTAAGGCGTACTCTTCAGGACCTATGCTGAACCATGTTATTCACCTTTGGAAACCAAAAATCTATATAAGTCAATGAGTGGAAATGATATTTGTAATTTTAAAGGCCTGAAAATTCATTAAGAGTTTGTATAATTAGTGGAAAAGCCCACAGCATAACAAACCCACAGAATAATAATTTCTTAATAATAAGGGAAAAAAGAGTGATTAAATAAGGGACAATGCACAATAGAAATATACACCTAAATATAAATCTTAACCTAGCCCATTGTGGTTTCCACAAATTTACTTATTTACTTGGGATGGTTTTATTTTCACTCCAAAATGGATAGACATTTTGGGGATATTACAGTTTATCAACTTTAAAGGAGCCCTAAATTTCTTTTATAATATTGTTGAATTGTAATAAAATAAGAATATACTAAAGCAGGGAAGACATCCAAGGTGATAAAAGTCATTTAGCAGGAAAAAAAATCAGGAACAGGAATGACAGAAATGACTTTTGCAGAGAGAGGGATTTTGGCATACATCGTAAGTGTTCTGTAGTTCTCAATCCCATTTTGAGAAATCAGAAAGATCTGCGGAATGCAGATGTCCTTGAGTTACAAAAATAACCAGATGTCCTTATTAGTAGAAGCAAATGTTTGCCTCTTAATTCACACAAAAGTATATGCATAGGGTCTCTGGATGAAATGTTGTGTAAATATGGCAGCAAAGAAAAATTGTGGTGTGAAAGGATCTGTCCTAAACATATAAGCATAAAGGTTCTATCTTGAAAAGGAAAAACAAATTCTTTCAGATGCATGTAGGTTTAAAAGTAAGAGAAGTAAATTAAACTATTTATACTTTTGTTCACCATGATAGGTGGGATTTTTAAAAAATTATTATTATATATTGCCTTTTTATCCCAAATACCCCTGCTGAATTTTTATTCATTTTACTATACTTGTTTAGCTACTTTGTACCTTTTCATTATGTTTTAAACAGTAAAAACATATGCATGAAACTCATTTTTTTCTGAACAAATGGTAGTCATCTTGGTTGCAGTAGTATATAAATGCACCCTTTGCAAGCCTATTGGAATTTTAAAAGTATTAAGCCACATTGTTAGAAATAGATGTGGTTTGGTGACTGCGTGTTAAGCAGAGTAAAATATAAAAAAATTACTTGTAAAGGCAAGGTATGAAGTTTTTCTGTTTGTTTTTAAATCAGGCCTTTAGAGTCAAAAAATCCTTTAGAGTTTAAATGGACTATTGCTTCTGATGTGGAGTGTATTAACATAATTACAGACTCTTTCATATAGTACTCATAGTTGTTGCTAAGTTAATGTTCAAACCTTTGATTAAGAAGTCACAAAGCTGAATGTGTTCAGACAGCTGTGTAATATCTCTCCTGTTCACAAAACAGAACTGTTCTGGCTTTTTTTTTTCCTGTTTCTCATATTTGTTGATAGAAATCTCTCCTCCTATACTAGCTATTCTTTTAATGGTGAAATATTAAAATTCTGTATTATGATACATTCTGTAACTTGAAAGTTAACAAAAGCAGCTCTGCTCCTTCATCTCCTTGCCTTGTCACTCCCTGGTGCAGCTCTCTCTTCCATCCTTCTTATCAGAGTATCTCAGTGCTTAGTTGAGCTTGTTTATCTTAAAAGAGCAGGAGGCAGGCTTTTAGGGAGTAAAAGCTGCATGTTCCAGTATAACAGGCACCAATGCTGTTTGACTTGAAAACATTTGATCTCTTACATTAACAGCCCATGTCACTGTAATAGGACTACAGCCGGGCTATTGTTCAGTTTTCTATTATTTTAGCTTTGAAATAACTGTTAGAACTGCTCCAAAATCTCCGTGTTTAAAATTATATATTGGCTGTCCCTCCAGGACTCGTAAGTAAACAAGGTGATGTGTGTGGCCAGAGGCAGCATATTTTGTTAGCTTTGTTTTAAATAAGAACTTTCCCTATCTAAAGGTGTTTTTTGTCTGATCCCTGATAGTGCGGCATGACTTTGCTTTTGTAAATTTGTGTATCTTTAAACAGATCATTGTTGGTTTTTAATGTGTGTGCTCAGTAACTATTAATTATGAACTTTAATATTTTTCTCAAATAATGAAGCATTTAGTTTTCTCATGAAGCTTAACTTGAAATAATCCTGCACACTCTCCCTAAGTACAGCAGTTTGTGCAGCAGTTGTTGAAAATGGGCAAGTAAGTATTTAAGGGGCATTATGTTTGTTAAATATTATTTAGTTTTACTTTAAAATGTTCAGTTCTTGGTAATTTCTGTGCCAGAGATTGTTTGATGGTTGGAATCAGGTAGCAATATTTAAAGAACGGAAAATAAAATTTGTAAAATCGGGTGGTTATTCTCTTCCTTTTTAAGAGTGCCTCACATTGTGAAAGCAATAGAATGGCAGCTTATTGTAGTAGTGGTGGAATGGCAGCAGACAGTTTACTCCTTCCTTTTTTCCTTCCTCTATCTATCTGTTTTCAAGAACGTAGTTTGTTTCCCTGTTCTAATTCATTTCTCATATGATACAGCATTGCCAGACTACCCAGCCCTTTCTTTGCATTTCACCTAAAATACATGTGTCAGCCAGCACAAGCATACTTGGTTGAAAGGCAGCCATCTATCTGAGGAGTTCTTCTGAATACTGAATGTGTCATGCGCTTTGACATGGCATATCTGTAATGTCTGAATACAGAAAGCACTTTTTGCGTTAGCTGTAGGTGTTGAAGCAGTAGTGTGTTTTAAGAATGTGAGCTGTGCAAATTCTAGCTTGTGAGGTAATGACAAGTGTTTGCCTGCATAGACAATATATTTTTCCCCTTGAGGTACCCACACACCTAGTTTCCCTCAAGCTCATCATCTCTGTCAGGTTAATCAATAGGCACCGTATGGCAGAGGGTCAGTAATCAGTGTCATCGTGCCTTTAAATCGTGTTGAAAATTTGCTTAAAGCCTGGGCCAATTAACATCGAGATGATGAATGGATGGGAAGATGGGAAGAGCCTGACGCTCAGGGGCTTTGTGAGGAGGAGATGCTCAGCTGTTGAGCAGCAGACACCAGCGAATAAAATCAGCCATTCATGTGAGCTCAGTCCACCCACTCTTAATGATAATGTCAATCTAGCAAAATATATACACATTGGAGTTGTCACGAGTTCATAAATCAAAGGAGTTTGTCAAAGGCATTCAGATTAACGAGGCAGCAGCAATAACAAGTCAAATTTGCATAGAGAATTGCTCGAATCTCAGTAAATTATGATCCTGTTTTTCATTTGATTATTTGCTAATGTCTCAAGAGGGAGAATGATTATATTAGCATGCAAAATCTACTCCAGAAGTAGAAATCTGAGGTATAGAAGACCAGCACACTATGACAATTAATCAGTTTCTGCATACTAGCATAAATGCACAAGGCCCAGAAATGAACTTCTTTTTTATTATTATTTCTCCTTGCCACTGATCCAAATGGTTCAGCTTGACAGAGACTTTATATTGCTTTAACAGTGTTTTGAATTGTGCCTGCAGGCAAGACATAGTTATGCAGCTATAACCAACCTATCCATCTGCCAACCAGATTGGAATTCTCCTATCCAAGGCTTTCATTAACCCCCACTGACAGCTCCAAACAGGATTAAGAATTTGGAAGCATAAAAAAATAGTTGTTCTTTGCAAATATACACAATCCCTTTGCATTTTGAGAAAGGCTGCATCTGTGTTTTATAATTAGTGTTGGACAGTGTAGCAGAGGGGAAAACCTACTTGGTGTCTTTTGGACTTTTGTCACAGGGAGTAAGGTGGTACTAATGGAAGTTCTGTGTTTGGTTGCCCCGGAGAGTGCTTTCCATTCCATCCAGTTCCTAATACTGTGCTTGGATTGGTATATTACTAGAAAATATCACTTCTGGGAAACTTTAACTGGTGGATCTTGTTGAAGTTGAGCAATATAGGGAGGCTTTGAGGTGGCTGTGGTTTAATAGAATATGTCAAATGATAAACATGCTGGGGAAGCAATGTGCGTGAGAACATGCCAGAGAATATTATCTTATGAGGACACTTGAGGCCCTCCCTAAAACTGATCCTAGAATAGTATTCTTCAACTTCTCAACTTGACCTAAGTTTTCTCCATTGTATCTTAGAAGAATTAATTAAAATTTGTTTAAACACACAATATACACACTACACCCCCCACCCCCAGACACACCTTTTTTTGTCACCTTTCATTGAATAGTTTGAAAGATTTTTATCCGTGTAGCTAACTCACCTTTTAAGCTTGCAGAAGGATAATTGTTCCTATTTTTGAAAATTGCAGGTCGTATATATTTTTGGAGGTTATAATTAGCTCCAAATCATATAATAAGATAATGAGAAAAATATTAATTCAATTACTGATTTACAGATCAAGCCCATGCATGATATAATGTTTGCCACTAGCTATAGAAATTGGCCTCAAGATTTTTCTCTTTACATGGGTTGTCATTTTACATAAAGATAAACAACTGATTCAAAATCAGAGTTTTAATTCACCACAATTTGCCTACTCTGCTAAAATGATACAGTTTTTCCTGGCTACAGAGACCATTGAATTCTCCCAGTGAAGAGTTGTGGCATAGGTGGAAAACATTACTTCTAGTTTTAGAGCTGCTTATTTTATTTATAGCAGATGTCTTTTCAAAGAGGCTTAGGCTGTTGCACCATCCAACCTTGAGCAAGATGCTTACTCAAAGATTATTATGAGTCATTATGAGTGGCTTGACTTTTCATCACTGTGTAAATTAGTTTAGTTTTTTATTTGATTATATAATCAACTCTTAATTATCCATGTCATCAGGAGTTGTGTGTTCGAATAGATAACTGAAAACAGTAAATAAGCCGCTTACTAGGTAGTGGAGAATATTGCTCCATCCATAAACCTCTGAAAAGCTAAGAATGCTTTACCAACCGAAGAACTTTTCCTTCTTAATGAAGGGTTCGCAAACTTTATTTGTAAAGGACCGGATAATAAACATTTGAGGTTTTGTGGTCCATAGGATCTCTGTCCTGCCTACCCACCTCTGCCATTGCAGTGTAAAAGCAGCCACAGATAAATGGTAATAAATGAGGATGGCTAAGTTTCAATAAAACTGTTTAGAGCAGGGGCTTACAAACTCCTCCTGTAAATTATACTGGCATTAAATTGATAGAATGATAAGACTGTAGTTGGCTCTCACTTTGAAGTTTCTCTGCTGTGGAAACCATTTTTAAAGCTAGCTGGATGGTGTGGGTGTCAGTTCAGTTCAGTCGCTCAGTCGTGTCCGACTCTTTGTGACCCCATGAATCGCAGCACGCCAGGCCTCCCTATCCATCACCATCTCCCGGAGTTCACTCAGACTCACGTCCATCGAGTTCTTGATGCCATCCAGCCATCTCATCCTCGGTCGTCCCCTTCTCCTCCTGCCCCCAATCCCTCCCAGCATCAGAGTCTTCTCCAGTGAGTCAACTCTTCACATGAGGTGGCCAAAGTACTGGAGTTTCAGCTTTAGCATCATTCCTTCCAAAGAAATCCCAGGGTTGATCTCCTTCAGAGTGGACTGGTTGGATCTCCTTGCAGTCCAAGGGACTCTCAAGAGTCTTCTCCAACACCACAGTTCAAAAGCATCGATTCTTCGGCGCTCAGCTTTCTTCACAGTCCAACTTTCACATCCATACATGACCACAGGAAAAACCATAGCCTTGACTAGGCGGACCTTAGTCGGCAAAGTAATGTCTGCTTTTGAATATACTATCCAGGTTGGTCATAACTTTTCTTCCAAGGAGTAAGCGTCTTTTAATTTCATGGCTGCAGTCACCATCTGCAGTGATTTTGGAGCCCNGATGCTAAAGCTGAAACTCCAGTATTTTGGCCACCTCATGCAAAGAGTTGAGTCACTGGAAAAGACTCTGATGCTGGGAGGGATTGGGGGCAGGAGGAGAAGGGGACGACAGAGAGTGAGATGGCTGGATGGCATCACGGACTTGATGGACGTGAGTCTGAGTGAACTCCGCAAGTTGGTGATGTACAGGGAGGCCTGGCGTGCTGTGATTCATGGGGTCACAAAGAGTCAGACATGACTGAGCAACTGAACTGAATTGAACTGACTAGATGGACCTTTGTTGGCAAAGTAATGTCTCTGCTTTTCAATATGCTATCTAGGTTGGTCATAAGTTTACTTCCAAGGAGTAAGTGTCTTTTAATTTCATGGCTGCAGTCACCATCTGCAGTGATTTTGGAGCCCCAAAAAATAAAGTCTGACTGTTTCCACTGTTTCCCCATCTATTTCCCATGAAGTGATGGGACCAGATGCCATGATCTTCGTTTTCTGAATGTTGAGCTTTAAGCCAACTTTTTCACTCTCCACTTTCACTTTCATCAAGAGGCTTTTTAGTTCCTCTTCACTTTCTGCCATAAGGGTCATATCATCCGCATATCTGAGGTTACTGATATTTCTCCTGGCAATCTTGATCAGTCATCTTTTAAGGAGGGTTAATTCTATCCCCCACTCTACAGATTTGCTGTTCCTAGGTTGGTTTTCTGAAGGTCATCTTGTTCCCAGATGAGAGGATCACCTCTGTATTGTCCCCATCCATTGAATTGTAGTCAGAGGCAGCATGACATTAAGTCTTGCAACTTACTTAAGAATTAAAACAAATCTTATAGAACATAGACACATAAAAAGCTCCTCCATTTAGTTACTTTTCCTGGGACAGTTTCTAGACAGTCGTAAGGGAGTTCAGTTATATTCTACAGGCACAATGCAGAAGGAATACTTTGCACTTTCTTTAAGCACAACTTCAAACGATAGGGATTAACATTATTGCAGACAGCCACTGCTTCAGATAACAAGGCACAGAGAGCAGCAGACATAAAGCAGTGAGAGTAGAAGTGGCTTGCCTTCCGGAGCTCAGATCTAACTCAAGAAGAAAAGCGCACAAATGAAACATGAGTTTGCAGTTGTTTTAAAATTACAAACGATTATAGATGATTATTGAAGATGAACCAAAGAGGTGAAGCCTGAAATAACATAATGAAAACAACGATGGCAGTGCTTGTGCTCATTCAGTCATGTCCGACTCTTTGTAACCCTATGAACTATACATATGTGCCCGCCAGACTCCTCTGTCCATAGAATTTTCCAGGCAAGCATACCTAAGTGGGTTGCGATTTCCTCCTCCAGGGGATCTTCCTCACCCAGGGACTGAACCCACATCTCTTGCATCTCCTGCATTGCAAGTGGATGCTTTACCTGCTGAGCTATCAGGGAAGCTTGTATGATGATGGTGGCTGCCATTTATTGAAAGCTGGCTGAGAGATACCCCCCAGGGTGGTGCTCACAGTGTCCAGAAATTGAGTCCATAACAGATCTATCCAAGATCACACAGCTAGTAAGAAGAAGAGTTATGGTTCAAATAACCACTCCACAGGTGTTGGCAAGGGTTTGGAGAAAAGCAATCTAGAGGGAGTGAAGTGAAAAAATACACCCAAGGATGATCAGGGTGATTTAGCCAGAGGGAGACTTCAAGTGGAAACAAGGAAGCAGAAGAAAGAAAAGGAACGGGGTGGACTATCAGCAGAGAGTAGGAGGGGCTGAGGGATTCCTGTAAGTGCTGTAGTCTGTTGGAGCTGAGCTGATTAAGCATGCAAGCATCAACGGGGGAGTGGTCCTCTTCTCTCATAGGGTTTTGCAGACCTGGAATCTTAAAGACTTGTTGGTAAACAGTCTTAGCAACTCTCTCCCCTTCCCTCTCTCTTTTCTCTTCTTAACCCTTCCTATCCTTCCCTGTTTTTCTAGTCCCCCAGTCCTGGACGCAGGAATCTGGTAGAAGGGCCCTCAGCCTGAGCTGAGGACTGGAGACTGATCACTTCCTCTTGGCAGAGAACTTGAATTCTGGTTCTGGTCTGGTCTGATTTCTGGTAGGGCCGAGTTCCAGTCNGCGTCTGCCTGCAATGTGGGAGACCTGGGTTTGATCCCTGGGTCGGGAAGATACCCTGGAGAAGGAAATGACAACCCACTCCAGTATTTTTGCCTGGAAAATCCCATGGACAGAGGAGCTTGGTGGGCTACAGTCCACGGGTCGCAAAGAGCCGGACACGACTGAGTGACTTCACTTTCACTTTCACTTTACTGTCACTAAAGAGTCTACATCAATGAGTCTTTACCCATCATCTGGGAGATACTTAGAGAAACAGTTAACAAAGATAGCAAAGCAAGGTATAGTAGTAACAGTATGGGATAAGTGCTATGAATGCAATAAACAGGGTGATAATAGAGTAACTGCTCAGGGAATCAACTTTAGATGGGGAGATGCTGGTCACACATGCACTTTTTAACCACACCTATTCACTCCCATGGGAGAAGGAAATGGCAACCCACTCCAGTATTCTTGCTGGAACAATCCCACGGACACAGGAGCCTGGTGGGCTATCCATAGGGTCATAAAAAGTCAGACACAACTGAGTGACTGGACATATTCACTCACATAAACAGCAAACACTAATGAATTTCAGTAACTTTTTCTATATATATATATATATGTACACACACAAATGTACTTCTAAATATACTTCAAACTACATGAAACAACAAAAATGTCTCATACTTTTACAAAGGGTGTTTCCTCTTATAAAACTAGCTATAAGAAATATGCCCTGAAAAGTATCAAAAAAAAATATAAACTGAATTCAAAGTCTATGATTTCATAGGGAAGTTTTCAATTAGAAGGGAACTATTTGAAACACATTTTGAAAGGCTTAGAGGATGGTGATGTTATATGGCAATGTTTTCATTTAAAAATACAAACACAGAGTTTGGAAACTGCTGTCTTCACTAGATTTTTAGTGATGGTTGTGCAGTCTGAGAAACATCCCAGGGGTATCTGAAATTCCTACAAACTCCAGGAAGCTCCTGTGCCTCTACAGCTCGTATCCTGAAGGGAGATGACTTCCTAAAAGAACTCTTTCAGGTGTACAGCGCTGGGAGCCCATACTCAGAGAGCGCAGCATGAAAGGTCACAGTTACGGAAAAGGTCATTCTTTTTTCATTAAAATAATACAAACCGTAACAAGAAAAACAGAAAGAAAAAAGAAAAGATTGTCAATGGAGATGGTTATGGGGCTTCCCTGATGGCTCAGATGGTAAAGAATCCACCTGCAGTGTGGGAGACCGAGGTTCAATCCCTGGGTCAGGAAGATCCCTTGGAAAAGGGCATGGCTACCTACCTGAGTATCGCCTAAAGAATCCCCATAGATAGAGGAGCCTGCTGCTGCTGCTGCTGCTAAGTCGCTTCAGTCGTGCCCGACTCTGGGCAACCCCATAGATGGCAGCCCACCAGGCTTTCCCGTCCCTGATGGGTTGCAATTCAGAGCTGGCCATGATTGAGCGACTACCACTTTCACTTTGTTTCAGAGGTGGTTAGACCTTGTGGCTAAAGTTTCCAGATCAACCCCCCAAACCCCTATATTCGCGTGCCCCCCTTCCAAGATCCTATGAGGGCCCCTAGCAATGTATCCTCAAGGTCATATACTTTTGAAAACTTAGAGGAAGAGAGAAATTCTATTTCTTAAAAGGGGACCATTTGTCTCATACTTTTACAAAGGGTGTTTCCTCTTATAAAACTAGCTATAAGAAATATGCCCTGAAAAGTATCAAAAAAATATATAAACTGAATTCAAAGTCTATGATTTCATAGGGAAGTTTTCAATTAGAAGGGAACTATTTGAAACACGTTTTGAAAGGCTTAGAGGATGGTGATGTTATATGGCAATGTTTTCATTTAAAAATACAAACACAGAGTTTGGAAACTGCTGTCTTCACTAGATTTTTAGTGATGGTTGTGCAGTCTGAGAAACATCCCAGGGGTATCTGAAATTCCTACAAACTCCAGGAAGCTCCTGTGCCTCTACAGCTCGTATCCTGAAGGGAGATGACTTCCTAAAAGAACTCTTTCAGGTGTACAGCGCTGGGAGCCCATACTCAGAGAGCGCAGCATGAAAGGTCACAGTTACGGAAAAGGTCATTCTTTTTTCATTAAAATAATACAAACCGTAACAAGAAAAACAGAAAGAAAAAAGAAAAGATTGTCAATGGAGATGGTTATGGGGCTTCCCTGATGGCTCAGATGGTAAAGAATCCACCTGCAGTGTGGGAGACCGAGGTTCAATCCCTGGGTCAGGAAGATCCCTTGGAAAAGGGCATGGCTACCTACCTGAGTATCGCCTAAAGAATCCCCATAGATAGAGGAGCCTGCTGCTGCTGCTGCTGCTAAGTCGCTTCAGTCGTGCCCGACTCTGGGCAACCCCATAGATGGCAGCCCACCAGGCTTTCCCGTCCCTGATGGGTTGCAATTCAGAGCTGGCCATGATTGAGCGACTACCACTTTCACTTTGTTTCAGAGGTGGTTAGACCTTGTGGCTAAAGTTTCCAGATCAACCCCCCAAACCCCTATATTCGCGTGCCCCCCTTCCAGGATCCTATGAGGGCCCCTAGCAATGTATCCTCAAGGTCATATACTTTTGAAAACTTAGAGGAAGAGAGAAATTCTATTTCTTAAAAGGGGACCATTCATGGTATAAAGTTCAGGCTCCAAACCCTGGATCCTCCTGCATCCTCCAAGGAACATCCACCTTGTATCACACACTACACTCAGTGTTGGAGAGACACAGACAAACAAGACCCAGTGTTTCCTGAGAAGCAGCTTGGTATAAACGTGAGACAAGAAAACCGATTACCATGGGACACCTGTCTGGTTGTGGATTATGCAATAGGAACAGAGGCCCAAGGGTTGCTTTCTATTGTCATTATTAGTCTATTCACTAAAATTTTTAACTGACTGGCTTTCTTTTACTGAATGATGAGTGCCCATGAAATAAACCCGACGATAGAGAAATGTAGAAACAAACAGTTAATCACCTCTATGGAAATCTTTATTATGCTCCAGGGTCAATGAAATGCCACTTATGTCATGAAGGAATTCACTCCAGGCTCTTTTGGATGCTTATGACATTTGGTAGCACTCACATGACACTTAAAGTAACATAGGAACATGGGACTGGCCAGGAGAACTGAAAACATCAAAGGTATTCGGGTCATGGCAAGTAATTCCCAACATTCACATAGGAGAACATTAGGAGATAACAAAGGACAAGAGGCAGGAACGTGAGCCTGGAGCTCCAGATTGGGAACTCTAGACTCTACTCCAGATGGTTTCTCTGCAGAGCATCAGTGTAAATAAGCACTGCTTTAGCATGACGGTTGTGCCTGGGATTGGGTTTGGTGGTGTGGACACGTGCAGAACCAGAAGGGTAGTGAGGAATGGGAGTCCCAGGGGCCTGTGAACTCTAGAGCCCTAGAGCCCAGGTGCCACAACAAAGACCCAGCACAGTCAAAGATACAAATAAACAAAATAAGCCTTTGTGAGGCAGATAACATATATATAAGTGTGGTATTTAAACTGTTAAAGTGAAATGAAAGTCACCCAGTCTGACTCTTTGTGACCCCACGGACTGAATTTTCCAGGCCAGAATACTGGAGTGGGTAGCCTTTCCCTTCTCCAGGGGATTTTCCCAACCCAGGGATCGAACCCAGGTCTGCCTGCATTACAGGCAGATTCTTTACCAGCTGAGCCACAAGGGAAGCCCAAGAATACTGGAGTGGGTAGCCTATCCCTTCTCCAGTGGATCTTCCCCACCCAGGAATTGAACCGGGGTCTCTTGCATTGCAGGTGGATTCTTTACCAACTGAGCTATCAGGATTAAAGCAAAGTAACAATTTTTTTAAAAGAGAGAGAGAGAGAAGACTTCCCTGGGGGCTCAGTGACTAGGAATCCTCCTGTCAATGCAGGGGACATGGGTTTGACCCCTGGTCCAGGGAGATTACGTATACTGCAGAGCAGCTAAGACCACGTGTCACAACTACCCAGCTTCCTGCTGCAGCTACTCACCTGTGCTCCGCAACAAGAGGACTGTGGCTTCCCCACCACTGCACTGAGAAGCCCACACACGGCTAGGGAGTAGTCCCTGCTCTCAGCAAGTAGAGAAAAGCACTCGTGCAGCAACAAAGGTCCAGTGCAACCAAAAAAAACTACTGCTGGGGTCTTAAAGCTCAAGCTTGATGCTGTATCAATGAGCAGACAGGTGAGAAACCATTTTTTTATTACAATCCCTGTTTACTTACTATGATTGTTTTTCAAAAAGGGACTAGTGAGTGCCAGGCAGATACTGGTGCTTATATTAGGAACTTTCTCTCCCTTCTTTTCAAATGTTAATCTCTGCATTCTTTTATTATAATGAATACTACGGGCATGGCTCAGAGGTTAAAGCATCTGCCTCCAATGCGGGAGACCCAGGTTCAATCCCTGGGTCGGGAAGATTCTCTGGAGAAGGAAATGGCAACCCACTCCAGTATTCTTGCCTGGAGAATCCCATGGACGGAGAAGCCTAGTAGGTTACAGTCCATGGGGTCACAAAGAGTCGGACACGACTGAGTGACTTCACCATCACCAAAAAGAGAGAGAAATGGTATGAGCGACAAGAGAAGACATTCACAATTGATGTGGTACTCTGAAGGTTAAGAAGGAAAGATACCACTCTGCGGTTGGGTGGTGAATTCACAGTGGCAAAAATCATCAAGAATTCAAGGGGAAGACTGGTTTGGGGAGAAAGATGGTTAAGTCTGAGCCTGGTTTCACCGCTGCTGATGTACCAGTAGGTCAAAAAAAGTGGAGCTGCCTAGTTCTTTGCTACCCAGAGTCAAGTGCAGTCCACTGAGCAACAGCATTGGGATCACCTAGGAAATACTTTAAAATGCATTGCTTCGAACTGCAGACCTGTTGAATCCAAGCTGCATCATAAACCTGCACCTGGACTCTGACTGGGCTCCAAACGGCTGTGGAATTCACCGGATTTCCTCTACTCTGGAGATTAAAACTTCCGGAATTTAGCGCCTGTTCTGCAACTAGTGCAAAGGAGCTGCAGAAAAGTTGGATGCATAAAGTTGCGTGGGACCCTTTAAAAAACTCTGCCTCTAAAGTACACCAAAGCCAAACGAACACCTGTGGACCACGTGCACAGCTGTCAGGGCAGCTGACTCATATGCGCTTCCATCAGCCGCATCACATATTTTTCTCTGTAAGAACGCTGATTGTAACATCTGAGGGAAAACGACTTACACGGGTTTTTAATGAACTTATCAAATTGTAAGAGTTTAGGCAGAGACAATAGGTGAGAATTTGAGTACAACACCACTATTATAAAATTAGGATCTCATTCTTCAAAACTCCCCATGTATATAAAAACTAATGTTTCCTTGTCAGTTACATAAATCAGTTCCTCCAGTTGACTACAAGATAGACATCTGTGTGTAAGAAACCATTTTCTGGTTTTACTGTAAAAAATAATCACAACTGTGACGTTTTCTAATTTCCAGTTTATACAAATGTATGGAAAGTCCTTTCCTTTTCTTTGTTTTCAACTTTTCTGTTAACTGTTAAGACAGTGTTTATATAATAATGCAATGATACCCTTTAAGTCGATGAAGTCGCTCAGTCGTGTCTGACTCTTTGCGACCACGTGGACTGTAGCCCACCAGGCTCCTCCATCCATGGGATTTTCCAGGCAAGAGTACTGGAGTGGGGTGCCATTTCCTTCTCCAGGGGATCTTCCCCACCCAGTGACTGAACCCAGGTCTCCCGCATTGCGGGTAGACGTTTTACTGTCTGAGCCACCAGGGAAGTTCCCACCCCTTAAGTACTTGCTATTAATATATTTCTTGACATATCAGTTGAATGCGTTGGAAATGGATTTTTAGGTAGTTTGACTCTAAACAAATTGAAATAATGTGTAAACATATTAAAGCCATTGAATTTTATTTTAGATGAATGAAATGCATGGTATGTGAATTACTTCAATAAACCATTAACAAAGAAAAAAAGGCATAACGACAATAAAAAAAATTTGAAAGCACACACACAAAAAAGAATATGTAACCAGTAGAAACCATATGACTCTTCCCCACCACTGCACTGAGAAGCCCACACACGGCTAGGGAGTAGTCCCTGCTCTCAGCAAGTAGAGAAAAGCACTCGTGCAGCAACAAAGGTCCAGTGCAACCAAAAAAAACTACTGCTGGGGTCTTAAAGCTCAAGCTTGATGCTGTATCAATGAGCAGACAGGTGAGAAACCATTTTTTTATTACAATCCCTGTTTACTTACTATGATTGTTTTTCAAAAAGGGACTAGTGAGTGCCAGGCAGATACTGGTGCTTATATTAGGAACTTTCTCTCCCTTCTTTTCAAATGTTAATCTCTGCATTCTTTTATTATAATGAATACTACGGGCATGGCTCAGAGGTTAAAGCATCTGCCTCCAATGCGGGAGACCCAGGTTCAATCCCTGGGTCGGGAAGATTCTCTGGAGAAGGAAATGGCAACCCACTCCAGTATTCTTGCCTGGAGAATCCCATGGACGGAGAAGCCTAGTAGGTTACAGTCCATGGGGTCACAAAGAGTCGGACACGACTGAGTGACTTCACCATCACCAAAAAGAGAGAGAAATGGTATGAGCGACAAGAGAAGACATCCACAATTGATGTGGTACTCTGAAGGTTAAGAAGGAAAGATACCACTCTGCGGTTGGGTGGTGAATTCACAGTGGCAAAAATCATCAAGAATTCAAGGGGAAGACTGGTTTGGGGAGAAAGATGGTTAAGTCTGAGCCTGGTTTCACCGCTGCTGATGTACCAGTAGGTCAAAAAAAGTGGAGCTGCCTAGTTCTTTGCTACCCAGAGTCAAGTGCAGTCCACTGAGCAACAGCATTGGGATCACCTAGGAAATACTTTAAAATGCATTGCTTCGAACTGCAGACCTGTTGAATCCAAGCTGCATCATAAACCTGCACCTGGACTCTGACTGGGCTCCAAACGGCTGTGGAATTCACCGGATTTCCTCTACTCTGGAGATTAAAACTTCCGGAATTTAGCGCCTGTTCTGCAACTAGTGCAAAGGAGCTGCAGAAAAGTTGGATGCATAAAGTTGCGTGGGACCCTTTAAAAAACTCTGCCTCTAAAGTACACCAAAGCCAAACGAACACCTGTGGACCACGTGCACAGCTGTCAGGGCAGCTGACTCATATGCGCTTCCATCAGCCGCATCACATATTTTTCTCTGTAAGAACGCTGATTGTAAATCTGAGGGAAAACGACTTACACGGGTTTTTAATGAACTTATCAAATTGTAAGAGTTTAGGCAGAGACAATAGGTGAGAATTTGAGTACAACACCACTATTATAAAATTAGGATCTCATTCTTCAAAACTCCCCATGTATATAAAAACTAATGTTTCCTTGTCAGTTACATAAATCAGTTCCTTCAGTTGACTACAAGATAGACATCTGTGTGTAAGAAACCATTTTCTGGTTTTACTGTAAAAAATAATCACAACTGTGACGTTTTCTAATTTCCAGTTTATACAAATGTATGGAAAGTCCTTTCCTTTTCTTTGTTTTCAACTTTTCTGTTAACTGTTAAGACAGTGTTTATATAATAATGCAATGATACCCTTTAAGTCGATGAAGTCGCTCAGTCGTGTCTGACTCTTTGCGACCACGTGGACTGTAGCCCACCAGGCTCCTCCATCCATGGGATTTTCCAGGCAAGAGTACTGGAGTGGGGTGCCATTTCCTTCTCCAGGGGATCTTCCTCTCCCAGTGACTGAACCCAGGTCTCCCGCATTGCGGGTAGACGTTTTACTGTCTGAGCCACCAGGGAAGTTCCCACCCCTTAAGTACTTGCTATTAATATATTTCTTGACATATCAGTTGAATGCGTTGGAAATGGATTTTTAGGTAGTTTGACTCTAAACAAATTGAAATAATGTGTAAACATATTAAAGCCATTGAATTTTATTTTAGATGAATGAAATGCATGGTATGTGAATTACTTCAATAAACCATTAACAAAGAAAAAAAGGCATAACGACAATAAAAAAAATTTGAAAGCACACACACAAAAAAGAATATGTAACCAGTAGAAACCATATGACAATATGCTGCTGTAATAAGACACTCAAGTGACTTTTGTGCTGAGACCTGATCACTAAATTCTGGTCACCTACTATGTACCCAGAATTTGGTTAGGATCTTACACATACACATCCTTTATAAACACTTTAGAATCTCAGTTTCACAGATTTCTTGGATGTTCATATTTACCTGAAAAAAAGAGGGGAAAAGAAAAATCAGAAGTGACATGAAGATGTACAGAATGTGCAAAAGTAATATGTTTACCAATGGAGTGAATTTTAAAAGAAACTGAAAATGAAATACTGTGGGTCCGTGAGCTGCTTCAGTCAGTATCAGAATTGGTAGGCTGAAACAGATGAAACTGCTGTCTAATGTCAAACTGGTATCTGACCATCAATTATTGGCCACATACTGGCAATTTCACTTAGTTCAGCTTGTACTGTAATTAGGCGATTTCTTATGGACCAATCTGTGCTTTCTCTAGACAACAAAGTTGACAGCAAAACAAAGGGTGTATGTATAAGACTTTTTTCTTTCATTGGTTAGTTTTCAGAATAGACTCATCTCTCTTAATACTATTGCTACATAGCCTCTCAATGACAGCTCTGAAACTTGACTGCCAAGAAAGAGCCTTAATTTCTGGATGAGCCATTGGTTAGAGGGCCCTGGTCTGATCATCTCTCCCATCACCAGAGAGGAGCAGACAGTGTGACAGCATGGAAATCAGCCCCACAGGAAAAACACTTCTTGTTTCTTTAGCTGACTAGAAATGTGTGCATGGTATTCCAGCTTACTGATTGTACCCTCTTTGAAATGAAACTACAACCCTAAAATGCAGAGACCTAAGGGTAAATGGCTATCTCATTGTTTAAAATCTGTTGCCAAAAAAGCTGACCTGACACAAATAGGAAGCCAACTCTGTTTATTTTCACGATGTCTTATTTCATGTAATCAAATTTTGAATGCATGGCCAATTCATGCCTCTGACCTCAGGGCTAATTTTGTATCACAGCAGGAGAATGAGATGATTAAGTTCTCCAACAGTTATAGTGGGGGGATTAATGTTATCTGGGAGTTTTTAAAGATAAACATCCATCACATTTTAAACGATTTTATAAAAATCTTAAGTGGTCAGACAAGAGCCAGCAGAGTTAGGGAAATTCTATTTAACTCACTAATGACAAAATCCTTCAAGTAGATAATTTCCAAGTTAAAAACAAAGCAAAATAATCTCCCTCCCCAAACCTGAAAGGATGAACAGGAAATTTAAAATGGGTGACATGAATTCGTAGCTATATTAGTAAAACAGTATAAAGATAACTCAATGCTGAACATATAATAAACATTCAAAAATTTTTCACAGTTAAGAACATCACCCTTAACTATTACCATTATTATTGAATACATAGAATTGCCTTTGTAATAAGCTTTTGATTTTATATATGCTTGTAAGGTGTTGATTTGGTTACGGATTTCTTAGTCAGGTCTAGAAAATAAAGATGCTTTTTTTTTTCCCCCTGCAATAAATTATAAAATTAATTATGCATGCAACACATTACCTTATACTTATAATGGTGCTATACACAACTCTCATAGCAGAAAGTGTACAAAATTGGAATAAAAAACCTGGATCTGAGTGTGGGGGTTTGTTACTAATGTTAACCAAGGAGGAGCTGCATAAGTCCAGGAGCTTTAGCTTCCTGGTCTTGTAAAACAGGACTAAGCCTGTGTCAATAATAATAGCTAAGGTTTAGAGTGTAATGCCTCCAATATGCCAGAGACTTTTCTAAGATTTTTGCACACATGAACTCATTTATCAATATGTCTAGTGTCTAGCATTTAGTGAAAGGGGGACGTGCTGATCAGTTTCCATTTGCCCTGTTCTGCTAGAGCGCTGACCCCAGCAGATGAGTCCCTGGGGCCCCCTGACACCTGACTTTCGGTTAGGTTCAGACCAGGGGAAGCAGTAGCCAAAGATGAGAGGGTAGCAGGAGAGAGAGACTGGGGTATTTCCTCCCCACTTCCTCCTTGGTTTAGCAACCCTATTCTCATTTGTATATTTGGGAGCAGGGTGTTCCCCAAGACTGAATCACCTGCCTGACAGCCTCCTTTCCATCTTTCCTCTTCTCCTTGGGCGCACTGACTATTCTCTCCTTCTTTAACCTCTTCAGATCCTGGGTGATACTGACCTCCTGCTGTGTGAATCTTCTGTACCCCAACATCCCTCTCTTATCTCCTTACCTCCCTTCCCACAGCTCTGTGGAAACTTGCTTCATTACAATGGCTTGACTCAAACCCTATGAGTAGAATGCTCTTTCTTGCTGGGACCCAGACTATTACAAGGATTTACTATTAAACCAACTACTTGTTACTTAGTGGAAGGATATCTGAAACAGAGTTTCATCTTGTTTTGAAAGAATTGGTATGTGAGGAAATAGCATCTTGCCTTTCAGCCATTAACAACAACAACAAAAAAAAACCCCAAAAGGTTTGTTTCTAATTTGAACTAGTTCACTTTTTTTTTTTTTAAACAAAGAAAACAAACAAAAAACCCTCATTCGTTTGGTTCACACTTCAGGGAAAGGATATTTGGGATTTGACTTGGTTTAGGAGTTCAACAAATTCACTTGGTATACCCCAGTTAAATGGTTCATGTTTGGTTTGGTTCAGGTTCAAGCATAAAACCCTAAAATACTGGAAAAGGTGAGCTGGCGTAAACTGGTTTTTCTGAGTGGGACTAATGCATACTCTAATTATGGGGATACGTTCCTAGAATGTTAGAAACCATTAGGTCATCTTAGTAATAAAACAAAATGCGTGATTCTCACTGAAACAAATGGCTTATCAGCCACTGGTTTCCCCGTGTATATAGTTTAGCTTCCTAAACAAAATCATGACAAACTGTGTCTGTGCATTTTCTAAGCAGTGTTCTATATCTCTTCTCTTTTTTCTAAACAAATTCCCTTTCCACTGAGATCAGCATTTCTCAAAGTATGAGCACTGGACCATCTCCTGGAATTTGTCAGAAATGCAAATCTTTGATCCCCACCCCAGATCTACTAACTTAGAAATTTCTATAGGTGGACCCAGCAGTCTGTGTCTTAACAAGCCCTCCAGGTGATTCCAACACACAATAAAGTTTGATTAAAAAAAAAAAAACTGAGTGAGATTTTACATTTCTTGAAGCCAAGTTCTATCCAGTATTTCTGCGTTGGGATTGGGATCTACTCAAAGATCATGCTGATATAATTGATTGCATGTGTGTATCAGTGACAACATAATAGGGGCCATTGATGCAGTGGCCAAAAACATCAGTGACAGAGGCAGTGTTTGAAACTTGGCCAATCTAACTGCAGCGCATAGCTCCCTAACCAGGATGCTAGAATTCCTCCCTAATGGCCAGACAGTATGTTCTTGCGTGCTCATCACTTCAGTTGAGTCCGATTCTTTGTGACCCCATGGACTGTAACCCCCAGACTCCTCTGTCCGTAGGATTCTCCAGGCAAGAATACTGAGATGGATTGCCATGTTGTCATCCAGGAGATCTTCCTGACCCAGGGATCGAACCCAAGTTTCTTGTGTCTCCTGCACTGCAGGTAGATTCTTTACCCACTGAGCCACCTGCAAAGCCCAATGTGCACACAGAGAGGAGACATGCTGCTGCTAAGTCACTTCAGTCGTGTCCGACTCTGTGTGACCCCATAGACAGCATCCCATCAGGCTCCCCCATCCCTGGGATTCTCCAGGCAAGAATACTGGAGTGGGTTGCCATTTCCTTCTCCAATGCATGAAAGAGAAAAGTGAAAGTGAAGTCGCTCAGTCTGTCCGACTGTTACCGACCCCATGGACTGCAGCCCACCAGGCTACTCCGTCCATTGGATTTTCCAGGCAAGAGTACTGGGGTGGGGTGCCATTGCCTTCCTCGGAGACATAAAAGCAATGAAACCCTGAGAAAAACTTGAGAAATAATATTCACAGAAACTGTTTAACCTTCACACATGTTTAATATGAGAAATTTAGTATTTATTTGGAATAATATGCATTTATTTATTTTACCCAGTAGAAAAAAGTCAGGACATCATTTTGCTAATGCATATCTAAATGTTCAAGCACGAGTTTCTGATTATCCTGTAACTAAGTAAGTTTTCATGTTTTTGTTCTTAAAGCCAGTTCTTTGCTTAATGAGAAGCAGGCAGAGCTGTACACACAGAGTACAGCTACAGTTTGTGATAAAGCCATGGACACCTAGTTCTAAGCATTCCAAATGTTTAATTGTATATTCTGGCTTTCATAGTTCTTTCTCTAGGACAATAGATCTGTTTTATCACATATATGTATTTTTGCCTGGAGCCACAGCTTCCCAGAGAAAAGCACCAAATGGACAGGAAAAGTAGGCATGGGGGTGGCTGGGGCTTTCTAAACTAGGGATTCCCTTAGTCGGAAACTAATGATGTTTCACAATGCAGGCACATCTTTCATCTCACAATGAATAATGTATAATGGTTTAGAGAAAGATATAATAAAAGATCCCTATGTTCCAAAGCCAGTAATTTGGGAGTTATGCTAGTTCCTCCCTCTCTCGCCCCCAAAGACAATCTGTCACCAAGCCCTACTGATTTTAGATGCCAACCTATTCTCTTTCCTTAACAGTCTCATTACAACTGCTTTAATTTAGGACTTTGACTCAGTTGGTCTTCCTTTCCTTCACTCACTTTTGCCTCACTGTCATGAGAACTATACCTTTCTTTTTTTCCCTTTTTTTTCTTTTAATTGGCTGGGTCATGTGTCTGTAGATCTTAGTTCTCTGACCAGGCATCAAACCCATCCCCTGCTCTGCAGTGGAAGCTCGGAGTTCTAACCACTGGACAGCCAGTTATGAAATTTTCATAACAACTATGCTTGTCTTTTTTTTTTTAATGTTTGTTTATTTTTGTTGCTGCATGTGGGCATTTCTCTAGTTGCAGCAAGTAGGGGCTATTCTTCATTGCCATGTGGACTCTAGGAGCACAGGCTCAGTAGTTGCAACCCTACAGGCTTAGTTGCCCCAAGTCATGTGGAATCATACCAAACCAAAGGTAGAACCCAGGTCCACTGGATTGGCAGATGGATTCTTAACCAGTGGACCACCAGGGAAGTCCAGACTACACTTTTCTTAATATATTGTTTCTCTATTTTATTTGCCACCACCAGCCTTCTCCGTCCCCCCACACCTGATTAAGTCCTCAGCAGGCTTACCTCTTAACTCTTCCCACTGTTCGAACAATATTCCAGCAGTTTGCTGTACAAGCAAAATTCATTTGCTTCATTCTTTCTAGGTTTTACTTTCCAGCCATTTCCTCTGCTTGGAATTCCCTTTTTCCTCCTAGACCAGGAGGGCAATCTGTTGTATTAATATTTCTCTCAAAAGAGAATTTTTGAATTCAAAGAGAATTTTGATTCAAAGAGAATTTTTCTAGTCCCACACTCAGGGATTTCTGTTACCATTACACCCTTATATGTGACCTCACAATTCATCTCTGATTACTTCAGCTATTTGTATGCCTTGTTCAGTTTAGATTTCTAGACATTGTACACAATGCCTGATATAAAATAGGGACACTTAAGGAATGATTGCATTCACCAGCATGATAAGATAGTCTGTAGCTATGATAAATGATATTAGGCATGGATAAAACATGAAAATTTTATCTCTCATAAAATTTTTTCAAAAGCCAGGTGCTTGGGGTTGAAATAATTTGATCATTTCTGTCTCCTACAGGATTTGCTCACTTTTTGTCTTGATTCGTGGCGTAAGTAGGTAATTTGTTTCATCTACCACAAAAATCTTCTTCCTATTGTTGAAGTTATGCCAGTAGGGTGTAAAGGAATCAGAGAAAAGCTAGATAACCAACCTATTATATTGGTTGAGCCTTATTCTGCTCTCATTCCATGTTGCAGTTGTCTAGTTCAGCTAAGTATAGGTGTGTCCAAGAAATTTGATTTTCAAAATGAGCTTGAACTGCTTAGATTATTGGGCAGACATATTAACCTTAACAGTCATATTATGAATGTTTGACATATAAGACAAAATGCAAGTGTATTAATTAACAATACAAGATACAGACATGTTCAAAGACCTCTCTATTTCTATCCACTCTTGCCTTAAATAGGAGGTAAAATTAGAAATTGGAAGGTTATTTTTCAAGTGTGAACTTGGAACAAGAGGAAACTGTCAGTCTCACAAGATACTTCTTGCAGACCAGAAAAAAAGTCAGATGAGCTATCTCTGCCTTCACTGTAACAAAATACACTTATCCTCCAGGACTGGACATACTGTGTCTGGCAGAGTAAATGGTTTTCTCCTGGACAATGTAGGAGAAACGCAGCCAATTTTCTGTTTGGGGAATGGATTTGGTCAATCTCATTGCGTAAATTCTTGCCTTCTGCTAACAATTTTGTTTTGTTTACATAAGATGTAGTAAACAGGGACCTCAGAACTCACCCCTTCTCCATCTTGGCTTTTTCAATCACTCTTCCTACTTGGCCCATTGTCCTGATCTGTCCTTGTTATTCTAGTTATGATTTTTACTTTCTTTTGATCACCTTATAGGTAGGCGAGGGAATAAGAATAAGGAGTCACCTTGATAAGATTTCAATGCGTGCAGTTTTCAGACATCCAATTATGATCTGTCTTTTCTATAGAAGACAGGGCTTATCCTCCATATTTTATTCTTAAAGAATAACATTCTGGAAGTACCTAACAGTAGTTCCCTAGATACTGACTATACTTGACACATGATGGTCTTGACACTTACTGCCCCAAGATTTTTTTTTTTTTAAAGAAAGAGGTAAAATTAAACATGAAGAACTGAATCTTTTTTCATAATGACCCTTCAAAACATTTTCCTTTCTGCCCCCACTTAAAAACAGAAGATGGGAGGTGACCTTCATAAAGTTATATTGGGTAGAAGAATTACTCATTTCCAGAGGCTAGAAAGAGAGGCTCTCTGTTCACCTCGCCTCCCGCAGTGTTTTTCTGTGGTTGCAGAGGTTCGGAAAAGAGAGTGTGTGTAGGTATTCTCATGTGGCTTAGGAGCTGACTTCATTTTCTCTTTTTTAAAAAATTTCACTCTTGGGATGCCTGACTCCTTGCCCAAGGTTGGCCACAATTATTCAAGGCCTTGAAGGACATAACTTGAACATTATCTTTCACATCTGTACAATAGGAATCAAAATACTTGGTCTTGATCTACTATACAGGTATAAACCAAGGTCAGCTCCTAAGAAGAAATAAATTATTCATTGTACTCCTTTTTTTTTTTTTCCTTAAGATTTTTCTTCTGGTTGCTGAATTTGGGGCAAATTTCTGAAATGTGATTCTTTTTCGTATAGTACACACACACAAGAAATTTGAAGCCTCTTCCAGTACATGATTCACAACTTCTTTTATTCCACATGCAACTTTTGAAATTACCTTTACACAGCGTGAGCATATTTTGATGTTTACCTGTAGACACCAAACTGACCATTTAGAAATATTAAATAAAACTCTCAGTTGTTCCTGTAAAGATCATTTGTTTCATGAACAATGATCAATAGATTTACTTTTCAATAGATTTACTACCCTTCTACCCAACCTAGATTTCTGATTCTTCTTCTTCCTTGTCATAAAATACTAACACATCTCTGCTAGGAATCATACAGAGAATACTAAAGGAAATGGGCTTTTCCTTTTAGAAGTTTACAGTTTTACAGACTACACTGATATGTAACATATGAAGAGCAAAATAAGTAAAGTAAGTCATTATAAATTGGGAAAGGAGTAAGTCAAGGCTGTATATTGTCACCCTACTTAACTTACATGCAGAGTACCTCATGCAAAATGCCAGGCTGGATGAACCACAGCTGGAATCAAAATTGCCGGAAATATCAATAACCTCAGATATGCAGATGACACCACTCTTATGGCAGAAAGCGAAGAGGAACTAAAGAGCCTCTTGATGAAAGTGAAAGAGGAGAGTGAAAAAGCTGGCTTTAAACTCAATATTCATAAAACGAAGATCATGGCATTCGATCCCATCACTTCATGGCAAATAGATGGGAAAACAATGGAAACAGTGAGAGACTTTATTTTCTTGGGCTCCAAAATCACTACAGATGATGACTGCAGCCATGAAATTAAAAGACACTTACTCCTTGGAAGAAAAGTTATGACCGACATAGACAGCACATTAAAAAGCAGAGACATTACTTTGCCAACAAAGGTCCATCTAGTCAAAGCTATGGTTTTTCCAGTAGTTATGTATGGATGTGAGAGCTGGACCATAAAGAAAGCTGAGTGCAGAAGAATTGATGTTTTCAAACTGTGGTGTTGGAGAAGACTCTTGAGAGTCCCTTGGACAGCAAGGAGATCCAACCAGTCCATTCTAAAGGAGATAAGTCCTGAGTGTTCTTTGGAAGGATTGATGCTAAAGCTCCAATATTTTGGCCACCTGATGAGAAGAACTGACCCATTGGAAAAGACCCAGATGCTGGGAAAGTTTGAAGGTGGGAGGAGAAGGGGACAACAGAGGATGAGATGGTTGGATGGCATCACCAACTCGATGGACATGAGTTTGAGTAAACTCCGGGAGTTGGTGATGGGCGAGGAAGTCTGGCGTGCTGCAGTCCATGGGGTCGCAAAGAATCAGACAGGACTGAGCGACTGAACTGAACTGGGCATTCCAGACAGATAAACCTGAGCTCAGAGTCCAGCCCCACCACCTACTGGCATTGTGACTAGTTCTAGGACAGCATCGTGTGGACCTTTGGCATTTAGCTAATCTTAAACCTTCATTTCCTCTTCTGTAAAATGGGGTTAATATCATCAATAAACCTTGTTTGTTTCTTAAATAGTATAAACCACATAAGCACTTGGCACAGTGTCTGAACATAGTGAAAGCTCAACAAACCATTGTGTTTCAGAACCACAATAGCTTGCATTTATTCAAAGAGTTTTCAGATGCATCATCTCATTTGATCAGTTCAGGTCGGTCGCTCAGTCCTGTTTGACTCTTTGCGACCCCATGGACTGCAGCAGGACAGGCTTCGCTGTTTGTCACCAGCTCCTGGAGCTTGCTCAGACTCATGTCCATCGAGTCAGTGATCTCATTTGATCTGAACGCCAATTTGGTAAAGGAGATGAGATATCCTCCCTCACAACTCGCTACACACACATCACCTTCCAACTAGATGAGGAAACAGACACAGAAAATGGAAGTGACCTGCTCAAGTCGGCGACAGAATCATTACAGACACTGATTTAGAGCTCTTTGCACCCCATCTCACCAAACAGAAGGCCCAGACATAAAGCGTTCTCAGGTGTAGACAGAGTGATATCATGTACTGAACAATTAATTACTGTTCTCTGACCAGACTTAAAAAGTGTTATAGAAAACATGAAAAATTTCAAGGAATCTCTGAATGGTGAGAAAAACATAATTTTTAGATGAGGTGAGGAATCGGTTTTTAGGGAAAAAATTGACCAGAGGTGTCTTCTAAGGGGCTGAATCTTAATCCTAAAGTAATTTAAATTAAAAAAAAATTCATATATGTGTGTGTGTGTATTCTTTTTCATATTCTTTCCTGTATGGTTTATTACAGGTTATTGAATATAGTTCCTTGTGCTATACAGTTCAGTTTAGTCGCTCAGTCGTGTCCGACTCTTTGCGACCCCTTGAATCGCAGCACTCCAGGCCTCCCTGTCCATCACCAACTCCCGGAGTTCACCCAAACTCACGTCCATCGAGTCAGTGATGCCATCCAGCCATCTCATCCTCTGTGGTCCCCTTCTCCTCCTACTCCCAATCCCTCCCAGCACCAGAGTCTTTTCCAGTGAGTCAACTTTCGCATGAGATGGCCAAAGTATTGGAGTTTCAGCTTTAGCATCAGTCCTTCCAAAGAACATCCAGGACTGATCTCCTTTAGAATGGACTGGTTGTGCTATACAGTAGGTCTTTGTTATCTATTTTATACATAGTAGTTTGTTTCTGTTAATCCCAAACTCCTAATTTATCCCTTCCCAACTCCCTTTCCCCTTTGGTTAGTTAGTTTTCTAGTCTATGAGTCTGTTTCTGTTTTGTAAATAAGCTAATTTGTATCATATTCTAGATTTCACATATAAATGGTATCATGTACTTGTCTTCCTCTTTCTGACTTAGCTCATTCAGTATGATAATCTCTAGTTCCATCCACGTTGCTGCATATGGCATTATTTCATTCTTTTTATGGCTGAGTAGGACACAACTGAAGCGACTTAGCAGCAGCAGCAGTATTCTATTGTGCATGCATATCTGTGTGTATATCACGTCTTCTTTATCCATTTATCTGTCAATGGACAATCAGTTTACTTACATGTTTTGGCTATTGTATTAAATAATGCTGCAATGAACACTGAAGTGCCTTTATCTTTTCAAATTAAAGTTTCCTCCAGATATATGCCCAGAAGTGGGATTGCTGGATCATATAGCAACTCTATTTTTAGTTTTTTAAGGAAACTCCATACTGTTTTCCTAAGAAATTTTAATCAAACGTGCCTTAGAATAGCAGCGATATAGCAATTTCTTCTGTAAACTGAGGATATTACCCACTCAGAATAAAGATTAACTTGGGGAATTTGTATATGGAACTTGTTACAGAAGCTGAGGCTGTAGAAATAAACAAAATAGGGGGACTTTCCTGGTGGTACAGTGTGTAGGAATGTGAGTGCCAATGCAGGGGGGACGCATTTAATCCCTAGTCCGGGGAGATTCCACGTGTCTCGGAGCCACTAAGCCCATGAGCCACAATTACTGAGCTCACTTGCTGCATCTACTGGAACCCAAAGGCTTAGAGCCCATAGTCTGCAACAAGAGAAGGCACTGCGATGAGACGGCCCTACTCACCACTAGAGAAGCCCGCAGGAAGCAACAAAGTCCCGGCCCAACCAAGACGAAAAATAAATAAATGATTAATTCAAAAAAAACAATACAGGAAAACTTGTCGCTCCGTTCTTTTTCCCTTCAATATATCCTCCCCATGGACTGGCCGAATTTACATTAACTAGGGATTCGCTTTGGTTAATGCTGTCACAGGGAATCATTTCTAAGGTACATGTGGTTCTGAAGTTTGTTTACCAGTCATTCACAGGTTAGCATATCGTTTAATTGACTTGCTTTCCTAACTTTCCTGTTTGTTTACTTGCGGCTGTGCCGGTTCTTTGTTGCTTCGCCCGGGCTTTCTCTAGTTGCAGTGAGCGGGGCTGCTTTCTAGCCGCAGGACGCGGGCTTCTTGCTGTTGCAGAGCATGGGCTCCAACGTGCACGGGCCTCAGTGTCGTGGAGCACAGGCCTCAGTGTCGTGGAGCACGGACCTCAGTGTCGTGGAGCACGGGCCTCAGTGTCGTGGAGCACGGGCCTCAGTGTCGTGGAGCACGGGCCTCAGTGTCGTGGAGCACGGGCCTCAGTAGCCGTGGAGCACGGGCCTCAGTGTCGTGGAGCACGGGCCTCAGTGTCGTGGAGCACGGGCCTCAGTATCGTGGAGCACGGGCCTCAGTGTCGTGGAGCACGGGCCTCAGTGTCGTGGAGCACGGGCCTCAGTGTCGTGGAGCACGGGCCTCAGTGTCGTGGAGCACGGGCCTCAGTGTCGTGGAGCACGGGCCTCAGTGTCGTGGAGCACGGGCCTCAGTGTCGTGGAGCACGGGCCTCAGTGTCGTGGAGCACGGGCCTCAGTGTCGTGGAGCACGGGCCTCAGTGTCGTGGAGCACGGGCCTCAGTGTCGTGGAGCACGGGCCTCAGTGTCGTGGAGCACGGGCCTCAGTGTCGTGGAGCACGGGCCTCAGTGTCGTGGAGCACGGGCCTCAGTGTCGTGGAGCACGGGCCTCAGTGTCGTGGAGCACGGGCCTCAGTGTCGTGGAGCACGGGCCTCAGTGTCGTGGAGCACGGGCCTCAGTGTCGTGGAGCACGGGCCTCAGTGTCGTGGAGCACGGGCCTCAGTGTCGTGGAGCACGGGCCTCAGTGTCGTGGAGCACGGGCCTCAGTGTCGTGGAGCACGGGCCTCAGTGTCGTGGAGCACGGGCCTCAGTGTCGTGGAGCACGGGCCTCAGTGTCGTGGAGCACGGGCCTCAGTGTCGTGGAGCACGGGCCTCAGTGTCGTGGAGCACGGGCCTCAGTGTCGTGGAGCACGGGCCTCAGTGTCGTGGAGCACGGGCCTCAGTGTCGTGGAGCACGGGCCTCAGTGTCGTGGAGCACGGGCCTCAGTGTCGTGGAGCACGGGCCTCAGTAGCCGTGGAGCACGGGCCTCAGTGCCGTGGAGCACGGGCCTCAGTGTCGTGGAGCACGGGCCTCAGTAGCCGTGGAGCACGGGCCTCAGTAGCCGTGGAGCACGGGCCTCAGTGTCGTGGAGCACGGGCCTCAGTAGCCGTGGAGCACGGGCCTCAGTAGTTGTGGAGCACAGGCTTAGCTGCCTCTTGGCACACGGAATCCTCTCAGACTAGGGATCAAACCTGCATCCCCTGCACTGGCAAGTAGATTCCTCACCACGGGACCACCAGGGAAGTCCTTCTGATCTTTTAAACGACACTGAAGAAAACAGAAGAATTTTAGCAAGGAGGGGAGGCAGACAATTTGAGGACAGAGAGTAATTTGAAGAGTAGGTAATAGTGGGATCAATCAACAAGTGGGTGCCCAAGTAATCTCAGAACAGAGGACTCTCGGGGCAGAGAGTTGCAGAGAAGGAAATGATATAGTCCCAAACTTACTGTATGGCAAAATAATTCTCCAGAGTTATGCTTACGTCCAGGGAAAGTATAAAAGTCTTTTTCTTCCTCACATTCCTCTTGCGTAAGTGGGCCCTGAAGCATCTCGTAATTCTAACTTAAGATACCACTCACTGTTACTTGACTTGCTCTTCGGTCACTGAATCATGTCTGACTCTCCCACGATCCCATGGACTGTATAGCATGCCAGTCTCCTCTGTCCTCCACAGACTTTGTTCAAATTCGTGTCCATTGAGTCGGTGACGCTATCTAATTTTCTCATCGTCTGCCACCCTCTTCTCCTTTTGCCTTCAGTCTTTCCCAGCATCAGGGTCTTTTCCAGTGACTCAGCTCTTCACATCAGGTGGCCAAAGTATTGGAGGTTCAGCTTCAGCATCAGTCCTTCCAGTGAATATTCAGGATTGATTTCCTCTAGGATTGACTAGTTTGATCTCCTTGCAGTCCAAGGGAGTCTCAAGAATCTTCACCAGCACCACAATTCGAAAGCATCAGTGCTCAACCTTCTTTATGGTCCAACTCTCACATTCATATAAGACTACTGGAAAAGCCAAAAGTTTGACTATACAGATCTTTGTCAGCAAAGTGATGTCACTGCTTTTTAATAGGCTGTCTAGTTTTATTTGGGAGAAGGCAATGGCAACCCACTCCAGTATTCTTGCCTGGAAAATCACAGGGACCGAGGAGCCTGTTGGGCTGCCGTCTATGGGGTCGCACAGAGTTGGACACGACTGAAGCGACTTAGCAGCAGCAGCAGCAGCAGCAGTTTTATTTGACTACATAATGGCTAAACAGATATTTGAGGGCTGGCCTGGGAAGCTATAGTGTTTCTACTACAAATGACATTTTTTTAACTTAGGAAATGCCTATGTTTATATTATACATATAGATAATAGCATGTTGATGTCTTTACACAAGAAACAGGCAGCTATATCAGCCTTTATTCCTTAGCTCTCTCAAAATAGACTACATAACTTCTACCATTATAGGCCAGTATATTTTTCTATATTACTTTTTAAAGATGTAATGAAAAAGCAGTGGAAACTAATACATTTTGAATTTTTCAAGGATCGTTTTGGTTGTTTAATTGCAGCAAATTGGTTTAGAGGAATTGTTAAAAATAAGGAGACTGCCCTCTGAAACGGAGAAGGCAATGGCACCCCACTCCAGTACTCCTGCCTGGAAAATTCCATGGACGAGGAGCCGAGAAGGCTGCAGTCCATGGGGTCGCTGAGGGTCGGACACAACTGAGCAACTTCACTTTTCACTTTTCACTTTAATGCATTGGAGAAGGCAACTCACTCCAGTGTTCTTGCCTAGAGAATCCCAGGGACAGGGGAGCCTGGTGGACTGCTGTCTATGGGGTTGCACAGAATCAGACACGACTCAAGTGACTTAGCAGCAGCAGCAGCAGCAGCCCTCTGAAAATATTTAATGCTTCACAAAATAAAATGTTGAATAAATTTATGAATTTTTAAATAGAATTGGACAGCAATATCTACTGGAACTCTTTGCTAGTCATCAGGCTGCCCTAAAGATACTTGATTTCTTTTCCTAAATAAACCATTTCTCCCTAACTTCTTTGTAACCCTAACTGCAAATTCCCAAATATGCATGGCACCATATTCAGTACAAAACATTTCAAAGCAAATGACATTTATTTGGCATTACCCTTATCCTCGTTGATCTCCTTCATTTTTCATTGAATTGAAATCAACTTTACCAAATTGTGAGTTAATCTGAGTCAAATTCTAAAGTATCACATTAACATTGAAGACACTTGAATGCAAAGATTTAGGCCAGTGCATCACCAATCACCTGGTTCAAACCTCTTCCTCTGCATCTTAGTCCAAATTACCATTATCCCTTAACTGGTATTTTACAACAGTCTGTGAAACTGGTTTCTTTGCCTTTACTCCACCATTGCAATCAAGTCTCAATACAATGGCCAATCACTTTTCAGCTTGAATCCCTCCAAGTGCTGTCTATTGCACTTAAAATAAGATGCAAATTTCTTACCATGAACTATGAGGGTCCACATGACCCATGAGGATTCACATGACCCAGTTTTCCCCTTTCCTTGTCCTTCTTCCATTTGTTTATAAACTCTGACCCCACTGCGTTCTCCGTGTTTTCCAAAGGTTTAGCCTGCCGCTTACCCAGGGCTTTGCATTATAACTTCCATCAGATGCCTGACTTCCTGGATTTCACAAAAATGGATTCTTCTGTTTATTCCGATCTCATTCATTCCCTGCTCATCTCTGTAATATGGCTCTCAGACCACCTGCTACTGCTAAGTCGCTTCAGTCGTGTCCAGCTCTGTGCGACCCCATAGACAGCAGCCCACCAGGCTCCCCTGTCCCTGGGATTCTCCAGGCAAGAACACTGGAGTGGGTTACCATTTCCTTCTCCAATGCATTAAAGTGAAAAGTGAAAGTGAAGTCGCTCAGTCGTGTCTGACTCTTAGCGACCCAATGGAGTACAGCCTACCAGGCTCCTCCGTCCATGGGATTTTCCAAGCAAGAGTACTGGAGTGGGTTGTCATTGCCTTCTCTGCTCAGACCACCTAGTTTCCTTTAAAATATGATGCTGTCTTATTTCCTTCATAGGACTTGCTTCTCAGTACAATTATTTTATTTATGACTATCTCTCTGTCTTTCCTCCCCACTACAATTTAAGCTCTATGGGAGCAGGGATCTTGCCTTGTTCTTAAACATTTTCTCTGAGAAGTCTTCTGGTGCATGGGTAAACTGATGATATTTTAAATGCTTATAACCTATATTTTAGAAGAGAAGGAGACTTTAAAGTGTAACCTTTTCATGGTAGTATAATAAAAATTAAAACATAGAGAGATTAAAAAGCATATTTGGTAAGTTATGAAACCAGTACTAGAATCCAGTTTTCCCCACTCCACAGCTTCATGTGGCTTCTCCATTATAGTTAGTTGCCTGAATTCTCCTTCATTCTTGAGCTAGCTTGATCACATTTCTCCTCTTCCTTCTTTGTACACTTTCTTCTAAGCTATTGTTTTCTCCATTAGTCACTGCTAACACAATTCATTTATTTGTGAGGTTTGCTAGTTTTAGTATTAAGTCTATGAAGTACTTTGTGATGCTAGTTATGAAGAATATCTTATGAAAATAAACCGTAACATGTGAAAAAAGCCATAGTCTACAACAGTACCGCACACAGTGCATATAACAAAGGCTCAGTTGTGCTGTTGCAGGGAAGAGTCAATAATTAGTAACACATTTCTAAAGGTCTCTCTTGCATAATTTTTGTGTCCAGATGTCTATGACATTTGGGTTCTAAAATAGAGTTCCAAATACCACACATTCATGCACATTTTCCAAGAATAATTGGATGATTTTTGAATCTTTCTATTTAATAAACATCAGGACTAAAGATGGGCTACTTCACAATATCAAATTTATTCATTTTAAACATCCATTTCGATGTGGAAAGTGTTTGGAATAAACACAATTAAAAGAGTGCCAGATTGTAAATCCTTTGAAGTTTTTGTTTATTATATGTCTCATCCAACTGCTAGTAGTGTAAAAATGGAAAGTAATTTACATAAAATTTTTCAATTCACATTTTCTTGGAGATGAACATTTTCTTTTTCTTTCTTCCTTTTTTTTTTTTTTTTTTTGAGTTTAACTATTAACATTTCCTTCAGAACTCTTTAGTGGATCCCCACAACCTGGTATATAAAGTTCAAGAGCCTAATAAAGTATAAACTCCTTTTCCTGAATCTGGCCCTAACTCCCTCTCCAGCTTCAATAGTTCCCCCCTACTGAAACACACACACACTCTTCAAAGTTTATGCTCCAGGGACACTGAACAGCTTGTAATTCTTTTTTTTTTTTTTTTTTTTGAGTTTAACTATTAACATTTCCTTCAGAACTCTTTAGTGGATCCCCACAACCTGGTATATAAAGTTCAAGAGCCTAATAAAGTATAAACTCCTTTTCCTGAATCTGGCCCTAACTCCCTCTCCAGCTTCAATAGTTCCCCCCTACTGAAACACACACACACTCTTCAAAGTTTATGCTCCAGGGACACTGAACAGCTTGTAATTCCTGGAACACAGTGGGAACCTGCTCATTTCGATGTCTTTGTCCATCCTGGCCCTTTCTCGCCACATCTCCCAGCTCAGTACTATGTACCTTTAAGTTCTGGTTCACGTGCCACTTCCTGTAAGAAACTATCTCTGATGTCTTCAGTTTGGGTGAGGGAGTTCTTGGGAGCACAATTCCCCCATTGGATGACACTGAATTGTAACGAACTTTATGAACGTTTCCCGTTGGGCTTGGGCTGCTAAAGGGGGCTCATCTTTGTCTCCATCTCAGTTCAGTTTAGTCACTCAGTCGTGTCCGACTCTTTGCGACCCCATGAATCGCAGCACGCCAGGCCTCCCTGTCCATCACCAACTTCCAGAGTTCACTCAAACTCACTGGTGCCATCCAGCCATCTCATCCTCGGTCGTCCCCTTCTCCTCCTGCCCCCAATCCCTCCCAGCATCAGGGTCTTTTCCAATGAGTCAACTCTTTGCATGAGGTGGCCAAAGTATTGGAGTTTCAGCTTCAGCATCAGTCCTTCCAATGAACACCCAGGACTGATCTCCTTTAGGATGCACTGGTTGGATCTCCTTGCATTCCAAGGCACTCTCATTAAATAAAAGATAAATGAATAAATAAGGCATTTGCATAGAAAAATTAAATTACAGAAAAGCAAAGATTAGATGTCAGTGGTTGCTAGGTGCCAGCGAACCTCAGTTAATTAGAACCAACTAACTGCCTGGATTTCCTGGCATTTTTAAAGAGAGAAGATTTACACTATTGATGCTTAAAAAAATCTTAGGAAAAAAGTGTTGTTTTTCAAAGTATCTCTTAAAAATGAACGAAAGATTATGCTGTAAAGCAACTGTACTCCAATAAAAATTAATTTTAAAATGAATAAGAAAATGAAAACACAATTTATAGGGTACATCATAGCATAAGCAAGATTTAGCACAAACTTCTCAACCTTATATGTCTATTTCAGTGGCCACAAATCCTTGGAGAACTGGGGTTCCTCGAAATAATTTAAAATGATCTTTAATTTACTACTATAGTCTGAGTATCTATGTATATATATAACAATGATGCAAAGTTGTTATTTGTTGTTTAGTTGCTAAGTTGTGTCCACCTCTTTGCAACACCATGAACTGTAACCTGCAAGGCTCCTCTGTCCATGAGATTACCCAGGCAAGAATACTGGAGTGGGTTGCATTTCCTTCTCTAGGAAATGATGCTATATGAATATTTTAAAATGTATATTGATATTTGAGATTAATAAGATATAAACCATTTAAAGCACTACTTAATTCACAAAACTAATGTCATCATAATTTTTCTCAATCCTTGTATTCAGACATTCATTTCATAGATATATACTGAGAGCCTTGTGTGTGTTAGGCTCCATACAGGTTCCGGGAATTCAACAGGGAGCAAGTCAGAGGTGGCTCTTGCCCTCAGGTATTTATAGTCTAGCGAGAAAGAAACAATAAATAAACAAGTGACAACATATTGAATGAACCCTATGAGAGGGAAAGCTGGCAGCTATGTTAGAAAATTAGAGAAGAAAACAGATATTCAAAGAAGGCTTTTCTAGAAAAGTGGCTTTTATTTATTTATTAAAAAATTATTTATTTCTGTTTGCACTGGGTCTGCACTGCTGTGCTAGGACTTTTCATCTTGGTGGCATCTCCTGTGGCAGAACACAGGCTCTAGGTGCAGCCTTCAGAAGCTGTGGACCTCTGCTTTGTTGCCTCTCGGCATGTGGGAATCTTCCCAGACCAGGGGTTACAACTTTGTCACCTGCATTGATAGGTGGATTCTTAGCCACAAGGAAAATCTAGGAAAGTGACTTTTTGATTGAAATCTAAAGTCTAAGAAGCAGCCAGCAAGGAAAGAAGTGAAGGAACAGCATTCTGGGTAGGGATCAGCATGTGCAAAGGCCCAGTCAAGAAAGAACTTCAAAGGTTTTGAGGAACTGAAATCAGGCCAATGTATATAGCATAGTGGGCAAAGAGCAAGGTGGAGTTGGAGAAGTAAGTAGGTGAGACCAGCTCATTTGGTATAAGGCATCATAAGTTTTGGATATCCTTCTAAATCACAGTAGGAAAAAAGCAAAGTCATAGGGGACCCACTGTCTATCTAAATTCCTTGTGTATGTGTGTATGTGTTCAGTAGCAGCCACATCTGACTCTTTGTGACCCCCATGGACTGTAACCTGTCAGGTTCCTCTGTCCATAGGATTCTCCAGGAAAGGGTACTGGAGTGGATAGCCATTCCCTTCTCCAGGGGATCTTCCCAACCCAGGGATCAAACCCAGGTCTCCTACACTGCAAGCAGATTCTTTACCATCAGAGCCACCAGGGAAGGGCTAATTTGTGCTGAGTATAAATAAGCACTTAATTGTGTTTCCCAGATATCCAAGTATTATTTATGAAAGTATTTATCTTTCAGAATACAGAAAGAACACTGGAATGTCGAACATTTTCCCAAAATGTGAATAATTCATTCTAACAGATCTAATCAAGTATATATTGATGGAAGCTTGGACTGGCGTAATACCCTTCTCAAACAACCTTAAATGGATATCCACAGAGAAAAAAAAGAGCTATTGAACTTAGAATCCAAAGGACAATTTTTTTTTCTTCTTCAACTCTGGGCACACTGATTCCAAAAGGCACCATCTGTCCACTTGGTCCTTCTCTTGGCCATGAAATTTCTAAAGGAGTGTGACTTGAGATAGAGCTCATGGCGGAAGCACATGTGTTTAGCCAGGATGGATACTGTCTTTATACTTGAATTCCAGAGGCTTACTATACCGCTTGCTCTAAATTCATTCTCATTGTTTATTCTCACATAAGCTGAATTTTTGTGCCCCTAAATTATTTTTCCAAATGAGGAGGAGGAGATGTTTCTACATCCTTTTGTGTTTGAAGCACAGTCTCAAAATAAATATATCATAAACATACCTTAATGGATATCTACATATTATTTTATGATTTTTAAACAGTTTCACCCATTTGTGACTGCCTGGATTCCATAACTGGAGGTGTTTGCTCTCTATAGTACTCTTAGGAGATTGAGAAATCAGCTGTCAGTGACTTCCCTGGGGTCTCTGAAGCTTTGGTGATGTAAGCACTTTTCTCCATCATGTTAAATTTAGGAGGAAAGAAAAATTTGCTGAGTTTGTTTTTTTATGGCAATAAGCCAGTTTTCCTTTCCCATATGTTGCTTGGCCTCGGGCACTCGGAGGGTACATGGGATTCATTTCCACTGAAAGAGAAGACTTAGAGCATGGGGGTGGGAGGAGTGAATGAGACAGGACGGTATGATTAGCTACTTGCTATGATCTGCAAAAAGATATAAAAATTAGGACAGAAGGCTGGGGATTAGGAAAGGGCACAGTCAGGCTGGCCTTCATGAGAGCATGTAGATTTTCTTGATTTGTTGTGCAAAACAGGAAAATTTGAAGTACAGGTCCTTACTGAGATCATACTCCAGTAAATTTCAAAGAATTGACCCATAGTTGGGTTAAGTACTCTGATGAGGGAAGAAGAGATTACTGGGAACATGTAAAAGATGTTTGCCTAGTGGGAGGTAGACTTTCTGGAGGAAGTCCTTTCTAAACTGAGATCTAAATAATAAAAAGGGAATTTCAGGCCCAGAAATGGGATGGGGTAAACTAGCATGTGGAGCACAGAGGAGAAAGCACTATTTTTTTTCCAAAATATAGTTAAATGGGAGGTGGATTCCAAGAACTGAGCTTAATTCAATGTGCTGAAGCATAGTGTGCAAAGAAGGAGGGGGCCAGGGGTAATTAAAGAAAGGCTGAGCTATGTATTCATTATGAAGCACTTTACTGTGGCTCAGATGGTAAAGCGTCTGCCTACAATGTGGGAGACCTGGGTTCGATCCCTGGGTTGGGAAGATCTCCTGGAGGAGGAAATGGCTACCCACTCCAGTACTCTTGCCTGGAAAATCCTATGGAAAGAGGAGCCTGGTAGGCTACCATCCATGGGGTCACAAAGAGTCGGACACAACTGAGTAACTTCACTCACTCACTTACAGGACAAGCTAAGGATTGATCTGAGGACAACGGGGACTCAATACAGATTTTAAGGAGGAGAATGACTAATTGAGAAAGAGCAGCTGGGCACCTTTGTGCATTGGAGGGCTCAGGAGGTAAATCTGGAAACCAATAGAAAGCTGTTTCTATGATGCAGATGATAATGGTGACCTGAACTGAGGTAGTGATAGTGAACTGGGTAGACGTGGATGGGTTAGGAAGCGAAAATCACGAGACTTGATAATTGGCTGGAAGAAAGAGATAGAGGGGGAGAAAAGGAAGCCTTTGTTTTCTTAGTTTTATGGTTTAAAGAGCTGGTGGATGATGTGTCTTTTCTATAGGAGGAAACCCAAGTCATTCAGGTCAGTGTTGTTTGAAGGAAGCTATACTATCTGTCGAAGATGACACTGAATTGAGAGGGAAATTTGGGCAACCAAAATGCAGCTATGAATTAGGTACTATAGTTTTGATTTTCCAAGATAGTCTTGTTTTATACCTATTTTCCTGATGTCTCATCTGATTTAGCATTTTTTTTTCCTAAAGAAGAGAATCCTGGTTTGGACCATAAATTACAGTCACCTTACTTACGGGTAACAGCCCCTAAAAGGAAAAATAAGTGAGTTCTTTCCTTGAGCACACATTCTACTGGGGTTGCAGTCATAAACTAAGTGTGCACAAGGGATGAGTTGACTGGAATAACTTCACAAAGAATCATTTTCATTGTTCATATCATTTATCTGAGTAAAATTACTGTAGGAGAAATTCTAAGTTGTATCTATCCTGATTGAAAAATTTCAAGCACTTGATGAACTTGGTCATTTCACCTCAACTTGCCATTTTATTTTAAAAACTGTGAGTATAAAGGAATTTCCTGGTGGTCCAGTGGTTAGGACTCCATGCTTCCACTGCAGGGAGCGAGGGTTCTATCCATAGTCCAGGAACTAAGATCCCATATGCCACACAGCCAAAATCAATCAATAAATAGTGTGAATACAAGTGATTCTAAATTCTCCAAAGGGCTTTAATAAATCAGGGATATGGCTACTGCATTATAAATGTTTTGCACAGTCTTTTGTTCACATAGATGTGATTTATGGTAGATGAGATTATTTTTAGGCTAGGAGGCCCCATTATAGCCAAAGTGAACAGTTGATATCAGGGCTATGATAAAAAAAGATATTTGGGATACCTGAACACGGTGAAACTATTCTAGAGCTCTGACTTTAAACATTTCAATATCTACCTAAATATTTTAATATATATATCTCACATATATTTATAGCCCATCTCCTTCCAAAAAGTATATAAAATAGCTCCAAAAGATTCAGCCCCCATCAAAAACCAGTTTTTCATAGACATTGATATGTTTCTAACTGCAACTGTTTTTTGAAAGATAACTTTATACAGGCCACCCGGCTATTTCACTTTCAAACAGATTGCATTCCAAAAATGCGTTTGAGGGTTGGCGCTTTGAGAGTTGGAATACATTTTTCTTTCAGAAACACTGTGATGGTTGAGTTCCCAGGCAAGTGCACAAAAACCTGGTCAACCTTGGCTGTATATCCCTTGCTTGAATTCTGGGCCCCAGAAGTATTACTGAGGAGACTGGAATGAAGAGAGGCCCCCTCTCCCCCGGCCAATCTATTTTCTTCATAAAGAAGAAAATTCTAGAAAATGTGGTCTGTCTTGTTATCTCCGTCTTTCTTCTCTCTGCTCTCTCCTGCTGGTGTTCCTCCAGTTCCAAAACTTCCCACTATCTCCACGCTTGTCCCAGTCTTCACTGCTTCCCTTTGGGCCTGTTTCAACTCTTTAAAAATGCCTTTTTTCCTAATGACTGCTTCTTTTTTTTCCAAATCAAACTCACAGGTCCTCAGTGGAGTTATCTTAACTTTCTATTAAAACATTCTAATGGAACACCATATGTGAATGACTAATGGACTCTGAATATTTGCAGCTCTTTTTTAAAAAAGACATGGAATACATACATATTACTTCAAATATGTATATTTTGGAGAGGAAGAATGTAGTGCAGTTTAATAGGGGAAATTCATGTTAAGACAAGGGTTATTTTTAATGTGCAAAGATTTTATTTATACAGAATTAGTTTCAGCATCAGATGTACACTAAAACTTCTAGTAGATGTGCTTAGCAGAAGCAAAACTCCACAGTGAAATAAAAGTAACATACATGTTCATTCCTCGTAGAGTGATGGTCTTCCCTGGTGGCTCAGCTGGTAAAGAATCTGCCTGCAATGCAGGAGACCCAGGTTTGATTCCTGGATCAGGAAAATCCCTTGGAGAAGGAGCTGGCAACCCACTCCAGTATTATTGCCTAGGAAATTCCACGGACAGAGGAGGCTGGTGGGCTACAGTCCTTGAGGTGGTGGAGTCAGACACTATTGAGCGACTAACACACATAGTAGAGTGACAGAGATGCAGAGCAGGAGGATCTTCTCTGGCTTTTTTCCCTTAGAATCACTTGATTGCTGAAAATTAAAAGTGCCTCTCTCTAGAAACGCTGTCCAAAACAAATCACCCGAGGTCAGTTTTCCATATACGTTCTCTATGCATTTGAACTATGGTGTTGGAGAAGACTCCTGAGAGTCCCTTGGACTGCAAGGAGATCCAACCAGTCCATTCTGAAGGAGATCAACCCTGGGATTTCTTTGGANGTTTACCAGTGTCAGAGCAAGTCTTGCAATTATGAATCTAATTACTAAGATATTAAAAAAATGAAATAATAAAAATTTTAAGTGATTTTTTTAACAGCTCATTGTCAGAAAGCAAGTGGCCTAACTGTTGTAAACACAAAGAAATGATCATAGCATCATTTTTAAACTGTAGAAATATATTATTGAATGATGTCTAAGATGCAGGATGACCAGAAATGCATGATAGCATCCATCAGTACTTACTGAACTCAATTTCTAGACTAAAAAATCACGGTATAGAAGAAAACGAATGACAGGTCTATTTTGGGGGGGACAGTGGGTAGGGAGAAAGAGGAGGCAGGATGATGGGAAAGAGGGAGGAGGGATGATGGGAAAGAGTCATCTACGTCAGCTTGAGAAGTTGGAGATCTTCGGGTTCTGATATCACCAGCATTCAAGCTATGTGATGATAATGCCAATGGACATAGCTCAGCTTCCAGGGTTGTTTCTATGCTCTTAAAAGCCTTTGCAAATAAACATTTTTACATTAAAATGTTAAAATGTGCTATTAATTCAAATGAGCAGTTTGCATGTTTGAAAAATATATTGCAGGAAATTGTACTTATTGTTGTAAGTTGCTTAGGTTGAATCCCACACTTCACTTCTTTCTTCCATCAGGACATGTGAGGAGAGCAGAGTTAAGCTGCCTGTTTCCAATTTGGAGATGACGAAAAAGGGGACTCAGAAAACTAAAGTGAGTTGTCCAGACTACACAGGGTCTGTGGGCAGAGCTGAGTCTGGGTTCCTCTTTCTCCTACTCTGGGACTCTTCCCCTGACCCACACAGGAATAGCAAGACAGCACAGATGGCTGCTGGGCAGATCCAGGCTGGCTGACTGTGGTTGATCCCTCTTGCTCCATCCTGAATCTCTGGATAAAGACAGATTCAGTGAATATTCTTCCAGAGGAGAAATCAGTCCCTGATCTGTTGATGCCCTGTCCTCTGCAGAAGCAACATCTCATTCCTTCCATACTGTTTCTACTCTCCTGCAACACTTTCCCCCTGCAAAGAGCCAAGTTCCCTCCTCTCTGCATGAACTGTTTGAAAGATAATTTACCCATTCACTTCCTCACTTACTTATTTTATGTAATAAATATTTGTAAACTGTTGTGTAGCACATACCACTCCAGTTTTGTCGCTAAGTTAAGACCAACTCTTTGTGACCCTATGGTCTGCAGTATGCCAGGCTTCCTGTCCTTCCCTATTTCCTGCAGTTTGGTCAGACTTATGTCCATTGAGTCAGTCGGTGATGCTATTCAACCATCTCATTCCTCTGTCACGCCCTTCTCCTCTTGCTCTCAATCTTTCCTAGCATCAGGGTCTTTTCCAGAGAGCTGGCTCTTCCAATCAGGTGGTCATAAGTATTGGAGTTTCAGCTTCAGTGTCAGTCCTTCCAATGAATATTTAAGGTTGATTTTTTTAGGATCAGCTGCTTTGATATGCTTGCTGTCCAAAGGACTCTCAAGAGTCTTCTCCAGCACCACAGTTCAAAAGCATCAGTTCTTCAACAGTCAGCCTTCCTTATGGTCCAAATTTCATATCTGTACATGACTACTGGAAAAACCAAAGCTTTGACTATATGGACTTTTGTTGGCAAAATGATGCCTCTACTTTTTAATATACTGCCTAGATTGTCATAACTTTATTCCAAAGAGCAAGCGTCTTTTACTTTCATGGCTGCAGTCACCATCTGTAGTGATTTTGGAGCCCAAGAAAATAAAGTCTGTCACTGTTTCCATTGTTTCCCTATCTATTTGCCATGAAGTGATGGGACCATATGCTATGAGCTTAGTTTTTTGAATGTTGAGTTTTAAGCCAGCTTTTTTCATTCTCCTCTTTCACCTTCATCAAGAGGCTCTTTAGTCCCTCTTCACTTTCTGACATTAGGGTGATATCATCTACTTATCTGAGGTTATTGATATTTCTCCCAGCAATCTTGATTCCAGCTTGTGCTTCATCCAGCCCAATATTTCACGTGATGTACCCCGCATATAAGTTAAATAAGCATGGTGACGATATACAGCCTTAACATACTCCTTTCTCAGTTTTGAACCAGTCCATTGTTCCATGTCCAGTTATAACTGTTGCTTCTTGACCTGCATACAAGTTTTTCAGGAGGCAGGTAAGGTGGTCTGGTATGACTGGTACACATGACCACATTTTTTAAAGACATGTAAATAATGTTTATAGAAGCTCTAATAGTGCAAATTGAAAACAGCCAAAAATATTTCCCAAGATAAGAACATGCATGTTCATAGTGATACAGAGCTAGCTAAGCCAGCTGTCATCTCTTCCCTCTGTGGGCGTGCAGTCTAGCAGAATAGGAAAGGAGAGTGAATCTGTATATTTCACACACATATCTTTTATGAGCCCCATCTCCCAACAAGAGTTTTACTTTCCTTGGCTTTGTTACACTTTTTATTGAAGAATTGCATACATGGCAGAAGGTGCCCAGATCTTAAATGGGCAGCTCAGTAATTTTTAATATCTGTATAGAACATTTCCAATATCCTTAAGGCTCTCCCATGCAAAACACACCATGAATTAATCACTGTTTTGATATCCAACACCATGTATTATTTTTGCCTATTCTTGTTTTTTTTTTTTTAATTTAAAATTAGTTGATTAAATTGTTGCATTAGTTGCTGCCGTGGAGCAAAGTGTATTAGTTATGCCTATATCCACTCTTTTTTTAGATTCATTTTCCATATAGTTTATTAAAGTATTGAGATTTCCCTGTGCTATATGGATGAACCTAGAAACTGTCATACTGAGTGAAATAAGTCAGATAGAGAAAGACAAATGTATGATATTCTTAATATGTAATTTTAAAAAATGGTACAAAGGAACTTATTTACAAAATGACAGTAGAGTCAATTAGTTATGCCTATATCCACTCTTTTTTTAGATTCATTTTCCATATAGTTTATTAAAGTATTGAGATTTCCCTGTGCTATATGGATGAACCTAGAAACTGTCATACTGAGTGAAATAAGTCAGATAGAGAAAGACAAATGTATGATATTCTTAATATGTAATTTTAAAAAATGGTACAAAGGAACTTATTTACAAAATGACAGTAGAGTCACAGATGTAGAAAACAAACGTATGGTTACCACGGAGAAAAGCATGGAGTGGGCTGGGAGTAAGATGAATTGGGAGACTGGGGCTAACAAATACACGCTGCTGCTGCTGCTGCTGCTGCTGCTGCTGCAAGTCGCTTCAGTCGTGTCTGACTCTGTGCGACCCCATAGACGGGGCAGCCCACTAGGCTGCCCCGTCCCTGGGATTCCCCAGGCAAGAACACTGGAGCGGGTTGCCATTTCCTTCTCCAATGCATGAAAATGAAAAGGGAAAGTGAAGTCGCTCAGTCGCGTCTGACTCTTGGCGACCCCATGGACTTTAGCCCACCAGGCTCCTCCGCCCACGGGATTTTCCAGGCAAGAGTNCCCAGGCAAGAACACTGGAGCGGGTTGCCATTTCCTTCTCCAATGCATGAAAATGAAAAGGGAAAGTGAAGTCGCTCAGTCGCGTCTGACTCTTGGCGACCCCATGGACTTTAGCCCACCAGGCTCCTCCGCCCACGGGATTTTCCAGGCAAGAGTACTGGAGTGGAGTGAAATACACACTACTCTATATATAGATAACTAATAAGGACCTACTGTGTAATACTTTGCCTATTCTTTAATTTCATTTATGTAGAATCATATAGTGTGTTTTCTTTGAAGGCAATGGCTGATCTGTTTAATATCACATCTGTATGAGTCACTTAAGTTATCCTGTTAATAATAGTTTATTTCGTTGTGTAGCACATCATTGCATCCATAGATCATAATTTACTTCTTCATTCATTTTGTGTAGACACTGAAGCTGGTGTACATTCTCAGACATCATGGTGGAGAAGCAAGTCCTTGTCATCATTCTCTCTTCTACTGAGTACTTCAGAGGAGGGGAAAGATCCTGAATTTCAGAATCAAACCTGTTCATCAGAGTACAAGTTGCAGAAAAAAACATATGTAAATAAATATGTAATGAAAATTTAAATTCAAAATATCTCATCTTCATGCCACATCCCATATCTCCACACTTTTCATCTTCCTAATACAAACAATATATGAACATGTTTTTTCCCCTTTTAACACAGGATGCATTAAATTTTTATGTTCTTGAGCAGCTGAAGTAATGAACATGCCTTCTCATCACACCTAGATCCTGGTTATATTAATGGGCATCTTTTCAATTTCTTATACAGAATATATTTGCTTAGTTGGGAAATCATCATAACTTCTGATATGTATAAAGTATATTTTAGTTGACAAGGAATTTTTATACAGATCATTTCATTTGATTCTCATTTTACAGAGATAGGAACTTTTTAATTAATATTTATTAAATGTCTCCTCTGTGGCACCACTGTTCTGAATGCTGCAAATATAAAGTCGAGCAAAGCACATTTCCCCCCTTAATAAATTAATAGTCAGTTGCAAAGATAGATATATAAGCTAAATTAAAATACAAGGTGGCATAGGAACCCTAAAACACCATAGCATTTTACATCCATGAAAATAATAAATGTTACTGTATTATTATTCAAGAATTTTGGTAAACAACTCTACATAGGGCAGTCAGATGGAATGCATATTAGACATGAAACTTGAAGAAAGAGGAGGAATTCATCAAGACAACCTTGGGGAAAAAGAAAGGTGGCATTTTTAATAGAGATAACACCTGTGCAAAGGCCAGGTGGCATGATATGGTTTGGAGCATCAGCCCAAGGTCATGCAAACATTTAAAGACAAAGCTTATGTTCAAATTCAGTGCTCTCTCTACAGGATATTTTCCCCCAGTTGTATGTTTAAACTCTGACCAACACACTACTTTCAGTTTCCTGAATGAAATACTGTATGAGCAATGGCCTCTAAAATGGGTGCGCACAGCAAATCATTAGCATTTTTATTTCCAGTCATATTACATTTGGGAAGAAATTGCTCTGTACTGACAAATTGCAACAGTTATGAACATGGTAATAACATAACAAGAATAATCAAATGCAATTGGAATGAAAATGCATCAGTTCAAGCTGGGCTTCAGCTTTTATAATGTTCATTCAAGTTTAATGTCCTTTATGATTTTCTGGAAGCTATGACAGACTGCTTGTGCAATTTGATTTTGTTTAGCAATTTGTGTTCCCAACCATGGCCTCAAATTTTTCAGAGGAAAACTAACCTGCGTCTGTCACCTGGTCATAGGAATATACAAACTAAGCTTGGGCTAAGTTGAATTGAGTAAGGTTGAATAATTTATATTCATGCCCAATCTATTATCATCATCAAACTCAAATTGAGCTAGTTTAAGAGAGTGTATAAATAACCTTTGAGAAGCAATTTGCTCAAAATTTGGCCCTTTAATTGCTTCTCTCAGGCTGATCAGAGATGATGGAATCTTGTACCTTGTTGATGGTCCCGTTCTGGCTACGGTGGCCATTATTCTTGGTTGGTGACATTGATTTTCTGTTTTTTAAAAATGTGGGTAGTGTCTGCTAGGAAGTGAGTGGGAGGCTAAATGACTTATTCTGAAGCTGCATTTCTTTAATAAAGTTCTTAATAATTTATTGACTTGGCCTGTACTGAGTCTCCATTGCTCTATGAGCTTTTCTGTGGTTGTGGTGAGCAGGGGCTACTCTGCACGGGCTCCTCCTGGCAGTGCCTTCTCT
>SJYX01020564.1:135175-154348 GCA_006410675.1 Oreotragus oreotragus | reverse complement strand
CTTCAGTCGTGTCCGACTCTGTGTGACCCCATAGACGGCAGCCCACCAGGCTCCCCCATCCCTGGGATTCTCCAGGCAAGAATACTGGAGTGGGTTGCCATTTCCTTCTCCAATGCATGAAAGAGAAAAGTGAAAGTGAAGTCGCTCAGTCTGTCCGACTGTTAGCGACCCCATGGACTGCAGCCCACCAGGCTACTCCGTCCATTGGATTTTCCAGGCAAGAGTACTGGGGTGGGGTGCCATTGCCTTCCCCATTTGCGTAGTTAATAAAACAGAAATAGATGTTTTTTCTGGAACTCTCACTTTTTTGATGATCCAACGGATGTTGGCAATTTGATCTCTGGTTCTGCTGCCTTTTCTAAATCCAGCTTGAACATCTGGGCATTCTCAGTTCACATACTATTGAAGTCTGGCTTGGAGAATTTTGAGCATTACTTTACTAGTGTGTGAGATGAATGCAGTTGTGCGGTAGTTTGAGCATTCTTTGGCATTGCCTTCCTTTGGGATTGGAATGAAAACTGACCTTTTCCAGGCTCGTGGCCACTGCTGAGTTTTCCAAATTTACTGACATGTTGAGTGCAGCACTTTCACAGCAGATCATTTAGGATTTGAAATAGCTCTACTGGAATTCCATCACCTTCATTAGCTTTGTTCGTAGTGATGCTTCCTAAGGCCCACTTGACTTCACATTCCAGGATGTATGGATCTAGGTGAATGATCACACCATTGTGATTATCTGGGTCGTGAAGATCTTTTTTGTACAGTTCTTCTGTATATTCTTGCCACCTTTTCTTAATATCTTCTGCTTTTGTTAGGTCCATACCATTTGTGTCTGAATTTTGCAATAAGGAGTTCATGACCTGAGCCACAGTCGGCTTCCAGTCTTGTTTTTGCTGACTGTATAGAGCTTCTCCATTTTGTTTGTGTCCTTGAAGTGAAGTGAAGTGAAGTCGCTCAGTCGTGTCCTACTCTTTGCGACCCCATGGACTGTAGCCTACTAGGCTCTTCTGTCCATGGGATTTTCCAGGCAATAGTCCTGGAGTGGATTGCCATTTCCTTCTCCAGGGGATCTTCCCAACCCAGGGATCAAACCCGAGTCTCCTGCATTGTAGACAGACGCTTTACCATCTGAGCCACCAGGGAAGTTTGTGTCCTTGGGCTATGCCATTCTTTCAAAAGTTGTGCCCTGTCCCTTTCCCTCCTGTTACAAGTGATGGCATTCTACCATCTCATCCTCTGTTGCCCCCTTCTCCTCCTGCTCTTTATCTTTCCCAGAATCAGGTACTTTTCTAATGAGTTGGCTCTTCACACCAGGTGTTCAAGATATGGGAGCCCAAGCTTCAGCACCAGTTCTTCCAATGAATGTGCTTAGTCGCTCAGTTGTGCCTGACTCTTTTTGATGCCATGGACTGTAGCCTGCCAGGCTCCTCTGTCTATGGGGTTTCTCTAGGCAAGAATACTGGAATAGGTTGTCATGACCTCTTCTTCAAGATATGGGAGCCCAAGCTTCAGCACCAGTTCTTCCAATGAATGTGCTTAGTCGCTCAGTTGTGCCTGACTCTTTTTGACGCCATGGACTGTAGCCTGCCAGGCTCCTCTGTCTATGGGGTTTCTCTAGGCAAGAATACTGGAATAGGTTGTCATGACCTCTTCTAGGGGATCTTCCCAACCCAGGGATCGAACCCAGGTCTCCCGCATTGCAGGCAGATTCTTTACCATCTAAGCCACCAGGGAAGCCCTTCTAAGCCCAGGGTTTATTGTCTTAAGGATTGACTGGTTTGATTTCCTTGCAGTCCAAGGGACTCTCAAGACTCTTCTCCAGCACCACAGTTTGAAAGCAATTATCTACCATATTGTTTTTCAATTTTCCATTATCAATGAGACAAATTATGTAGCCTATAAACATCACTGTTTAGGAAACATTCGGAGATAGAGTACATATACTTGACCAAACAGTAAAGAAAAAAAAAGAAAAAAGGAGGTACAACTCAAGAGGTCATAGTATTTATAATTATAATCAGAATTAAAATGACGCCTGTTCAAATTTTTTTTTAAAAAAGGGTCTGCATATTTGAAAGAAGCAAAATGCCTTGATGGCAAGCTCTGATCCTCACAGAGAAACTCTCTTCTCGTTCCTAAACGTCATGCATGCATCTGTTAAGAAGACCTTTCTCTTTTGGGGCCAATCCACCTAACCAGCAGTGACAAAGATTACACAGGAAAACAGATACTCAGAACTCTTGGTAGGAGCTTTGGGCATCAAGCACCAAGGGGACCAATGGGGCACTTACCCCTTGGGGTGGTTACTGTGAACCCTTGAAAATCTTGCCTGGTCTGCCTAGTACTAGGAGTGCCCTGAAAATGCAAAAGGGGAAGAGAAGAATCAAATCATTAACTCTTTCCATATGAAAACATTTAAAGAGATCCCTGTACTTAAAAATAACATTAAACAAACATTAATCAAAAGTTACTCAAGGAAGTATACACTGCTACATTTAAAATGCATAACCAACAAGCTCCTACTGTATAGTACAGGGAACTCTTCTCAGTGTTATGTGGCAGCCTGGATGGGAGGGGAGTTTGGAGAAGAATGGATACATGTATGTGTATAGCTGAGTCCCTTTGCTGTCCACCTGAAACTATCAAAACATTATTAATTGGCTGTACTTCAGTATAAAATAAAAAATTTAAAAAAGAAAGTTTCTCAAGGAAAACCTTTGCAACTGTGTGATTAAAAGAATGTACTATCCATTTTATTAAAAAGTACTATATTATCGCCTGCATTCAAAGAAAAATGAGTTATATGAATTTTTGTAGGAAAGGGATTTTTGGGGTGTGGAGAGGAGTGAGAACAAAATGCCAGAGAGGGCTGTTTTGGTGGTGGTGTTGTTTTTTTTTAATTGCTGATAACCTATCAAACCTAGATTGGAGAAAATCCCAACAATGAAAATGTTAATCCATTTACTTTAAACAAAGGCCAGGACTTGAAGTAGACAGATAGGCTAGAGTTTGTCATTATTCAGGAGTGATTGGATTTGTTTGAAATTCAGAAACTCCTCAAAGAATGTTAAGGTTAAACTGGAGCAAAAGAAGCATTTTTTCATTTTGTTTTGGCTGATATGGGCACTTCCTGTTTGTGTTTATTAAAGTATAGGAAAATTCACTAATATTAATTTACTGTACCATATTTTACTAATAAAAGACAAATTCTAAAATCAAAGATGTTTCTATGCAATGGTTATTCTTAATATTCTTAACTCAGCTGATTTGTCATTATTTATTGGCAGAAAGAGAAGAGGGCAACAGAGGATGAGATGGTTGGATGGCATCACCGTCAGTGGGCATGAACTTGGGCAAACTCCAGAAGATGGTGAGAGACGGGGAGGTCTGGTGCGCTGCAGTCCATGGGGTTTCAAAGAGTCAGTTAGACACACCCTTAGTGACTGAACAACAACATTTAGACATAATCTTAAATTGGGCTTCCCTAGTGGCTCAATGGTGAAGAATCTGCTTGCCAACACAGGGGACTCAGGTTGGATCTTGGTTGGGAAGATGCCCTGGAGAAGGAAATGACAACCCACTCCATTCTTCTTGCTTGGGAAATCCTAAGGACAAAGGATACCCTTTGTGGGGTATAGTCCATGGGGTCACAAAAGAATCAGACAGAACTCAGCAACTAAACAAGAAACTTAAATTCCAGCGTAAATTATAATTCTGTTCTGTTATTTTCCATCAACATACTTTGCTTATGCTAGCACGTAATTCTCATAGTTTCATAAAGGAGCTTCTAGTGTATTTAAAGAGTCATTTACAGAGCAAGTATATGGTCATCCTTCCATATTCTCGGGTTCTGCAGGGGTTGAAAGTATGCAGGAGAAAAATAATTCCAGAAAACTCCAAAAAGCAAAACTTGAATTTGGTCATGTACCAGCAACTTCTACATAGCATCAATGTTGTATTAGGTATCATAGCAATCTAGAGATGATTTAAAGTATTTAGGAGGATGTAAGTGGGGTATATGATGCAAATACTATGCCATTTTATATGAGACTTGGGTTTTGGTATAGGTGGTGGTGGAAACTGTCCTAAAGCCAATCCCGAAGATAGAGAGGAATGACTGGATCTTTGAATGAAAAGAGAATATAAACTATGTTTTGAATCAACTTATATTCAACTCAGCTACCTATATAGATTTATTTATTTATTGAATAAATGAATTTTAAATTGAGAATTTAAGAACAGGGTAAACTTTATTTAAAATTATTTATTATTTTTGTTTATGGCTGCATTGGGTCTTCATTATTGTGCTCGGGCTTTCTCTAGTTTCAGCGAGGGGGGCTACTCTTCTTTGCAGTTCACAGGCTTCTCACTGTGGTGGCTTGTTGCAGAGCACAGACCCTAGGGAGCGTGGGCTTCAGAAGTTGTGGTGCACAGGCTGAGTAGTTGGGGCTCATGGGCTCTAGAGTTGGGGCTCAGAGTTGTGGTGCCTGGGCTTAGTTGTTTCATGGCATGTGGAATCTTCCCTGACCAGGGATTGAACCTGTGTTCCCTCTATTGGCAGACAGAGTCTCATCCACTGTACCACCAGGGAAGTCTGAAAGGGGTAAACTTTTTAAAGGAGTAGATTTAGTTGGCCCTGATGCTGGGAAATATTGAGGGCAGGAGAAGGGGGTGACAGAGGATGAGATGTTTGGATGGTATCACCGACTCAATGAACATGAGCTTGACCAATCTTTGGGAGACAGAGAAGGACAGGGAAGCCTGGAGTGCTGCAGTCCATGAGGTTGCAAAGAGTCAGACATAACTTAGTGACGAACAACAACAAAGACTGGTGATGCGAGTACAGATATAAAGAGCATATACGATAAAGCCCCACTGGTAGCAGAGTAAGTAAATGCTACTCTTTCAATAGGGCTCAGATGAAACTGGAGCCGATTATACAGAGTGAAGTAAGCCGGAAAGAAAAACACCAGTACAGTATACTAACACATATATATGGAANGCTGGAGAGGGTGTGGAGAAAAGGGAACCCTCTTACACTGTTGGTGGGAATGCAAACTAGTACAGCCACTATGGAGAACAGTGTGGAGATTCCTTAAAAAACTACAAATAGAACTGCCTTATGACCCAGCAATCCCACTGCTGGGCATACACACCAAGGAAACCAGAATTGAAAGAGACACGTGTACCCCAATTTTCATCGCAGCATTGTTTATAATAGCCAGGACATGGAAGCAACCTAGATGTCCATCAGCGGATGAATGGATAAGAAAGCTGTGGTATATATACACAATGGAGTATTACTCAGCCATTAAAAAGAATACATTTGAATCAGTTCTTAAGAGGCGGATGAAACTGGAGCCGATTATACAGAGTTAAGTAAGCCAGAAAGAAAAACATCAATACAGTATACTAACACATATATATGGAATTTAGAAAGATGGTAATGATAACCCTGTATGCGAGACAGCAAAAGAGACACAGATGTAAAGAACAGACTTTTGGACTCTGTGGGAGAGGGAGAGGGTGGGATGATTTGGGAGAATGGCATTGAAACATGTATACTATCATGTAAGAAACGAATCGCTAGTCTAGGTTCGATACAGGATACAGGATGCTTGGGGCTGGTGCACTTGGATGACACAGAGAGATGATATGGGGAGAGAGGTGGGAGGGGGGTTCAGGGTTGGGAACTCATGTACACCTGTGGTAGATTCATGTCAATGTATGGCAAAACCAATACAGTATTGTAAAGTTAAAAAAAAAAAAAGAAAAGACCCTGATGCTATAAAAGATTGAGGGCAGGAGGAGAAGGGGGTGACAGAGGAGGAGATGGAAAAAAAATAAATAAATAAAATGAACAGCAGAGGGACTCAGCCATACATAGACATCTCCCCCCAAACTCCTCTCCCATCCTGATTGCCACATAACATTGAACAGAGCTCCATATTAACTACTTACTCTTGTGTGACCTTGAGCCTCTCCTAGACTGAAAAAGAGGGCAGTTATAGCGCATTCTGCATAGGGGTATCAGGATTAAATGAGATAGTGTATGAAAAGCTCTTAGCACAGAGCCTGGCACATATTAAAAATTCAAAAGGTGTCATAGAACTTTATCACTGTTAGCATAATGACGTCTCATGGAAAAATTATATTCCATCTCAGTAATAGGCAAAAAAAAAATCATTCTCAAAAATTAGCTTGTGAACAAGTCTATTTAACGCTTGCCCTTTGCCCTCCTGATTCCCACTGACAACATAAGTAGATACTTTCAGTTATATTTAATCAAGAAACAATTAAAAGCTACTACCAGAGTTCCATTCAACTTAGGAAAATTAATTCCAAACTAAAAGGTCACTGCTTTATTGTACCTTTGCATATAGCTCATAATGTAAGCTGCAGATATTCTTAAAGTGCTTCTTTCAATATAAGAACATTTCAGTGATTATGACATTTCATTCCTTAAAATTTTTTTTCCTTCAACAGCAAATAGGAGTGCTTTATTGACTTCAGTGAGGATTTTTCTGGATTTGTATTTATTTTCAATTACACATGTAATACTTTAATATATTCTGGTAAAACAATTCAAACAATGCAAATAAAATGAAAATGTGAAAGCCCTTCTTAACACCAGTTTTTCCTTTGTATCCCCATCTCACCTGGCCTTCCCCTATACCAGAATTCCACTACCTTTCCAGGAAGAACCAACCACCCATGTTGGCCTGCTCTGTAGCTTTCCAATTCCTTTCCACACACAAGCTATTTGAGAGCTAGATTTTTACATATACATAAATGAGTAGGCTGGGCTTCCCTGGTGGCTCAGTGGTAAAGAATCCACCTGCCAATGCAGGAGATGTAAGGGATGCAGGTTCAATCCCTAGATCGGGAAGATCCCCTGGAGAAGGGCATGGCAACCCACTCCAGTATTCTTGCCTGGAGAATCCCATGGACAAAGGAGCCTGGCTGGCTACAGTCCATAGGATCTCAAAGTGTCAGACACGACTAAAGCAACTTAGCATATATGCATGCAGATGAGTAGGCTAGACTTAGTGAATTGATCCTAACCAATAGAGTAAGGCAAAAGCAGTAATATGTTACTTACAAGATTAGGTTACAGAAAGACTGGATTCTTTCTCTCTGAGCCCTTTCTCTGCGGGATGCAAGCTGCCATGTTGGGATTAGTCATGTGTTGCAAAAAAAAAATATATTAATCTCTGGATAACAGTTAGGTGGAACCTGAGACTTGAAAACAAGAGTGAGCTAGAAGCAGATCCATTCCCACTCAAGCCCTGAAATAACACTAGCTGTGGCCAACATCTTGACTGAAGCCTCTTAAGAGAGTCTAAGCTGTTACTTGATTCCTGATGTACAGCAGTTACACAATACATGTTTGCTCTTTTAAGCTCCAGTGTTTTGGAATAATTTATTATGCATGAGTACATGTGATGGCTAATTTTATGCGTTAGCTTGACTGGGCCACGGTGTACTTGGTAGTCCTATTTCACTGGAGAACCCAGATTAGTGTAGAGTTCAGTACCGAGAGTGGCTCTAGAGGAACAGAATGTTAAGGAGGTTTTCTTAATTGGGTTCTGGGATTTCTGGACTTGACTTTCTCACATGATTAGATTAAAAGACACTAATGAGTATTTCCAGTAGTAAAGAGAGCACTCATAGTCCATGGCATGATCTGGCAATAGAGATATGGAAAATATCTCCATTGCATACTCTTAATCAACAACTTATGAGAATCAGAGAACTGAGTGACTGTGAATATGATACTTCCAAAGCATCGTTGGAAAACTAACAAATATAGTGAGATTGGCTGGTTGGTCCTCATGCCTCTAGACTAAGTGGTGAAGGAAAAGTTTGAGTTCAGTGATTCAGATTCTCAACACAAGCACCACACAGCATGATCTGAACATTTCTGAGTGTGCTGAAGGACCTGTCACTACTGTAGCTTCAGGGCTGAGGTTGCTTAAATCCAAATAGAGAATCTTATCTTGTGATTGGCTGGATGACAGCACAAGTTAAACTCCCAGCCGTGGTAGGTGTCCCTTGTTACAGTGAAGATGTTGACTGAGTGGAAATCCTGTAAGCTGTAATGGGACATGTGGTAAGAACATGGTGAAGCTGGAGACACTGAGCATCTAAATTCTAAAGTCATTTTTGCCAGTGGAAGAGGCCACCCCACCCTGAATGAATGCAGGCTCTCCATCACCTGACATTTGGTTGTTGAATGTGGCCATTTGGAAGTGGCTACCCTGGGACTTCCCTTGTGGTCCAGTGGTTAAGACTCTGCACTTTCACTGCAGGGGGCACAAGTTGATCCCTGCTCAGGGAACTAAGATCTCACATGCCACAAGGCCAAAAGGAAAAAAAAAAGTGGCTTCCCTACCCTCACTGGTAATAGTCTGTCCACCTCTATCTGAGGGGATTCCTCTAGTCTGAAGAAACTGTAATGGCCTCCCCTGAGGCAATTGCCAAATATGACAGTGCTGGTTCTCTCCATAATTCAGCCGTCTCTGCTTCTAGACCTATGAAAGTGAAAGTCTTAGTCACTCAGTCATATCTGTTTGTGACCTCATGGACTGTAGCCCACCAGGCTCCTCTGTCCATGGAATTCTCTAGGCAGAAATACTGGAGTGGGTTGCCATTCCCTTCTCCAGGGGATCTTCCTGACCCAACGATCGAACCCGAATCCCCTGCAATGCAGGCAGGTTCTTTACTATCTGAGCCACCAGGAAAGACCTTGAGATCTATAACTAGACTCAAGTCCCAGCAGCCTTAACAGAGAAATACAGGGTGAGACCCATGAGGAGGTGTGCTGTACTCCAGCAGAACTACTTTGAATTTTATAATTTATACAGAAAGAAATCTGGAGAATATGTGTGAGAATGGATATTGAGGTGTGGGATAGTGATGGAAGGAACGTAAAGTTGGATGGAGCCAGTGGATTGATACGGGCTCTCTAAGCAGAGATGCTGCATTGAATATTGCAGTTTGAGGAGTCAGGAAGGGCTCAAGTGGTTCGTTTGGTTGTTGGCTGAAACATGGACCCAAAAGTGGCCCATGGTGAGCAAATTAGAATTTAGAAATAGTAGACAAGCCTTCTGAATGTTGAGCTTTAAGTCAACTTTTTCACTCTCCTCTTTCACTTTCATCAAGAGGCTTTTTAGCTCCTCTTCACTTTCTGCCATAAGGGTGGTGTCATCTGCATATCTAAGGTTATTGATATTTCTCCCAGCAATCTTGATTCCAGCTTGTGTTTCTTCCAGCCCAGCGTTTCTCATGAGGTACTCTGCATATAAGTTAAATAAGCAGGGTGACAATATACAGCCTTGACGTACTTCTTTTCCTATTTGGAACCAGTCTGCTGTTCAATGTCCAGTTCTAATTGTTGCTTCCTGACCTGCATACAGATTTCTCAAGAGGCAGCTCAGGTGGTCTGGTATTCCCATCTCTCTCAGAATTTTCCACAGTTTATTGTGATCCACACAGTCAAAGGCTTTGGCATAGTCAATAAAGCAGAAATATATGTTTTTTCTGGAACTCTCTTGGTTTTTCCATGATCCAGAGGATGTTGGCAATTTGATCTCTGGTTCCTCTGTCTTTTCTAAAACCAGCTTGAAATAGGTGGGGAAACAGTGGAAACAGTGTCAGACTTTCTTTTTTGGGGAGCTCCAAAATCACTGCAGATGGTGACTGGAGCCATGAAATTAAAAGATGCTTACTCTTTGGAAGAAAAGTTATGACCAACCTAGATAGCATATTCAAAAGCAGAGACATTACTTTGCCAACTAAGGTCCGTCTAGTCAAGGCTATGGTTTTTCCAGTAGTCATGTATGGATGTGAGAGTTGGACTGTGAAGAAGGCTGAGTGCCAAAGAATTGATGCTTTTGAACTGTGGTGCTGGAGAAGACTCTTGAGAGCCCCTTGGACTGCAAGGAGATCCAACCAGTCCATTCTGAAGGAGATCAACCCTGGGATTTCTTTGGAAGGAATGATGCTAAAGTTGAAACTCCAGTACTTTGGCCACCTCATGCGAAGAGTTGACTCATTGGAAAAGACTCTGATGCTGGGAGCGATTAGGGGCAGGAGGAGAAGGGGACGACAGAGGATGAGATAGCTGGATGGCGTCACTGACTTGATGGATGTCAATCTGAGTGAACTCCGGAAGTTGGTGATGGACAGGGAGGCCTGGCGTGCTGCGATTCATGGGGTCACAAAGAGTCAGACATGACTGAGCGACTGAACTGAACTGAACTGAGACATGCCTTGGTTTAGTGTAGTAGGAGGGATTCAAAGGCTTAGGGAATTTGCAGTGTTAGATTGAATTTGTCCTTTAAGATCTACTTACCCACACTGGAGCATCCAGAAGATATACCAGTCACCTCTTCTGTGAGAAATAAATTTGTGAGAGGAGCCTCAGCATTCTTAAGAGTTCCGTGACTGTTCTTCACATACCAGACCTTACAGTGGGGACTATAGTCACTGAATTGGAAAACCTAAGTGCAGTAGGATCTGTGGATGGCAAGGGCCAAATGGCCATATTCAGTCACCAAAGGTAAGGTGATGGACAGCAGAGTCAAAGCAGCAGTCAGAACAGTCTGACTCCCACAGGCCTATGGCAGTGACACCAGTGTTCCTGAAAGCAGATAGGAAGTAGTAGATAGGAAATAGATTGGAAGCCTACTGAATGCTTGCTTGATGTGTGTAAACAGGAAAATTCTAGGCCAAGTTAAAGAAAGTCAAATCTGAATCATAAAAATGGGGAGTAACAGCCCATTAATCAATTCTCAGACTTGAGCCAGCTTACAGACCCAGAATCCCTTGAACGAAGGGGAGACCAGTTGCCCTTGGATACTGTTAAACATTTGTACTGTTGATCTTTCTCCTAGCCTTCCTTGAGGGACCTGTGGCCTTTACCAGGGAAACTGTGCATTGGGGAAAAGGAAATAATTAGACCTTTCAGGGACTACTAGCCCTTCATTGACCCTAATTCCAGGAGACCCAAATGTCCCTGAGGTCAACTAGTCAGAGTAGGGGACTTATGGAAGTGATGTGGCCAGTGGAGTTTTAGCTCAGGTCCACCTCACAGTGGGCCAAGTCGGTCCCCAAATCCACCCTGTGGTTATTTCTCCAGTTCTAGAAAGCAAATGCCTGCTAAGTTGCTTCAGTTGTGTCCGAGTCTTTGCAACACCAAGGACTGTAGTCCAGCAGGCTCCTCTGTCCATGAGATTCTCCAGGCAAGAATACTGGAGTGGGTTGCCATGCCCTCTTCCAGGGGATCTTTCCAACACAGCGACTGAACCTGCATTTCTTATATCTCTTGCATTGGCAGGTGAGTTCTTTACCACAGTGCCACCTGGGAAGCCCTCTCATAAGCATAATCAGAGTAAATATACTTAGCAGCTGGCAGAACTACCACATTGGTTCCCCGACCTGTGGAGTGAGGGCTGTGATGGTAGAAAAGGCCAAATGGAAGCCACTAGAACTCCACCTAGGAAAACAGTAAACCAAAAGCAATACCACATTCCTGGAGGAACAGCAGAGATCAGTGCCACCATCAAGGACTTGAAAGATGCACATTGATGATTTCCACTATGTCCCCATTCAGCTCACCTATCTGGCCTGTGCAGAAGACATATGGACCTTGGAGAAGGACAGTGGACTATTGCAAACTTAATGCGATCATACTTCCAGTTGCTGCTGCTGTACCAGATGTGTTTTCACCACTTGAGCAAATTAGAACCTCCCCTACGCAGCAACTCAACTGGTAAATGCTTTCCTCTTAGCTTGCTAGTAAAGACCACCAGAAGCAGTTTGGTTTCAGCTGGCAAGGCCAGTAATACCTCTTCACTGTCCTGTGTCAGAGGTGTATCAACTCTTTCACCCTGTGTCTTAGTTTAGGTCTTAGGAATCCTGACTGCCTTTCCCTTCTACAAGATGTCACATGCATGCATGCTCAGTCAGTGTCTGACTCTTTGTGACCCCATGGACCATAGCCCACCAGGCTCCTCCGTCCATGAAAATTTCTAGGCGAGAATACTGGAGTGGGTTGCAATTTCCTTTTCCAGGGGATCTTCCTGACCCAGGAATAGAACCCACATTTCCTGCATCTCCTGCATTGGCAGGCAGACGCTTTACCACAACCCAGAAGGTGTCACACTGTTGCATTACATTGAAGACATTATGCTGCTTTGACATAGTGAGTAAGAAATAGCAAGTACTCTAGACTTACTGGCAAGACATTTGCATGTCAGAAGGTGATAAATAAATCTGACAGAAATTTAGAGGCTGTCTAAATTCAGGGAAAATTGTAGGAGTCTAGTAGCGTAGGGCATGTTAAGGTATCCTTTCTAATGTGAAGGATAAGTTGTTGCATTTGGCCCCTCCTAAAACCAAGAAAGAAACATAATGCCTAGGGGGCCTCCTTGGATCTCAGAGGCAACATAATCCTTATTTAGGTGAATTACTCCAGCCCCTTTCTTACTGACCTGAAAACCGGCCAGTTTTAAGTGGATTCAAAAAAAGAGAAGACTCTACAACTAATCTAGGCTGATGTACAAGCTGCTCTGCTCCTTGGGTCACAAGATCCAGCAGATCCAACGTTTTTGAAGTGTCAGTGGCAGATGGGGGTGTGATTTGAAGCCTTTGGAAGGTCCCTAAAGAAAGTAAAAGTGTTGATCACTCAGTTGTGTCTGACTTTTTATGACCCCATGGACTGTAGCCCGTCAGGCTCCTCTGTCCACGGAATTTCCCAGGCAAGAATACTGGAGTGGGTAGCCATTCCCTTCTCCAGGGGATCTTCCCAATCCAGGGATTGAACCCGGTCTCTTGCACTGAAGGCAGATTCTTTATCATCTGAGCCACCAGGGAAGCCCCTAAAGGTGAACCACAGAGCAGACATTTAGGATTTTGCAGCAAAGCCCTGCTAACCTCTGTGGATAACTACTCTTGTTTTGAGAAATAGCTCTTGGCCTGATACTAGGCCTTAGTAGAGACTGATGCTTGACCATACACCACCAAGTTAACATAAGACCTATGATGCTCATCTCAAACTAGGTGTGATCTGACCCACCAAGCCATAAATTTAGGCTTGTACAGCAACACTCCATCACAAAATGGAAGTGGTATACATGGGATGGACCCAAGTAGGCCCTGAGGGCATAAGTAAGTTACATGAAGAAGTGGCCCAAGTGCCCGTGATCCCTATTTCTGCTATACTTCCTTCTCTCTCCCTGCCTGTACCTATGGCCTCATGGAGAGTTCTGTATGATTGATCACTTGACAGAGGAAGACTTAGATTTACAGATGCTTCTATACAATATGCATACATCACTGGGATACAGTCAGCTGCAGACCACAGCCCCTTTCTGGGACATCCCTGAAGCTGAAGGGAAATGCTCCCAATGGACAGAACTTTGAGCACTGCGCCATTGTTCACTCTGCTTGGAAGGAGAAATGGCCAGGCATGTGATTATGTACTGATTCCTGGCTGTGGCCAGTGGTTTTTCTGGATGGTCAAGGACTCAGAAGGAATGTGATTGGTGACAAGGAAATCTGGGGAAGAGGTATATAGATAGATGTCTCTGAATAACAGAAAACATGAAGATATTTCAAGTCCCATATGAATGCTCACCCTAGGGTAACCTAAGCAGAGCAGGATTTTAATGATAAGTGGGTAGGATGACCATTTCTGTGGAAGCCAGTAGGCCTCTTTCCCAGCTACCCTCATCCTCACTCAGTGGGCTTGTGAGCAAAGTGGCTATAGTGCCACGGATGGAAGTTATGCATGGGCTCAGCAACATGGACTTCAACTCAACCTGGCTGACCTGGCTGTGGCCACTGCTGAGTATCCAACCTGGCAGCAGAGTCAACACTGAGTCCTAGATAGGGCACTGTCCCTCAAGGTGATCAGCCAACTACTTGCCAGGAGGTTGATTACCTTGGACCACTTCCATTATGGAAGGGGCAGTATCTTGTTCTTGGAATAGATCTGTTCTCTAGATATAAGACTTGCCTTCTCTGCACACAATACGTCTACCAGAACTACCATCTTACTTACAGGACACCTTATTGACCATCATGGCAGCCTAAACAGCACTGTTTCTGATCAAGGAACTCACCTCACAGCAAAAGAAGTGTGTCAGTGGCCCCATGCTCACGGAATTCACTGCCTTACCTGTTCTCCACTGTTCTGAGGCAGCTGGCTTGATGGAATGGTGGGATGTCCTTTTGAAGAATCAGTTACAGCATCCAGTAGATGGCAGTACCTTGCAGGACTGGGTCAGGTTTCTCCAGAAGGCTGTGAATGCCCTGAATGCACTTAATTGTTGCTGTGTCTCTCAAAACTGAGATTCATGAATCAAGGGGTAGAAATGAAAGTGGCTCTACTCACTGTGGGCTCCCCTGGTGGCTCAGACAGTAAAGAGTCTGTCTGTAATGCAGGAGGCCCTGGTTCGATCCCTGGGTTGGGAAGATCCTCTGGAGAAGGGAATCACTACCCACTCCAGTATTCTTGCCTGGAGAATCCCATGGGCAGAGCAGCCTGGTGGGCTACAGTCCACAGGGTCACAAAGAGTCAAACACGACTGCACGTACTCACTATGACCCGTAGTGACCCACTAGCAAAAGTTTTGCTTCTTGGGACATCCATGGTGATCCAGTAGCTATGACTTTGCCTTCCCATGCAGGAGGTGCAGGTTCAATCCCTATACGTGGAGCTAGGATCTCACATACTTTGTGACCAAACAAAACAAAACAAAAAAATAAATAAAAACTCCATAAAAGAACAGAAGCAATATTGCAACAAAATAAATAAAGACTTTAAAACTGGCCCGCATCAAAATACATAGCCAGTGGAAATTTGCTGTATGACTCAGGGAACACAACCGGAGGCTCTGTGATAACCTAGAGGGATGGGATGGGATGGAAGGTGGGAGGGAGGTTCAAGAGGGAGGAGACATGTATACTTATGGCTGATGCATGCTGATGTACAGCAGAAACCAACACAACATTGTAAAGCAATTATACTTAATTAAAAATACATAATTTTTAATGAAATGGTCCACATTAAACTTTTTTTTTTTTTTTTTCGCTTCTTGCTCCCATGATCTTATGCTCTACTGGCTTAGAAATCTTAGGCCAAAGAGAAAAATGCTTTCATCAGGAGACAGAATAATGATTTCACTGAACCGAAATTTAAAATTGCTGCCTGGTCACTTTGGACTCTGCATGCCTCTGACTCAACAGGAAATATAGTGAGTTACTATGCTGGCTGGGATGACTGGTTCTGATTACCAAGAGAAAGATGGACTTTACTCTGCAACAGAGATACGGAAGAGTGTGTCTGGAATATAGAAGATCTCTTAAGGAGGTATCAATATTACCATGCCTTGTAATTAAGGTCAGTAACAAACAATAACCAAATCCAGGCAGGACTACCTGTGGCCTAGATCTTTCAGGAATGAAGATTTGATCACTTCAGTGTGTTAAGAGTGACTACCAGCTGAGGTGTTTACCAAAGGCAAAGGGAATAGAGAATGGGCAGTGGAAGAAAAGTGAAAGTGTTAGTTGCTCAGTTGTGTCTAACTCTTTGTGATGCCATGGACTGGAGCCGGCCAGGCTCCTCTGTCCATGTAATTCTCTAGGCAGGAATTCTGGAGTGGGTAGCTATTGCCTTCTCCAGGGTATCTTCCCAACTCAGAGACTTAACCTAGGTCTCCTGCATTGCACACAGATTCTTTACCATCTAAGCGACCAGGGAAGCCCATGGTGGAAGAAGGTAGTTATAAATATTAACTGTGACCACATGACCAGTTACAGAAATAGGGACTGTAGTTGTCATGAGCATTCCTCCTTATTTTGTTATGAATGTGTGTGAGTGTGTGTGTGTTTAAAGCAAGCATCTTTGTTTTCTTTCCCCTCATACTCCCTAATCATGTAACATAGCTGTATTGACTTTATGTCATAGTATTTAAGTTAGAGGATATCAAGGAGATAAGTAAATATCATTTAAGGACATCACGTTACTTCTTCTGGGGAAAGGATCAGTACATTTCTGATTGTACACAGAACAGTTGTATCATGTTAGATGGAATTGCTGCTGCTAAGTCACTTCAGTCGTGTCCGACTCTGTGTGACCCCATAGACGGCAGCCCACCAGGCTCCCCCATCCCGGGGATTCTCCAGGCAAGAATACTGGAGTGGGTTGCCATTTCCTTCTCCAATGCATGAAAGAGAAAAGTGAAAGTGAAGTCGCTCAGTCTGTCCGACTGTTAGCGACCCCATGGACTGCAGCCCACCAGGCTACTCCATCCATTGGATTTTCCAGGCAAGAGTACTGGNTTAATGGCTGAGTAATACTCCATTGTGTATATATACCACAGCTTTCTTATCCATTCATCCGCTGATGGACATCTAGGTTGTTTCCATGTCCTGGCTATTATAAACAGTGCTGCAATGAACATTGGGGTACATGTGTCTCTTTCTATTCTGGTTTCCTCGGTGTGTATGCCCAGCAGTGGGATTGCTGGGTCATAAGGCAGTTCTATTTGCAATTTCTTAAGGAATCTCCACACTGTTCTCCATAGTGGCTGTACTAGTTTGCATTCCCAACAACAGTGTAAAAGGGTTCCCTTTTCTCCACATCCTCTCCAGCATTTATTGCTTGCAGACTTTTGGATCGCAGCCGTTCTGACTGGTGTGAAGTGGTATCTCATTGTGGTCTTGATTTGCATTTCTCTGATAATGAGTGACGTTGAGCAGGATGCCCAGATATTTGGTTAAACATTTTTGGATGAGGTTAATATCTGAATCAGTAGACTGAGTAAGGCAGATTGCTCTTGCCAGTGTGGATGAACTTCATCCAGTCCACTGAATACCTGAACAGAATCAAAAGCTGAGTACAAAAGAATTCTTTTTCTCTGCCTGTCTATTTTCAAGCTGGGACATCAGTCTTCTCCTGTCTTTGAACTCTTAACTTGGACTTGAACTTATGCCATCTGCTCTCCTGAATTTCAGGCCTTTGGACTTGGACTGGAGCTTTCACTATAGGCTCTCTCTAGTCTATAGCTTGCCAGCTTCAGATCTTGGACTTCTCAGCCTTCATAATTGTGTGAGCCAATTCCTTATCTCTCTCTTACCATATATAGATACAGATATAGATAGGCTTGCCAGGTGGCACAGTGGTCAAGAATCCTCCTGCCAGTACAGGAGACATGGGTTTGATCCTTGGGTGGGGAAGATCTCCCGGAGAAGGAAGTGGCAACCTACTCCAGTATTCTTGCTTAGGAAATCTCATGGACAGAGGAGCCTGGTGGGCTACAGTCATGGGGTTGCAAAAGAGTCGGACATAATTTACCAACTGAACAGCAGCAACAGATACAGATATATGGATATATGGATCTATCTGTGTACTTAGAGAATGTATATTTATTCGTTCTGTTTCTCTGGAGAACCCAGACTGGATAAATAGTACACCCTTCTTTCATAAAATATATGGTCAGGGAGGGCTTTATTTGTCATTCACTTACATCAGCCTCATTCTTTATAACTGAGGCATGATGTCCCTAGTGCTATGGTATTTTTAATTGTTTCCCTTTTTATGATTATTTAAGTTCTTTTTGTGCTCTGTTCTCAGAGTAACTGCTCACAGTATCATGGCAGAGTGATAGGCTGAAAATTGCTGAATCAGCCCTGGCCACAGGTGGAACACACATGAGAGGAAAATGGAAATATCTTCCACAGGAAGATTTATTTATCCTGTATGTCAGGAAACTGGCTCCCAACCTTGTGACTTTGTGACCTTATTTTGCCAGGATCAAAAGACATTATTAAAAAATCAAAATAAAACATAAAAAATAATAATTTTTCTACCCATTACCATCATAAGTTTTTTTTAAGCTATTAACATAAAAGCAGAGAGACGACCTTAGAATAATGGATGGTCAAATTGGATAAATTCAACCTTATTCAGTATTCAGCGTGAATATTCAATACTCACAGCCCTGTCATTTTTCTTTCTCTGTGTCAGCAGATGAAAACTCTCTCACTTGCCTGTTTTGCTTTCCATCTGCATTAGAAGCAACTGCCTTGATGTTTTTCTGATTTCTAAATTAACAAAAAATTGGGAAGGAATCTAGAATGAGAACTTCTTGCTTTTGAAGAGAGAGATCACAGTCTAATAAAAGAGGGTTACAGATGTTTCCTCTGCCTTTTCTAAATACAGCTTGAATACCTGGAAGTTCACAGTTCATGTACTGTTGAAGCCTGGCTTGGAGAATTTTAAGCATTACTTTGCTAGCCTGTGAGATGAGCGCAATTGTGCAGTAGTTTGAACATTCTTTGGCATTGCCTTTCTTCGGGATTGGAATGAAAACTGACCTTTTCCAGTCCTGTGACCACTGCTGAGTTTTCCAAATTTGCTGGCATATTGAATGTAGCACGTTCACAGCATCATCTTTTAGGATTTGAAATAGCTCAGCTGGAATTCCATCATCTCCTCTAGCTTTGTTCATAGTGATGCTTCCTAAGGCCAACCTGACTTCACATTCCAGGATGTCCTGCTCTAGGTGAGTGTGAGTGTGAGTGATCATACCTTCGTGTTTATCTGTGTCATGAAAATCTTTTTTGTATAGTTCTTCTGTGTATTCTTGCCACCTCCTCTTAATATCTTCTGCTTCTGTTAGGTCCCTACCATTTCTGTCCTTTGTTGAGCCCATCTTTCCCTTGGTATCTTTAATTTTCTTGAAGAGATCTCTAGTCTTTCCTTTTCTATTGTTTTCCTCGATTTCTTTGCATTGATTGCTGAGGAAGGCTGTCTTATCTCTCCTTGCTATTCTTTGGAACTCTGCATTCAAATGGGTATATCTTTTCTTCTTTGCTTTTTGCTTCTCTTCTTTTCACAGCTCTTTGTAAGGCCTCCTCAGACAGCCATTTTGCTTTTTTGCATTTCTTTTTCTTGGGGATGGTCTTGATCCCTGTCTCCTGTACAATGTCATGAACCTCCGTCGATAGTTCATCAGGCACTCTACCTATCAGATCTAGTCCCTTAAATCTATTTCTCACTTTCACTGTACAGTCATAAGGGATTTGATTTAAGTCATACCTGAATGATCTAGTGGTTTTCCCCACCTTCTTCAATTTAAGTCTGAATTTGGCAATAAGGAG
>SJYX01020564.1:117591-132278 GCA_006410675.1 Oreotragus oreotragus | reverse complement strand
GTACTGGAGTGGGTTGCCATTTCCTTCTCCAGAGGATCTTCCCAACCCAGGGATCGAACCTGGGTCTCCCGCATTGCAGGCAGACACTTCACCATCTGAGCCACCATTAGATATTCTGAATTCAGATATGTCAGGAATTGGCACAGGGCTTCCCAGGTGGCTCAGTGGTAAGGTCTGCACGTGCCAGTGCAGGAGACACTGGTTTGATCCCTGGGTTGGGAAGATCCCCTGGAGAAGGAAATGGCAACCCACTCCAGTGTCCTTGCCTGGAGAATCCCATGGACAGAGGAACCTGGCAGGCTGTAGGGGTCATAAAAGAGTCAGATACAACTAAGTGACTGGGCGTGCAGGAAGTGGCCCGGCAGGAGAAATGAGTTTCCTATCAATGACTTAGTCTCTTTACCCCCCACCCCCAACTCTTGTTAAAGAAGTATTCCTCTGTGAAAGGGTCCCTAAAAATCAGACCAAAGACCACTGGTAGAAAATGGGGGCTCTGGCCCCTTATCTCTCCCAGGTGATAAACCAACGACAGGATCTATATCTTGTCTAACTTGGATACAAAAGATTTGATTAGACCGGAGGTGGGGCCAAGATGGCACAGTAGGAAGACCCTAAGCTCACCTTCTGCCAGGGATGCACCAAAGTCACAACTATGTAAACTGGAAGGCTAGCAGGAAAAACTGCCTGCAGTTAAAGATATAAAGAAGGAACCACAATGAGATGGGAAGGAGGGGCAGAGGGATGGTATAATTAAGACCCATATCCCTGGGAGGTGTGTGTGTGTGTGTATGTGTGTGTGTGTATGCCACATGCTCAGTTGTGTCGAACTCTTTGTGACCCCATGGACTTGTAGCCCATCAGGCTCTTCTGTCCATGGAATTTTCCAGCAAGAATACTGGAATAGGTTGGCATTTCCTCCTCCAGGAGTCTTCCCTGCCCAGGGATGGAATCCACGTCTCCTGTGTCTCCTGCATTGGCAGGCGGCTTCTGTACCTACTGAGCCATCAAGGAGTGACTCACAAAGGAGAAAATAATTACAATCACAGAGGTCCTCCCCAAAGAACAAGTGGTCTGAGACCCCACCCAGCTCCCTAGTCCTGGGGTCGGGCAACTGGAAGACAAGCCCCCAGAACATTTGGTTTTGAAGGCCAATGGGATTTACTTTCAGGAGGCCCATAGGGCTGTGGGAAAGAGAAATTCCACTCTTAAAAGGAACACACAAAATCTCAGGGGGATCCAGGGCTTCTGCAGTAGTTCGAAAGGAGCTTGAGTCAGACTTGCCTGCTGATCTTGGAAAGTCTCCAGAGAGGCAAGAGGCAACTGGAGCTCACCGTGGGGACATAGATGCTGGCGGCAGCTGTTAATATTTTTAGTGTTCATTCTACCACATGGACGATGATGTTGGCAAGCACAATCTTAGAATCCACCCTCTAGCTTATTAGCCTGGGGACCTGGGTCTGCCCACCAGTACTAGGATGCCTCATGCTAAGCAACTGGCCGGGTAGAGACATAGTCCCACCCACCAGCAGGTTTGCTACCTTAAGACTGCCTGAGCTCTTAGCCACCCCAGGACCCAGAGCAGTCCACTTGAGAGCCCAGGACCTGCTATGCATATCAACACATCAGCACTAGCCCTTGGATCCCTAGGGTCCTGCAGCCAGAGAGCCTGGGGTCTGACTCCACCCCCAGTGGACAGGCTGTAGCCACAGAACCACCACAGCCTAGCAGCTTTCTAAACCAGCATCCAGCCAAACCATGAGCAGGCCAGCATTAGCTCTGGGTCCTGCAGCCACAGACCTGGGAACCTGTCTTTGCTCACCAGTAAGCCAGCACTAAACCCAAGACCTCCTGGACTCCAGCCCCATGTAGGGTCCAGCCCTAGTCACCACCAGGCCAACACCAGCTTTGGGATATGCCCAGCCCTATAGCCAGCTGCGTCAGGAACTGGCCCTGCCCACCAGCTGGCCTTCACTAGATCTGGGAGCCCAGCTCCACAACCACCTGCTCCAGAAGTCAGCTCCACCACCAGTGGGTCAGGGTCCTCCTTGGGCCTGCCGCCAGCACTTTTGTTCCTGTTGTTGTTTGCAGTTACTTTTGTTGTTTTTGTTCTTTGTTCTTGGCCATGCTGTGCAGTTTGTGGGATCTTAGTTTCCTGATCAGGGATTGAACTTGGGCTCTGGCAGTGAAAGCAGAGTCCTAACTAGTCCTAACCAACATCGTCAGGGAACTCCCAGACCCAGTCCTGCCAATCAGTGGCTGACAGTCTCCACACAAGGCAAGGGCTGGCAACAAACCAGACTGAGGGCCAGGCATGCTGACCAGACCACCCACAAGAGTCAGCCCACCATGACAGAAGGACCCATGCAACCCAAATAGGGGGCACCCATAGAACAACATATAGTTCTGGTGACCAAAGGGAGGTGTACTGCTGGGATGCATAGGACATCTCCTACAAAAGGCTACTTCTCTGAGGTCAGGAAATGTAACCAATCTACAGATAAATAGAGATAAAAACAGCAACAAAGACAAAATGTGGCTACACAGGAGGATCTTCCAAATGAAGGAACAAGATAAAGCCGCAGAAGAAGTAAGTGAAGTAGACATTAGCAGTTAACCTTACAGAGTTCAAGGTAATGATCGCAAAGATGTTCAAAGAACTTGGGAGAAGACTCAATGAACTGAGTGAGAAGTTAGAAGTTTTATTTATTATTTTGTAAAATTTATTTATTTTTGGCTGTGCTGGGTCTTGATTGCTGCATGTGGGCTTTCTCTAGTTGTGGTCTAAGGGCTTCTCATTTCGGGGGCTTCTCTTGTTGCAGAGTACAGGCTCTAGGCATGTGGGCTCTAGACAGCAGGCTTAGTGGTTGTGGCACACAGGCTTAGCTGCCCTGAAGCACATGGAATCTTCCCAGACCGAAATCGAACCCATACCCTTTGTATTGGCAGGTGGATTCTTAACCACTGGACCACCGGGTAAGTCCAAGTTAGAAATTTTAAACAAAGAATTAGAAAATATAAAGGAGAACCAAATGAAAATGAAGAATATAATCACTGAAATGCAAAACATATTAGAAGGACTCATTAATAGATTACATGATAACAGAGGAATGGATCATCAAGCTGGAACTCTCTGTCCAGGAAGCAGAGTCCCAAACAAGACTGTCTCAAAACAGACCACACCAGTAACACTGTAATTAAAACAGAAAAAGTCACAGATAGAGAAGGTTAAAAGCAGCAAGCAAAAAAGCAACAAGTTACCTATAAGGGAACTCCCATAAGGCAATCAGCTGATAGGCAGACAATCTGCAGGCACAATATATTTAAGGTGATGAAAGGGAAAAACCTGCAACTAAGGCGATGGCACCCCACTCCAGTACTCTTGCCTGGAAAATCCCACGGATGGAGGAGCCTGGTGAGCTGCAGTCCATGGGGTCGCTAAAGAGTCGAACACGACTGAGCGACTTTACTTTCACTTTTCACTTTCATGCATTGGAGAAGGAGATGGCATCCCACTCCAGTGTTCTTGCCTGGAGAATAACAGGGATGGGCGAGCCTGGTGGGCTGCCGTCTATGGGGTCACACAGAGTCAGACACGACTGAAGCAATGTAGCAGCAGCAAGATACTCTACCCAGCAAGACTTTCATTCAGATTTGATAGAGGTCAACATTTAGTCAACAGCTAAAAGAGTTCAGCACCACCAAACTAGCTTTACAAGAAATGTTGAAGGGACTTTTCTAAGAAGAAGAAGAAGAGAAAAAAAAAGACCACTTCTAGAAACATGCAATGAAGAAAGGAAAAATCCCACTGGTAAAGGCAAATACGGGCTTCCCTGATGGCTCAGCAGATGAAGAATCCACCTGCAATGCAGGAGAATCAGGTTTGATCCCTGGGTTGGGAAGATCTCCTGGAGAAGGAAATGGCAACCCATTCCAGTATTCTTGCCTGGAAATTCCATGGACAGAGGAGCCTGGAGGGCTATTGTCCATGGGGTCGCAAAGAGATACGACTGAGCACACACACACAGGCAAATATATACAGTAAAGGTAACAAAACTGCCATGTGTAAAGCTAGTAGGAAGATTAAAAGATAATAGTAGTAAAATAATCTGTATCAGCAGTAAGAATACCCAAACAAAAATAAAATATGATGTCAAAATCAGTAAATGTGGTGGTGGTAGGGGGGAGTAAAAATGCAGGGTTGTTAAAATGTGTTTGAACTTAAGAGATCAGCAGCTTTTAAAAAAGTATGGCTATCTACCGTACGGCAAATATAGTAAATAACTATGTAATATCTTTGAATGGTTACACAGTCTAACTAAAATTATCATGATTATTTTGAAATGAATAGAAATACCAAATCATTTTGTTGTATAACAGGAATTAGCAGCATTCTGGATAAGTTGTACTTTAAAAACCACAAAGTCATGTTAAAAGAGTTCATATTTGTGGTTACCGGAGGCAAGAAGTAGGGGAATTGGATGAAGGTAATCAAAAGATACAAAGTTCCAGTTATAAGGGATTTAACGCACAACATGATAAATATAATTAACTGTTGGGGAAGGGATAAAGTATGAGCTTGGTATCAGCAGATACAAAAGTACTATATATAAAATAGATAAACAGCAAGGGCCTACTGTATAGCACACGGAACTATATTCAGTTAAAAAACCCCACTGCTGTATATTATATACGAAAGTTGTTTAGAGAATAAATCTTAAGAGTTCTATTACAAAAGAAAAATATTTTTTCTGCTTCTTTAATTTTGTGTCTATATGAGATGATGGATATTCACTAAACTTATTGTGGTAATCATTTCATGATTTCCGTTAGTCAAATAATTATGCTATAAATCTTATATTTATGCAGAATCATGGACTTCCCTGGTGGCTCAGAGAGTAAAAGCGTCTGCCTACAATGTGGGGTACCCAGGTTCGATCCCTGGGTTGGGAAGATCCCCTGGAGAAGGAAATGGCAACCCAATCCAGTACTCTTGCACAGAAAATCCCATGGACTGAGGAGCCTGGTAGGCTACAGTTCATGGAGTCACAAAGAGTCAGATACGACTGAGTGACTTCCNGGGTACCCAGGTTCGATCCCTGGGTTGGGAAGATCCCCTGGAGAAGGAAATGGCAACCCAATCCAGTACTCTTGCACAGAAAATCCCATGGACTGAGGAGCCTGGTAGGCTACAGTTCATGGAGTCACAAAGAGTCAGATACGACTGAGTGACTTCCCTTTCACTTTCATACAGTATCATATGTCAATTATGTCTCAATAAAGTTTGAAGGAAAATAAAAGATCTGATGAGACCGGTTTGGTCCTGTTATACATAGGCTAGCACGTGTTTTATATTATCTCATAGATCTCATGTGTTGCTTTCCTGTTTAAAAGTTAGTCTTTTTGTCTGCTGTTCTGACGGGGTGATTCCCATTATCTAGCTTTCAAATCACTTATTCATTCTTCTCTGTCACTTAGTCTGCCATTCTTTGATTCTAGATCAATTTCTATGTCAGCAATTTAATTGTCCGGTTTTGACCGGCTCATTTTTTGTAGCTTCTAGCCCCTTGGCCGGTGATCTATATTTCTGTCAATAGTTTTTCTCAATTTAGTTAGCACATTTATTGCTACTTTTTTTGAATTTGGGTTCTAATTGACTGGTGGAGTCTGCTTCATTATTTATTCTTTCAGGGGATTTCTCTTGTTCTTTTAATTGGGAGTAGTTCCTCCGCCTTTTCATTTTACTAAATTTGTTCTGTCTTTATGAGTTTAGGAGGAAGAATTATTACTGTGGTCTTGAAGTGGTGTTATTATGAGGGAGCGCCCCTGTGCAGGCTGTGTGTACCCAGTGTTTCTGGTGTAAGGGCTGATTTTGGTATGGACACCAGTCATGCCTTTCCTCAGGGTATGCTGGCTGATATCACCTTGACAGGGCAGGTGGTTGGTGTTGTGGTGTCCAGAGGCTGTACTGGATGATGTGGGAGGCCTCCTCTCTGCTCCACAGCTGTTGTCACCCTGACAGGGTGAGGTCTGCTCCCTAGTTGTTGGATCAGAATCCCTGAGGGTCAGGTTTGATCAGGTTCCATTGCCCTTGAGTGCATGTTCTGCCGCTAAAGGAGGTGATTGCTGAAGGAAGTGAGACCTGTGCGATCATGGAGGACCTATGTTCTCAGTTCCGCTCAGAAGCAGCTGAAAGTTGCATCCCTTTCTCTGTTGTGTTTGTCCCAGATCTAGTTCAGGGTTGTAGTGTGGAGTAGGCTGAGACCGCGGGTCTGGGTGCTGTGGCTGCAGGAACTGAGGTGGTCGTGCAGCCACCTGAGATCTGGGCCGCCTCTGTGGCAGTCTTCTCCCAGGACCCGTCTGCCTCAGAGCCAGCACTGAGCTGCAGTGTGGAGCACGTAGAGCTGGGCACTCTCACCGCCCCTGAGTGTGCTGACAGCGGCCATCACTGCCACACTCAGACCATGCCCCAGCACCTCCAGGCTGTTCTGGGGAGCTAGACGAGTCCTCTTCCAGGTCCTGTCTGTCTAAGATTCAGCACTTGGCTGCTGAGCACACGTGCAATGTTACCTCATGCATGTGCTGACAGTGGCTTCTGAGGCTCCATCCAATTACACTCTAGGTGCCCTGCTCTGTCTCTGTGTAGTTGGACTGAATCATTTCCCAAGGCTTGGTAGTCCCAGATCTTGCACCAGACTGTGGTGTAGAGTGAGCAGGATCAGGGTGTTCACATCTGCCCTGATTATTGGCAAGCCAGCCCGTGGGCAGGCCTCCTGAGCAGAGTCTAGACCTCTCTATCTCAGTGCATTTCCCAGCAGGCAAGGGGTCTTGTCTCCTCCATGCAGGACTCCAGGACTGGAATATCCAGATTGTGGCTTGCCCTTTTCATTCCCCAGGGTGAGGTCTACCCATGGGAACCTTCTCTCCCAGGAGGGCAGGTCCTGGTCCAATCTCTTTTTTTCTATACTAAATCCTTTGCAAGTCAAGTGGTTTCTAATTCTTTGCTAACAATAAAATTGAAGGAGAACCCAATTATGTTGTAAACTATTAGCTTCATAAATATATTTTTCATGCTAAATAACATATTTTCATCTTAAAAAAAAATAACTTAAAAGGACTTCAAAGAACCAAATGATACCATTAGACTGAAACTCTGTTTATTCCCAACTACTTATTTATATGAATAAGATTTATCAGAAATGAAATCTATAAAAATGTGAAGATTGGAAATAATTCTTTACCTTGTCTCATTCTACTAATTAGACTTATTCACCCATAAAGTTATATATTTTTAAAAGCTCCATCTAATTCAGAAAGTGACAAACATCTGAGTTTTAANTATATGAATAAGATTTATCAGAAATGAAATCTATAAAAATGTGAAGATTGGAAATAATTCTTTACCTTGTCTCATTCTACTAATTAGACTTATTCACCCATAAAGTTATATATTTTTAAAAGCTCCATCTAATTCAGAAAGTGACAAACATCTGAGTTTTAATTTTTATATTTATTTTCTTTGATCAAATGTTTTTATATGGAAATTATTTTGATCATTTGTGTTTACATAATACTTGTATGGCTGATCCACTCTAGAAGACATTTTTTTAAATTTTACAGTCTAATTCACAGAGAGTCTAAAAACGTTAATTTTATATATATGCATATTTTTGCTACACAGAGTATGAGAGAATGGTCAATAAAAGACACTCAAACAAAGGAATATAATACATTAGGATGGAATTCTGTGACGGAAGTAGAACGTAAATAGGAGTTTAAGGAGGTAAAAAATGGTGTAAAACTTTTGACTGTTGAAAAAGAACTTGTTCTAATTTTTTAATGAATGCTAATTATTTTTAAACTGCTATATTAAGTTTCTCTTGCATTTATTTGAAGGAATGGTGTATTTTATTTTAAAATGTCAATATTTATAATATGCCTCACATTATATTCACTTAAAACTTATGCTGGAAAATCTTAGGTAACTTAAAATTGTGCAGCAAATTAAAAAAAAAATTCTTTTGAGGAACTGCTGGCAAAGAAATTTGCAGACTACTGCTATGAAACAACACTAGGGAAAAAGGAAGAGCAAAGAGGATAAAGACTTTTGTTCAAATGCTATTTCTTGTAAAGAATAAGGGGGAGGAGTAATTATTCAAGCTTCTTGCAGCACATTCACCTACCAGGCAGAAGCCTGAAGTCTAAAGAAGGGAATGTGAAAGCTACTACCTTCTCTTTAGGGGCACAACCCAAAAGTTGAATCCACCACTTTATTTAACTTCCATAAACCTTAGTGCACAGCCACAGATAGATGCAAGGGAGGCTGGAAAATGTAAATTTTATTCTGATGGCCTAATGCCCAATTAAGAAAGTACAGTCGAGGTTTTGTTCTCATTTTTACAACTGGTCATGCAGCTTTAGTTTGGCATTTATGATTTTCCCTCTCCTTTATCCATTCCATTTTCTGCCTTTTAAGGCCACAGTTCATGACAGGAACAGCTGGAGCCTTATACCACGGCTTCACCTTTTTTTGGCCATTAATAAAAATCCTGTTTGAAAGCAACATTTACTAAGAAAGCATGGTGGTGCCTAGGATATTCAATAAATAACACAAATGATGTTAGTGCTGGCAGAAGAATGATGGGTAAAGGAAGCCTGGCAAATGCAGAATTAAGCACCTATTCTTACGGTAAATGTGTGCGTTCTCAGTCACTTTAGTAGCATCCAGCTCTGCGACCCTTTGGACTATAGCCTACCAGGCTCCTCTGTCCATGGGATTCCCCAGGCAAGATTACTGAGGTGGGTTGACATGCCCTCCTCCAAGGGATTTCCTGACTCGGTGATCAAACCCACATCTCTTAAGTCTCCTGCACTGGCAGTCAGGTTCTTTACCACTAGCCCAACCTGGGAAGCTCGGTCTACATGATGAAAGGTTACAGGCATCTACATGATGCAGCTAGTTGTCAGGACCCTAGACAACTAGAATATTTTGGTGCTATGGTTTGCTACCATCTGGAAAATTAAGTACTCAGTAGTGGCAGGGAGGGCCTTTGGGAGGGAAAATCCCTTATTGAGCCCATGTGTATGCCATCTCTGCAAGTGACTGTCAGTACCTTGTTCATTAGATAGAGACACACACAGCAGGTTAAAGAAGAGGGATGACTAACATCCATGGAAACAGTTCTCCTCCCACAGTAGGCTTGTGTGCTGAGTTAAATGTGACACGTACTGGAGAATCTGTTTGCTTTGTAGTCAGATCTAATTTAACAGTGGCTTAAAGTAAGATAGAGCATAACTTTCCCATAATAGTTTAAACATAAGCAGTCTTGGGGTGGTATAGTATTGGGAGTCCAGGTTCATTCTATCTTATTGCTCTGTCATGTGTAAAATATTTCTTACATGGCTATGGTGGAAAAAACTCATCACTGCACTCACACAGGCAGGAATCTGAAGTCTGAAGAAGGGGAGAATAAAAGCTAGTCCCCTTCCTTTTAGAGACAAAACCCAGAAGTTGAGGCCATCACTTTCTTCTATTTCCTTTGCACTAAACCTTAGTTCACAGCTATAGATAGCTGGAAAACAGGCTGGACAGTTCAGTTCCTCTGTTATTTCAAGGACTCTCTCATCACATATTGATCGTGGCTGCTCTATTGGATAGCACAGACATAGAAAATCCTTATCCCTTATAAACAGTGACATTGGGCAGCACTGCTTTGGATTTAACTACCCATTTGTAGGAAGTATGAAAGTTAGAAGAGGGACTTCCCTAGTGGTCCAGTGCAAGAATCTGCCTTGCAGTGCAGGGGACACAGGTTAGTCCCTGGTCGGGAAACTGAGATCTCCCACACTGTAGAGCCTGCACTCTGCAACCACTGAGCCCGTGTGCTCTAGAGCATGTGCACCACAACAGAGGCAATTAAGACAGTTTCTTTTTTTAAAGAGCTAGAAAAAAAAATGATGTTGTGAGGACACAACCCGCCAAATTCTGAATCTGGAACATTCTATGGGACAAACGATTTAGTTTTTAAAACAACTAAGTGATATTTTTTAAAGGTTTTAGGACACAAAACAATCAAATGTGATGAGTAATTTTGAATCCCGTTTGAACAAACGAAGTATAAAAAGACAGTTGTGAGACAGGAAAATATGAATATAGACTGTCTGTTAGATGCTGTTAAGGAATTATTGCTAATTTTCAGAGCTATAATAATGGCATAGTGGTTATGTAAAACATATAGTTTTTTTTTCAGTTACAAAGGCATACTAAAATATTTGGAATTTGCTCTAAACAGGTGAAATGAGATTGTGAAAACTATAATAATTGCCAAAGTTATGTGAAAGGTACAAGAGGATTCATTATAATATTCATAATGAAAATTAGTAGAGGAAATAAATGTGGCAGCTGCCAATAAGCCCAAGCTGATTATTGCTACATAGGAACAAAGCTGCAAGTTGCCAGATCTCTATATTATTCAAAAGAAGTGAAAATTTCAGATTTAAAAAAAGTAAAAACTCTTGATTTCATAAAACAAAAACAATGTGGCCAAACAAAACACATCTGTGGGCTGCAATTTGTCCTTGGGCAATCTGTTTCTGGTCTAGGAAAAGCCTGTTTTGTTAATGAGGTGTTTTCCCCCAAATTTAGAGTATGTTCAAGCTTGCAAGTAATTTCTGGAAACCAGCAGTAATGGCTCAGTGTCTGGGGACACAGAGATAAGTGAGATATTGCTACTGCCCAAAAGGAGCTCTGCGTCTCAGCAGGGGATGCACACATAGGCAAAGCCTTAGAGCACAAGGTAAGGGCATGCAGGAAGCATCAGGGAGGGATGCGGTGTGAGCCTGTGCATGCACGCTCAGTCACATCCTACTCTTTGTGACCCCAGGGACTGTAGCCCGCCAGGCTCCTCCGTCCATGGGATTCCCCAGGCAATACTGGAGTAGGCTGCCATTTCATCCTCCAGGGGACATTTCTTACCCAGGGATGGAACCGGAGTCTACTGCGTCTCCTGCATTGGCAGGCAGACTCTCTACCACTGTGCCACCTGGGAAGCACAGTGTTAGCCCAGCCATGCTCTTATGGGCTGAATTGTGTCCCTGCTCACTCAGTTCATCTGATGAAGTCCTAACCCAGAACCTCAGAATGTGACTGTACTTGGAGACAGGGACTTTAAAGAAGTGATTAGGCTGAAATGAGGTCATTAAGGTGGGCTCTAATCCAGTATGACTGGTGTCCTTATCAGAAGAGGAAATTAGGACACAAATGTTCTCAGAGAGGTGACCATGTGAAGACACTGTGAGAAGATGGCCATCCACAGTCAAGGAGAGAGGCTTTCAGAACAAACCAAACCTGCCAACAAATGCTCTTGGGCTTCTAGTCTCTAGAACTGTGACAAAATAAATTTCCATTGTTTAAGCCACTCAGACTTGGTAAATATTTTTGTTACGGCATCCTTTCCAAACACATGGGAAGGCTTAATTTTGCCTGGGAGTCTGTGAAGGTTTCATAAAGAAAGTGCCACCCATGTATTTGCAGTGAAAGTCCTGATTTCCTTGTGTCACTAAAGAAATTCTTAGGTTCAAGGCATAATCTCTGCATCTCTCTAAGCAAGGTCATTTCTCCCATGAATAATGGCTTTCTGTTTGTGACTTTAAAATTTGTCTCTCAGTTCTCGTTTTTCCTCTACACCCAACCATCCTACTGGTCACTGGACATGTTTGCCTGCACGTCTCAAAACTCTTAATGCAGAATTCCCCGGTGGCCCAGTGGTTAGGACTCAGCACTCTCACTGCTAGGGCCTGGGTTTGATACCTGGTTAGGGAACTAAGATCCTGAAAGCCCTATGGCATGGCCAGAAAAAAACAAAACAAAACAAAACAACTCTAAATGAAAATATCTTCCTCTTCTGTCCAGTCTCCAAACACTCCTCTTGTCTTGTCACTTCCTAGTCATTAGTTGTAAAATTAAGAAACCTGGGACTCAGCTGAGACTCTTCCTGCTCCTTCACCTCTGTATCAAATCCATCACTAGCTCTAGTTCACCTCACCTCCTAAGGATCCCATCTTCCCTTCCCCTCTCAGCCCTGCCTCAGTTCAGACCCTCACCCTTTCTTCTCTAGGTTATATTCTAGCCTTTTGGGCTTCTTTTTCCCCCAGTCCTTCTCTATTTGGCCTTGGAGTATTCTTCAGAAAATGTGAATCTGACAATGTAATCTCTGTTTAAAATCCTCTGATGCTATCTCATCACTCACTGCAAAAAATGAAAAATCCTGGGCTTATCAAGCAAGGACCTTCACCAAGAGAAGCCTGCTTTCTTTTCTCAGTCTCATCTTCTTACTTCCCCGCGCTTATGCAATATCACTATGCCCAGCTACTAGGAGTTCCTCAGATTAAACCATTATTTCACATCTCCCCTGTGTATCCATTCTCTCTTTTGCCTTCTCTCTAAACCAGGGGCTTCTCAGGTGGCACTAGTGGTAAAGAACACGCCTGCCAATGTAGGAGATGTAAGAGAAGTGGGTTCAATTCTGCGTCAGGAAGATCCTCTGGAGGAGGGCATGGTAACCCACTCCAGTATTCTTGCCTGGAGAATCCTATGGACAGAAGAGCCTGGTGGACTACAGTCCATGGGGTCGCAAAGAGTCAGACACAACTGAAGCAGCAGCAGCAGCAACAATCCGGGGGCACTCCTGCACAACTGTTGAAGACTCTACATAGATATCACCACCTTTATGCAGTCTTTCTCACTGTACCTTTCTGGGTGCTCTCTGTTCTTAAAGACAGTTGATGGAGACCAGCCAGCACAGGCAAGAGACAAATGCCTGTAAACAGCTTTGCTTAACTTGCCCTAAAGCCACCCAAAGTCACCCCTGGGAAAGTTTGCTGGCTACACGCTGCCACCAGTTAAAATGGTAGCCAGTGAAACATCAACAGGCCAGGCACTCTCCCATTTAAAACTTTTCAGAGTCTGTGAATGCTTTTGATGGCTCTGTATTTTATATGACACCATCAGGTACATAATTAATCAAGGTCACTGAGGAGTCACCATCATGAGACTGTCTAGGCGCTGATGCCAGGTTATTGATGGTGAGCATCATCTCTAGGATAGGTCTGTCTGCCTGTCCTGCCCCCACTCCACTGGATCAGCCACTGTGATTGTGCAAGAAAATCATCTGCTCCTCAGATATCAGAGCAACCTACTGTCTGACCACAGCTACTCATTAGCTGCTTGGGCGCTGGAAGGTGCTGTTCTTTTATGACAGTTTGTAAAACATTTTTAAACATGCTGACTTATCATAGTGATGCTAAGTTGAACAAAACATAGAGATTGAAATCAATTACAAGTCTTTATGTTTCAGAGCACATAAACCTAAACTGGGTTAAACAATAAAGAAAAGTTAATAGTTTCTGAACGGTAACTGAAAAATCTGGAGTTAGGACTAGCTTCAGGTGAGGCTTGATTCATATGCTCAGCTATGTTAATAAGATCCGAATCTACTGTCCTGATGGAACTGAGAACAGATCACAGTAACACCAGCTGTGGACTTTGGTGGCTGACAGCAGCAGTCCCACGGTACCTCTCTGGGAGTCAGCCTAGGAAGCAGTAGAGACCAGCCACTCTGTCTTAGATCGTGAAAGATATAGTGGAATATACTATCTTTTCCAGGACCTTGCTTCCACCTCTGGTCATACTCTCATGTAGCCACACATTTCACTGGTAGACCCACAGTGCACTCTAGAGAGAATCTGGCAAAGGAAGTGAAGTTCTGAAAAAGTGCTTACTTGGGTCATTCAGGCAGAGACTGAGTTACATAAACATGAGATAGTTTATTTAGTTGGATTGAACTATGTTTACCAGATTAGAATAAAATTTAGCTTTTCTTTCTTACCCATTGTGTTGGGGATTATTAAAACGATCAGATCTGGTCTTCCCTGGCGGTCCGGTAGTAAAGAATCTGCCTGCCAGTGCAGGGGATACGGGATCAATCCCTGGTCCAGGAAGATCCCACATGCCGAGAGGCAAACTAAGCCCGTGTACCACAAGTACTGAGCCTGCGCTCTAGAGCCCATGAGACACAGCTACTGAAGCCCACGTGCCTGGAGCCCAGCCTCTCTAACAAGAGAAGCCACTGCAGTAAGAAGCTGCACACCACAGTGAAGAGTAGCTCCTGCTCACTACAACTGGAGGAAGCCCACTCACAGCAATGAAGACCCAGCACAGACAAAAGTAAATTAAAAAAAAAAGGATCATATCTGTTATGGAGAAAATTTTAAAGGTTGTATTTGAAAGGTTGTTGAATTACGATGCCGGGATTCTTGGCCTCCGGAGGAGAAGAATTCAATCCGGGGCCAGAGACGAGGCTTGATCGCTCAGAGCTTTTGTGTCATAAAGTTTTATTAAAGTATAAAGGAGATAGAGAAAGCTTCTGACATAGGCATCAGATGGGGGCAGAAAGAGTACCCGCCTGCTAGTATTCAGCTGGATGTTATATAGTCACCAGCAGTCTGTTAATGAAAGAAAGGAATGTCTCAAAACTTAGAATGGCACCAAGCCCCACACCCATCAGAGTATTTTGGGATAACCTTGGCTCCAAATGGTTGATCTTGGGCCATAAAATGATTAACTTGAATCTTGAAGAAGGGCAGATCACCATACAAATAGTTTCGTTTACATAGATTAGAGGAACAATATC
>SJYX01020564.1:13269-105264 GCA_006410675.1 Oreotragus oreotragus | reverse complement strand
ATGATGTACTCTGCATATAAGTTAAATAAGCAGGGTGACAATATACAGCCTTGACATACTCCTTTTCCTATTTGGAACCAGTCTGTTGTTCCATGTCTAGTTCTAGCTGTTGCTTCCTGACCTGCATATAGGTTTCTCAAGAGGCAGGTCAGGTGCTGGTATTCCCATCTCTTTCAGAATTTTCCACAGTTTATTGTGATCCACACAGTCAAAGGCTTTGGAGAATTTTGAGCATTACTTTGCTAGCGCGTGAGATGAGTGCGATTGTGAGGTAGTTTGAACTTTCTTTGGCATTACCTTTCTTTGGGAATGGAATGAAAACTGAACTTTTCCAGTCCTGTGGCCACTGCTGAGTTTTCCAAATTTACTGGCATGTTGAGAAGAGCATTTTCACAGCATCATCATTTAGGATTTGAAATAGCTCAACTGGAATTTCATCACCTCCACTAGCTTTGTTTGTGGTGATGCTTCCTAAGGTCCACTTGACTTTGCACTCCAGGATGTCTGGCTTTAGGTGAGTGATCATACCATCATGGTTATCTGGGTCATTAATATCTTTTTTGCATAGTTCTGTGTATTCTTGCCATCTCTTCTTAGCATCTTCTGCTTCTGTTAGGTCCATATTATTTCTGTCCTTTATTGTGCCCATCTTTGCAAGAAATGTTCCCTTGGTATTTTGAATTTTCTTGAAGAGATCTTTAGTCTTTCCCATTCTATTGTTTTCCTCTATTTCTTTGCACTGATCACTTATGTTCCCTTGTGGCTCAGCTGGTAAAAATCTGCCTGCAATGTGGGAGACCTGGGTTCACTCCCTGGGTTGGGAAGATCCCCCGGAGAAGGGAAAGGCTACCCACTCAGGTATTCTGGCCTGGAGAATTCCATGGACTGTATAGTCCATGGAGTTGCAAAGAGTCGGACACAACAGAGTGACTTTCATTTTCATATCTCTCCTTGCTATTGTTTGGAACTCTGCATTCAAATGGGTATATCTTTCCTCTTCTCCTTTGCTTTTAGCTTCTCCTTTTCTCGGCTATTTGTAAGCCCTCCTCAGACAACCATTTTGCCTTTTTGCATGTCTTCTTCTTGGTGATGGTTTTGATTTCTGCCTCCTGTATAATGTTTCAAACCTCCATTCATAGTTCTTCAAGCACTTTATCTATCAGATCTAATCCCATGAACCTATTTGTCACTTCCACTGTATAATTGTAAGGGTTTTGATTTAGGTCATACCTGAATGATCTAATGGTTTTCCCTACTTTCTTCAATTTAAGTCTGAATTTTGCAATAAGGAGTTCATGATCTGAATCACAGTCAGCTCCCGGTCTTGTTTTTGCTGACTGTATGCAGCTTTTCCATCTTGGTCTGCAAAGAAGGTAATCAATCAGATTTTGGTACTGACCCTCTGGTGATGTCCACATATAGAGTCATCTCTTGTGTTGTTGGAAAAGTGTGTTTGCCATGACTAGTGCATTCTCTTGGCAAAACTGTTAGCCTTTGCCCTGTTTCATTTTGTGCTCCAAGGCCAAGCTTGCCTGTTACTCAAGGTATCAGGTATCTCCAGGTATTGCTATATTCCTTAGCAATTCAATTTTTCACTGTTTCCATCTGCCATGATTCCATAGCAATTTGTATGGATACATATCCCTATTAATACTTAACCGTTATAATCATTAATTCACATATTAATCTCATTCACTGCAATGTGAGTTTCTTGGGGGTTGGTCCAATCTTATTTAGCTTAAATTTCGTTGTTTGGCATGTGTAAAAACCTAAAAAGAAAAGCCTTTAAAATGATTGCTGGCTATGTCTGTTAAGCTAGGTGGTAAACTGATTGTCTTCATTCCTCAGCAACTCCAGAATACTCTATTTTATAATATATTCCTTTTTACATTCTGCTAACCAGTGGTTATTTTCAGGGTTTTGGATTTTGCAAGGGATTAAAAAAATTATTTTAATATTTTGGGTGGCAAAAAAGAGCATTAAAAGAAGCTACCATCCATTAACATCTTAATTTCAATATATGCTGCTGCTGCTGCTAAGTCACTTCAGTTGTGTCCGACTCTGTGTGACCCCATAGACGGCAGCCCACCAGGCTCCCCCATCCCTGGGAGTCTCCAGGCAAGAATACTGGAGTGGGTTGCCATTTCCTTCTCCAATGCATGAAAGAGAAAAGTGAAAGTGAAGTCGCTCAGTCTGTCCGACTGTTAGCGACCCCATGGACTGCAGCCCACCAGGCTCCTCCGTCCATTGGATTTTCCAGGCAAGAGTACTGGGGTGGGGTGCCATTGCCTTCCCCAATTTCTATATATATATATATATCTCACAGAATATATACAATTTCAGGGTAATAAGCAAATTCAACTTTATGAGATGTTACCTAAGATTGTCTTTACATTTCATTTCACCACCAACTGGTGAAAAATAGCTTTTAGGAAATGTTAAACGATGTTAAGTATTCTTCCCCAAAATAATTTTGAAAAGTATGTATCCTTGTAAATATTGACACCAAAAAATAAAATTATACCATCTTAGAAAATCCAATGGAATCTTTATATCATATTTATTTGATATCCACCATCATTCATTTAAAAATACATGAACGTGCTTCCCTGGTGGCTCAGTGGTAAAATATCTGCCTGCCAATGCAGGGGACATGGGTTCAATCTCTTGTCCTGGAGGATCCCACATACTGTGGAGCAACCGAGCTCGTACAACGCAACTACTGAGCCAGCACTCTAGAGCCAGTGAGCTGCAACTACTGAGCCCACGCGCCGAAACTACTGAAGCCTAATGCCTAGACCCCATGCTCTGCAACAAGAGAAACCACTGCAATGAGAAACTTGAGGACCGAAACCAGAGAGCAGCCCTGCTCACAGCAGCAGCAACGAAGACCTGGCACAGCCATAAATAAATTAAAAAATAAAAATACATGAACAGGGAATATAGCCAATATTTTATAATAACTATAAATGGAGTATAATATTTAAAAACTGTGAACCACTATGTTGTACACTTGAAACATACAGTACTGTAAAACAACTACACTTCTATTTAAAAAAGAAACTAGTGAAGTGAAAAAAGAAAGGTAATTTAAAAATATGTGTACAAACAGCTGGAAAATCTACATTATTCCTTTATTTCCATTCTACTTCCCTACAGTTTTAGAATATTTACACCTAGAAGCCTATTTGTGCTAAGTTGCTTCCGTCATGTCTGACTCTTTGTGACCCTATGGACTGTAGTCAGTTGGGCTCCTCTGTCCATGGGATTCTCCAGGCAAGAATACTGGAGTGGGTTGCCATTCCCTTCTCCAGGGGATCTTCCTGACCCAGAGACAGAACCCACGTCTCTTATGTGTCCTGCATTGGCAGGCAGGTTCTTTTAAATATAATTTTTAAAAATATATATGATTCTTAAATGTTATAAAATATCCTGATATGAGATACCATTATAATTATTAGTGTGCACATTTGGTCAAAGGAACATACATATATTGATATTAAATATAATATAAACATTATTGGGAGTGGATTTCTTTTTTTTAACTTTTGGAAATACATTTCTTAATTAACCAAATTTTTTCAATTAATTAATGTACTATTAATTTGTTTCCTAGCTTCCCAGGTAGTAAAGTGGTAAAGAAACTGCCTGCCAATGCAGGAGACATACGTTCGATTCCTGGGTCAGGAAGATCCCCTGGAGAAGGAAATGGCAACCTACTCCAATATTCTTGCCTGGAAAATTCCATGGACAGAGGAGCCTGGCGGGCTACAGTCCATGAGGTTGCAAAGAGTCAGACATGACTGAGTGGGTGAACACGGAGTGAAAAAGGGTTTGTCATACATTTTATTCCTTTTTTCCTTCTTTTGAATATGTGTTGAGAACATTTATTCACAAAAAAAATTATGGATGATGGGAATAGAAAGAGTTTTAACTACATCACAACGTTCTTTAAACTCTTGAACTGTGATGCTGGAGAAGACTCTTAAGAGTCCTGCAAGGAGCAAGCCAGTTGTGTTCCAGTGGCTAAGATTCCGTGCTCCCAATGCAGGGGCCCCAGGTTCAATTTCTGGTCAAGGAACTAGAGGCCACATGCCACACTAAGAGTTAACAGGCAGTAACCAAAAAGCCCACATGCTGCAACTAAAAAAGTCTCGCATACCACAGCTAAGATCAGGCACAGCCAAATAAATAAAAATTAAGAAGAAAAAAATCCTGAAGGAAATCAATCCTGAGTATTCATTGGAAGGACTGATGCTGAAGCTGAAGCTCCAATACTTTGGCCATGTGATTCAAATATCTGACTCACTGGAAAAGACCCTCATGCTGGGAAAGACTGAGGGCAGGAGGAGAAGGGGGTGACTGAGGATGAGGTGGTTGGATGGCATCACCAGTTCAATGAATATGAACTTGGGCAAACTCCAGAAGATAGTGAGGGACAGGGAGGCCTGGCGTGCTGCAGTCCACGCAGTCGCAAAGAACAGACATGACTGAGCAACTGAATGACAAGATACATGCAAAAAAAAAAAAAATTGGAAAAGACCCTCATGCTGGGAAAGACTGAGGGCAGGAGGAGAAGGGGGTGACTGAGGATGAGGTGGTTGGATGGCATCACCAGTTCAATGAATATGAACTTGGGCAAACTCCAGAAGATAGTGAGGGACAGGGAGGCCTGGCGTGCTGCAGTCCACGCAGTCGCAAAGAACAGACATGACTGAGCAACTGAATGACAAGATACATGCAAAAAAAAAAAAAATCCTTGTGATCGATGGTAGGGAATTATTTTTAATGATCAACTGACACTTCAATGAGGGCCTTCTTCAGTTCTGTTGAAAGCAAAAGCTGGAAACTATTAGCGCTACAAAAGTGTGGCTACCAGATAATTAGGGATATTCACTTTTTCAGCTTGTCTCTGGTGCTCCTTTTCCATCATAAGGCAATGTAAAATAATACAGGAAGATCAGGGATGAGTGGCCAATTTGCCTCTTTCGGTGAAGTGAAAGAAGGGTGATTGGGCAAAGGGAGGTGGGAAAGGAAAACCAGCTTGAGAGGAAACATCTCCAGCAGCTCAGTTTTGGAAAACCAATGTGTGTGGAAGTTGAAAGCCTGCCTTAAGTGCTTACATGTGCTGAGCTTAGTAGCTCAGTTGAGTCCAACTCTTTCCGACCCCATGGACTGCAGCCCACCAGGTTCCTCTGTCCATGGGAATTCTCCAGGCAAGAATACTGGAGTGGATTTCCAAGCCCTCCTCCAGGGGATCTTCCCAACCCAGGGATCGAACTTAGGCATCCCTCATTGGAGGTGGGTTCTTTACCAACTGAGCAAGCAGGGAAGCCCTATGTGCTTACATATCCCTTGGAAATTCAGTGTATACCTCTAGGGCTAAGCACACCCCAGTTTGAAGGTCACTGGGCTAGCTAGACCTGAAAGCATTAGTGTTTTCTTTGAAGTAGTTACATTCCAGTCCTGGGATGTACCCTCAATCTTGAAGATACCCTAATCACAGCTTTGGGATGGTATGCTTCTTTTGTAAAAACAGATCTCATGATTGATATTGATTCTCTCTGCTGTAGTTTCAAAGTGTGGTATTTTCTAACCTTGACATTACCTCCAGATTCTGGGAGAAGGGAGTTACTTTATTTGGAATGTAAGACTCCTGAGAGTTGCTGCCTGCAGTGGTATAGAAAGTCCCGCTTTAGGGTATTTGTTTATGGCATTATATTTTATGGCCTTGGCATCTTTCTGCCTTCCATATTTCCTCACCTGACCCTTCTGAAGGTAACTGGTTTGCATTTATAAATTTATGAAAGAGGTGGATTAGTGTGGAATGTATGGCTACCGAACAGAGCCTAGTTATTTAATCAGCCTAGAAGGTTTGTGAACCAAACAGTATCTGTAAACTAAATATTTGGGATGGATCTTCTACAAAATCAGTAATCCATGGGGAAGGCAATGGCACCCCACGCCAGTAATCTTGCCTGGAAAATCCAATGGACGGAGTAGCCTGGTGGGCTGCAGTCCATGGGGTCGCTAACAGTCGGACAGACTGAGCGACTTCACTTTCACTTTTCTCTTTCATGCATTGGAGAAGGAAATGGCAACCCACTCCAGTATTCTTGCCTGGAGAATCCCAGGGATGGGGGAGCCTGGTGGGCTGCCATCTATGGGGTCGCACAGAGTCGGACATGACTGAAGTGACTTAGCAGCAGTAATCCATATGTGGTTTTAAAATTCAGTTTTCAGTAAAAATTAATGTCAACCTCCTACCCCATTTTTCTCATCCTTTGCAGCCTAAAAATTCATATTGTAAAAAGAACCTATTTTTTTAATAACTCACATACACAAAAGAGGCATTTTACTTTTTATTTCTCTCTGAGATTAGAATGAACTAACTCCTATCTGTGATTAACTAGAATAAAGACACTGCAACCACAAAAGGGTTAGCTACCATTAAATCTGGGCTTCCCAGTTGGCACAGTGATATAGAATCTACAAGCCAATGCAGGAGATGCAAGAGACTTAAGTTCCATTCCTGGGTCTGGAGGATCCTCTGGAGAAGGAAATAGCAACCCATGCCAGTATTGCCTGGAAAATTGCATTGAGAGAAGAGCTTAGTAGCTACAGTCCACAGGGTCAGACACAACTGAGCACCACCAACAATCATCATTAAATTTAGAATTTAAAACTTCACAGATAAAGTAGTTTTGCATATGTTTTAATGATCTTGTAGCTTAAATTGAAATTACTACTCACTAGTTTTAATTTTTTTAAATTTCCAAACAACCTTTCTACAACTGCATATTTTATGGAAATGCCTTACATTGTGTAACATACAAATATTACCAACACTTAAAACCTACCATATTTCTGTTCTACCAGCTTATTCAGTAAAAAATGTTTTAGTCTTTTGTTGAAAATTCAAGGTTGTAAGTACCTAGTGCCTGCCAGTCTGCACAGTGATATATTGTTGATTCATTTGACAAATCCTTCCTGATTGTCTGCTATGTCAGAGTCACTGCTTTTTGATGCTGAACATACAATATTGAGAAAACCCAGAAATGGGCCTTGCTCACATGGAGCTATCAGTTTACTGGAGGAGTATGTGATAATCAAATAATTATACACATTTAAAAGCTGAGATTTTGACAACATAGTGCTTCCCTGGTGACTCAGACAGTAAAGAATCTGCTTGCAATGCAGGAGACCCAGGTTCAATCCCTAGGTTGGGAAGATCCCCTGCAGAAGGAAATGGCAACCCACTCCAGTATTTTTGCCTGGAAAATTCCATGGACAGAGGAAGGAGCCTGGTGGGCTAAAGTCCATGGGGTCACAAAGAGTCAGACACAGCTAAGCAACTAACACTTTAAAAACTGCAGTTGTGACAAATGCTGTGAAAGAGATGAAACATTGCTGGGAGAACCTGCAACAGGATATCTGAATGTTGGGAAGTGTGGGTGGTCAGGGAAAGCTGCCCTGAGGAAGTGATGTAAGAATGGACGGGTTGATGAGAAGAAGGGAAGGAAGAGTGTTTATAGAGGGAACAGTGCAAAGGCCAGACAGGGATCAAAGCGAACCTGAAGAACAGGAGGAGTCTAGTTTTGGCTTCCCTGGTGGCTCAGAGGTTAAAGTGCCTGCCTCCAATGCGGGAGACCTGGGTTCGATCCCTGGGTCGGGAAGATTCCCTGGAGAAGGAAATGGTAACCCACTCCAGTATTCTTGCCTGGAAAATCCCATGGACAGAGAAGCCTGGTAGGCTACAGTCCATGGGGTCACAAAGAGTCGGACACGACTGAGCGACTTCACTTCACTTCACTTTCTGCCATAACGGTGGTGTCATCTGCATATCTGAGGTTATTGATATTTCTCCCGGCATTCTTGATTCCAGCTTGTTGTTTCTTCCAGTCCAGCGTTTCTCATGATGTACTCTGCATATAAGTTAAATAAGCAGGGTGACAATATACAGCCTTGACGTACTCCTTGACGTACTAGCTTTTGGAAGAGAGAATTAGAGGAAGAAGGTGAGGCTGGAGAGGTGAAAGGCAGCCAGACCTTGCTGGGCTCTGCAGGCCTCTCACGTGTTTTGATATGTAGACCAACAGAAAAGAAGTAAAGCCTTTGTAGGATTTTAATGTTGGTGGAGTGATAAAATCAGATTGGCATTTTAAAAAGATTACTGACTTCACAGTAAGAAGGGATTAGAGGGCAGGGCTAGAAAGTTTGGTGAGATAGAAGCTTCCCTGAATGTATATGCATATAAACACAAGCTTTTCAAAAATAAATCATGTTCTAAAGGGATTTGGAATTTTTGAAGGAAAGAATCACTTTTTTAAAAAATCTTTTAACTCTTTGTGTTTATTTTTTGGAGGCAGGGTAAAATTGGTTCACAGATAAATGAAGAGAAAGAAGAAAGAACAATATTTTCCAGAAGTCCTGGGGGGAAGCATATCATCAGAGGAAACTGTGTTAGCTTTATTTTTCCGATTATATACCTCAACATAAATTATAATTTCAGTATATAAGACAGTATGGAGAGTTCATCCTCTTAATCACTTTTCATACTTATAGTCACATACAAACTTACATGTACTCAGGAGCATGGCTTAATAAAGACTAGGTAGGTGTTCAGTAGCTATTAATTGTACTAATTAATCAATCCTATTATATTTGTTAATATACTTATTGCTTTTTCACTCAATAATAAGACTTGGGTTATATAACACCACATCAACCTTTTTAATGGCTGGTCAATAATTCATTATAGGCATGTGTCATAAAGTATGTAAATGACCCCACACTGACGGAAGCTCAAGTTTTTTAGGTTTATAATCCTTGTGATTCAATGTACATCCTTGCACAGACATTCTAATACTTGCCAAGGATAAGTCCCTAGAACTGAAGTTGCTGGGTAAAAAGATATCTACACATTTTACATTTGATGTATATAGCCAAAGAGCCTAACAGAAAGTTATTCCTACCTCCATTCCCGATTATATTCATTTTCTTATACTTCTGGTGGATTGAAAAAAAAAATCACACCTCCTGGAGTTTTTTATGTACTTTTCTCTGATACCTGGCCAATTCTGCACATCTTCTCATAAGTTTCCTAGTCACTTGTATTTCTTCTTACATGATTTTCGAGTAAATGTCCTTTGCACATTCTTTTAATCTTCTACTAGGTATGTTTATCTTGTTGACTTATGACAACCCTTTGGAGATAGCGATATTAAGCCTTTGTCTGTCATATATAGCCTGATCTCTTTTTCCTAGTTTGCTTTAAAAAAAAAATCTTTATTATGTTTTTGGAAAACAAAGGTTTTTACAATTTATATGGTCAGTTCTGACAATCTTTTCCTTTAAGGTTTCTGGCCTTTGTATTCTGCTTAGAATTAAGTCTTTCACTCCTCAATATTACAGAAATACCTCCCTAATAACATTTTCTTTTGGTACTTTATTTATAGTTTTGAGAGCATTTCTGGAGGGCAATCAGGTAGCTAGTACAGGACTTTATAAAATGTTGCTTCCCTTTGCCAGAAATTCTTTTAGAATTTATCCTAGAGAAATAAGATGCAAAGCTTTAGTTTCAAGGATATTCACTAGAGTTGTTTATAATTAAAAAAACCCGAAAACTGTAAACAATGAAATGTTCAACAATGGAAGACTGGTTACATCAATTATGGTATAGCTATCCCATTAAAATAAAAAAAATCATATTAAAACATTAAAAACTAAAAGCAAAAAAAGAGGCCAAGTCCAACTCATAAACATCAAAATTTTCTTTTGGCTATGCACAAAAAAAGGAAAAAAGGAAGACTGTGTTTACACAATAAACTTTTTCTCTTCTTATATGACAGTATTTGAACAATAAACATATTTAAATTTTAGTACAGCTTCCAATTATGCTGCTGCTGCTGCTAAGTCACTTTAGTCATGACCGACTCTGTACAACCCCATAGACAGCAGCCCACTAGGCTCCTCTGTCCCTGGGATTCTCTAGGCAAGAATACTGGAGTGGGTTGCCATTTCCTTCTCCATACAATTATGCAGATACATTGTTAAGTGTACCATTTGTATTTTAGTAGCTAAAGGTGCTTTAGACTAGAGGGTATTACCCTTATATTCAACTTAGATATGCCTCAGCCAATAACTTTAAGCAAGTCAATTAACCTTTTTGTTTCCTTATCTGTTGAATGAGAATAATAATACCTACCCTGATTTAACTCGTAAGGAAGTTGTGTAAATTGTAATTCACTGTAAGCCACATAGAAAATGGTGCTAGTTATTTATATTGAACTACTATTATCATTGCTTTTGCTTAAGTTTATTAAGGTATGGTATGATTGATACATGAAAAGCAGTACATATTTAATGTATACAACTTCATGAGTCTGGAGATAAGCATATACTTGTGAAACCATTACCACTATCTGTGCCATAAACATTTCCATCATCTCCCAAAGTTGCCTACTGCCCATTCTGTTGTTTTTGTTGTGATTTGCTCAGTTGCCCAGTTGTGTCCGACTCTTTGTGACCCCACGGACTGCAGCACACCAGACCTTCCTGTCCCTCACCATCTCCCAGAGCTTGCCCAAGTTCATTTTTGTGATAAGGACACTTAAAAATCTATCCTCTTTTGAGTGTACAATACAGGTTAACTATAGCCACTAAACCATACAGTAATCTCTAAGACTATTCATCTTGTATAACTGAAATTGTAACCTTTGACTAATGTCTCTCATTTCCCTCTCCTCCTGGCCTGTGGCACCATTCCACCTTCTGCTTCTATGAGTTTCACTAGATTCCTCATTCTGGATTTCACTGTATTTTTCCCTTCATGTCTGGCTTATTCCACTTAACATAATGTCCTCAAGGCCCACTGATGTTGTTGCAAATGGCTGGACTTCCTTCTTTTTAAGGGCTGAATAATATTCCATTGTGTGTCATATGATGATTGTTGCTTTTAATGTAAATGCAATGGAAACAGTAGCTCAATATCTTCAAAAAGAATATTTTTTAGTTATCTAAGGGAAAGAAGAATAAACAAAAGGAAAAGTGGCCTACTAAAACAGATTGTGGGGGAAGATAATCATCCAATAAATATTTACTAATTGCCTACTTCGAGCTGGGTTGGGGTTGGGGTAGGGGAAAATAAGAGTGAATAATACATAGTCTCTATTCTCAGAGACTTTATTCTGGTGGATGATACATGTCAGTGTCACATACAGAATCACAGCATATTGTCCCTAGAACCTAAAGAGGCAAAGGGCTGTGGAGGCAAAAATGCCTCTCGAAGGCAATAAAGAATAGTCAAGTTTGGTCATCATAGATCAGCTGAACCAGGTAGAGGAGTTTAGCCTCATCAAGGAGTTACAGGGAAAGAGTTATGAAGGTAACCTGCAGCAGTTCTACACAGCCTAAAGTGAAATTAGGGGACACATTGGCTGGGGATGCCCCATTCTGGAGGGGTTCCCCTGGTAAGCATAAGGGGGAATCCCCTTAAATATGGTAGAACCCTAACAGCAAATATAGGGGCTAGAGGAGAGAACAGATCCCTGCCTGCCAGTAGGAGACTGGAAGGGGTGGGGGAATTCTTAAAAACTCCGTTTACAGAACAGGAGATCCCCTTCTGTTACTTAAAGTTCCCTTGCTCAGGGTATTCTGAGACATCTGTGGATTACTATCCTCTTGAACTTTCTTTCTGATCCGATCTTCCTTAAGGGTTAAGAAGAAGACAACTGAATATATATTTATACATATATAACGATAAAAATATACACACACTCATACATCATACACTCACACTGTTTTGCTGTGAGGAGGTCAATGGCCCTAGCATTTAAGTCATTTATTTGAATCAAGTGTTGTTCATTCCTAATCAGTGCACGTTTAACCAAATCTCCAGACAGAAGATGATGTGAATTTTCCAAAACAGAAGGTAAACTACATGTCTGAGAAAAATACACTTTGGACACAACTAAATACTTAACGGAGTAAAGCATTTTTGGTAATTCTGATGCTACCAGAATCAGCCCCCCACCCCCCAAAAAAAAAACCTAGCATACTAGTACAAATATATATTGCCTGTTATGTACTAGGCAAATAAGATGAAAAAATAACAAAGATATGAGTTTAACAGTTTGGGAATGGAGAAAGTCTTTAAAGCCGAAATAAAAAATTCTTAAGAATATTTACTTCCCATCACCTTAACCCTGGATAAGCAATTAACTTCAGTAACTCTTCCTTCTTTTTCTGGAGAAGGGATTGAGAGTTAAAACTGAATAAATACTGTATTTATTTGCAAAGTGCCTGGAATTAAAAAAAATGCATTAAGGACAAAGCACAGCATTATAACATTCTTCCATATAGTACATAATACATATAGCCAACTGGGCAGAATCCTCTCATTTCTCCAACATGCAAATTAGGTCATCACAGATTCCACTGTCCTAAGTTTTCCAACAACTAAAACAAAGCAGGACAAATTTTTTTAAAAATCCACAAACTGTACCAATCTAAGGACTTATATTGCAGCTTCAGGCTGTTTATCATTGGTGGCCAGGTGACAACATGGATATGTAGCAATCTGCTCATTACAAAATAACTAAAAGCCAAAATCTCTTTGTGGCAGGTTAGTACTATCATTCTTTACATTAAAATTACATCTCTAATTTTTTTAAAAATCCACAAACTGTACCAATCTAAGGACTTACATTGCAGCTTCAGGCTGTTTATCATTGGTGGCCAGGTGACAACATGGATATGTAGCAATCTGCTCATTACAAAATAACTAAAAGCCAAAATCTCTTTGTGGCAGGTTAGTACTATCATTCTTTACATTAAAATTACATCTCATCTATAAGGTAGAACTAACAATTGTTTGACATACAACACTGTTCATTTATTACAGATACTAAAATTACTGTGAATTAAGTAAAAGTTGATATGAATAAATCTATACAATATACAATCTACACAATATATGGGTATGGCTGTGCATGGGTTTAGTCCATTCAAAAATCTTAAGGCAAATAGTATTTTATAATATGTCTGGGATAATCTGTTTTTTTAAGGTTAATCTTGAAAAAATACCATATTCAAAGTTTTAAATACTATTTATTTTAAAAATAGAAATTACTGAAGAGAACAGAATCATAAAACTAGAGAGCCTAACTATTGTAACACATACTCTTTATTAAATACATATAACGTTCCATTAACATATAACGTAAAAGATTAAAGCCTCTAACACATAATCTATAACTGTAGAGTTGTTTTTTTCATTTTTCCCCATGCACATCCTGACATACATTAATGTAAAAAGTAACATGTCCTTTTTTTCCCTACTCAATAATTATCTTGAACATATCTTGAATGTTTGTGATTAACCTTTTAATATAGTTTTATGTAATTTACTGAGTTATTTTATTTTTACAGTTATATATAGTTTCATTTAGTCCTCAACATATTTATTAAAAGAGTAAAAAGCTCCTCTATAGTTTGAGAATATCTTTTTTTAATCTGAAATGTTTGAATAAAAATGATTTGTTTCACATTACTTTTAACTTTTTTGTTTTTAAAAGTCTATTTCACGTTTCAAAGAGTAAAATGCATCTCAACACTTTAGAATTCGCTAAATTTAGCACATTAAAAAATATTTTAAAATACGAGTATAAGGGCTCCAAACTGGAAAATCTTTTTCTGAACAAATTGACTACGATTATTATTGTAAGAGTTTCATTTCCAGCTCCATCTGTTCTTCTAATCACTCTAAATTCCATGTGCAGTGTAAACAGTTAAAAAAAAAACCCAAAGTCTTAAAAATCAATCCTTGTCTTAACACACACGTTCTTCGGAGTCGCACGCAGCGTCTGTGTGAGCCGACTCCTCCCCACTCTTGGGGAAAACCCTGCCTAATATTTATAACGTTATGACATACTGTAATACTCACAAGGTGGTTGTAGAAGTATAAACACGACTGGAGCTATCTGATTGGCTGCTGGTGATGTAACACCCATGTCAATACTTCCCACTGAACGCACGTGTTCGACCTTTTATTTAAATTTCCATTTCATCACAGCAATAAGACACTCGGGGCGGTGCATTTTCTGTGAAATGATTATCGCCCAGAGGTGCTGCATCGAATACACAATGCAGCAGACGAGGAGGTGCCCGCGGTTGTAACCTCCTCGCGCGAAAGGTACAGCCTGGTCCAGTCTTTGTGAAGGAACAAAAATAAGTTCACTTCCTCGGGCACCGTTACCTCTCACTCCCCACCCACCCCACCTCAGCAAATGACAAGGCTGGAGAGCAGTTCCCACCGTGCAGTTATTTCTCAAAGTCTCAGGTGAACTCGTGGCGAGGGAAGGAAAATGTGCGTCCCGGGCGCGGGTAGGTGCGTGCGGGCAGCGGGGAGGCGGCCAGACCTGACACTCGCCAGCTGTTTGTCCTCCGCGGAGCTCGGCCCCGGCCGCACACGCCCGCCCCCTCCCCGAGACCCCCCAGCCCGCCGCCCGGCCTTTTGTCCCCCGCCCCTCGGCCGACTTCCTTCCCCCGCGGCCGCACCCCCGCCCCCAGGCCGGAGGCGCGGCCCGGCCCCTTTCCCGGTCCCCAGGCGCCCCCACCCCACCCCAGCCCAGCCCCAAGCCCAGCCCCCNGCCCCACCTCGCTGGGCGGCGGTGGCGCCGGGGGCCCCCTGCTAGCGGAAAGGAACCGTCGGACTCTGGCCTTTCGAGGCGGCGGCGGCGGCGGGGGGCTCGGCAACAATGGCAGTAGCCGCGGCCGCCCCGAGACCTCGGCGTGGCCCCTGAGGCATTTCAATGGGCGAGGGCCGGCGGCCGTGGAGCTGGAGCTGGACGCGCTGGAGGGGAAGGAGTTGATGCCGGACGGCGCGTCCCTGAGCGACAGCACCGAGGACGAAGAGGAGGGGGCGAGCCTGGGCGACGGCAGCGGGGCGGAAGGAGGCAGCTGCAGCAGCAGCAGGCGGTCGGGCGGCGATGGCGGGGACGAAGCGGAGGGCAGCGGTGTGGGAGCTGGAGAAGGAGAGACTGTCCAGCACTTCCCGCTCGCGCGGCCCAAGACCCTAATGCAGAAGCTCCACTGCTCTTTCCAGACCTCCTGGCTCAAAGATTTTCCCTGGCTGCGCTATTCCAAGGATACTGGCCTTATGTCTTGCGGCTGGTGCCAAAAGCCCCCCGAGGACGGAGGAAGCGGGGATCTGCCCCCAGTGGGGCACGACGAGCTTTCGCGAGGGACCCGCAACTACAAGAAAACCCTCCTTCTGAGGCACCACGTCTCTACCGAGCACAAACTCCACGAAGCCAACGCCCAGGTACGGTATATGTTGCTCCTGCTTTTTCAGATCTTTGGGGGAAAGGTTTATCAGCTAAAACTCACTCTCCTGGGTGGAGACATCTTTCCTGTTGGGAGAAGGGTGTAGGGAACTTAGGCGTAGGGGGTTCGAAAGCCTGGGAATAAGTTTTCAAAAGTTAACCGGGGAAGTTAGGGGGAGGGGGAGGAATGACAATTTTCTAATCGTAGCGCTGAATTTGATTTAATTTTTTTCATGACTCAGATTTCTTTGCCCGTCAGATTGAATCAGAAGGAAAGTTTAATAAGCGAGGTTGAAGGTTTTAACCCTGTAAGGTTGGCTTTGTGGTTAGAATGTTATTAGCTGTGATTTTAGAAAAGCTGCTTTAATGTTGGTAGTCTTTTAGCGTGCTGTTGGAAGTCAAATCTGGTAATTCTTTAAAGAATGAATTAAACTCTTTCCTTAACCTTTGACGCTACCCCTTTTAGGAGAACATCCAACCGAGAAAATTCTTTTTATCATGTCAGGATAATGTGAAATATGAGAGTAGTATGTAAATGTAGAGGAAGCTATTTGTATAAGACTTCGTGAATCATTATACGAAATTAATCTCCTTAAACTTTTTGTTGAACTTATCTTTCCAAAGGTATGCTTTTGGTAAATTGTGGTAGTTTTTACTTGCTTCCTTCTCTCCAGATTTCTGTGCTGAGATTTTCTGTAATCCCCTTTTTCAAAAAGTTTTCATATAAATGTAGTTTACTTTAAGCTTAGGATATTTGAAATGTTGACTGTAAAGTTACTTCTACCAACTAGTTGATTCGAACTGGTAGAGAATGTATTTACCAAAATCATAAGTTCTTAGTTATAAAACAGGTACTTCTTAAATCTTGTCTTAGTATTTCTGAACTAAAAATAATAGTCTTATCATTTTGATAATCTCTTTCCAAGCCAAGCAGATGTTAATCAGTCCTCCTAAGACAACCTGTGGTTGTGGATGGAATTCATTCTTTTGTATCGGTAGCCAGGCATTGATTTCAGAAAGTCACCTTTCAGATACTAGTCCCTTTGTGTGTTGGAGTGATCTTGCTGTTTAGAACACTTTTAGTGGAGTTAATTAGGCACTGTCTAATAACCCCGTAGCCCAGAAATTNGGATGGAATTCATTCTTTTGTATCGGTAGCCAGGCATTGATTTCAGAAAGTCACCTTTCAGATACTAGTCCCTTTGTGTGTTGGAGTGATCTTGCTGTTTAGAACACTTTTAGTGGAGTTAATTAGGCACTGTCTAATAACCCCGTAGCCCAGAAATTTCTCAGAAGTTGAGACTTTAACATTAAGGCATGAGGTTGTTTTTCTCAGGGGGGGCAATGGCAACAGTTTTTTTTCCCACAACATTTAGTTGCCTAAGCCCTACAAGGAAGGTCATTTAAAGATGTAAGGCCCGGAAAGGTTAAATAAATCGTCCCAAGTCTTACAGTTCTTGGTTATAAATGAGACTAGCCTTTATAAAGAATGTTGCAATGGAGGAAGGAAAAAAAGGTTTTGGAATAAAATCTAGATTCACATCTCAGCTTTCTGCAGTTACTAGCTTTGTGACCAAACACAGATGTCCCTTATTTTGGCAAGTAATTATTCTGTTCCCATTTTACAGAAGAGGAGTCTAGAGGCTTCAACGCTTTATATATTCCTGAAGTTAAGTAGTATGATGAAGTGGAGGGCTTGTGAAAATGAAAGTATGCTTTTCTAAGTGATGAGTTCGTTATTTAGAAAAATCTAAAAGGACAATCAAACTGAATTTTCTTAATTAAGTGGATCAGTTATTCTTCTTCAGTGTAGTCTGTGTAGGCAGATCTGAATGGGAGTGCAAATTATTACAGTTAGCTGCTTAGTGAACCTGAAATCAGAGGAATGGGGAATTAGTTGGATAACCTTATGATAGACTTAGCATGGTGTATTCCTCTCCCCTGGGCATATATCTGGATTAGGGAATTCATCCCTAGGTAAAACCTTTTCTAAACTTAATCCCTGAATTATCCCTCCCTTACCCTTTGCCCCCTTGAAGCTCTCTTTTTACAGTATAATCTGCAGACCAACTTCTTTCTCTTAGGACATTATATCATTAGACTGAGAATAATACAATTTAGTAAGTCATTCCTGTTTGTCTAAGGCTATTTATTGGTTCCCTTGATTGGATTTTGGATGTTTCCACTCTGAGCTGATCCTAATCATTTCTATTTTCATTCTAAGCTTCGTTTGGAGTATTACCTTGTAATTGACCCCAGGTACCACCTATAGGATCTTTTTGTCTTGTTAATACATGAGTGACAGGTTCAAGAACTTACTTTTTTCTTCCTGTGAGCAGAGTTAATTATTTTTTTTCATTGCCCTGCAGCTTTTGATTACCTGCAGGAGGCAGTATTACACAGTCTGTAAGAGCATTCTTGAGCTTAAAAGTAGGGGGACCTGAGTCCTAATCCTCTTTCTTAACAGGCAAATGAGTTAACTTCCAGTTTCTTCATGTATGCAAAGTGTATGTGCCAGCACCTAGTCACTTAGTAAATAATAACCATTATTTATTATCACCATTACTTATTTTCTTTGGAAATAACTATAATTCTGTAGGGTGGGGGGAACTGGCACTTCATGTCTTAATGGTACCAGTTTTCTCAGGTTGCAAGCCACTTAATCGAATGGAATCACTCTTGATTCTAGAGAACAAACCAGTTTTTTTCATGCTTTTAGAGACTTTGGCCATTCAGGTTCTTTGAACATTCTAATCGCACATGCAGTTTTTCTCATCTTCATGAAGAATATCTTGTATGAGCTTTCTCCTGCCTTAAAATTACTGAAATAGTTTTGTAGTTCCTCAGGCAAGAATTAAGTTTGAAGTTGGGACCCAGTTCACTCCCTTTATCCCCCACTCCCCACTTTTTTCCTTTAATTTTAATGAGTCTGTTTTTTGTGAGGAGTTTGGCCAAATCTTAGTATGTGAATAAGGGTTACTTTTATTACGATTTCTGTAAAGGGAAAAATCATGGTGGTGGCCAAGAGACTGGACTGTGGTATATTCTTTTTTTGCCGGGGGTGGTGGAGTGGGGGGAGCGGGGAGCGGGCTGCCTTGTTACTTGTGGGCAGGATCCCTGACTAGCACTGTTGGAACCTGTGTCCCCTGCAGTGGAAGTAACTACTGGACTGCCAGAGAATTCCCAGGGGCCCATTCTTAAAACCTTTGATATTCTGTTATTTTGATGTTGATTGTTAAGGATTGCTCATGCAGGAAGTCTGCAGATGCTCTCAGAATCTGTTCTGCAGCTTTCTATTTCTGAAAGTGCCTTGTATTTTGTAAGGATGTAAGGGACAACATATAATTTCTATTTTGAAATAACAACTGACTATATATATCTTGAGAGTGATTAACTTATATAAGATTTGACCATTTGGCCCAGAGGACTTTAAAATTGATTTAATAACACTGATTACCACTGTATCTTGGTTCAGATCACTTTCTACCCAGTTGGGAAATTTTCATCGCCTAAATCACACATTCTGTCAACTCTTTCCAGTTTAGTAAGCCTAAAACATGTGTTCAAGTGTGTTACTGTTATAAACTTAAGTTAATCTTTCCAGAAAGTAAATACTTAATTTAGATCAGTGATCTGATTAAAATTACCAATTAGAATATGTTGGTGAGCAGCAAAAGCAAAGGTGAGACAGAGCTACAAGCCTTCTTTGCATTTGACAAAAAACAAATTGTTTATTTTTAAGGATTTTGAAAGAAAGACTGAACACCTTTCCCTGGGAGAGATAAATAGATATTACAGACAACCACAGAGCCTACGATCCATTAAATAACCGATTTGTGTAATGTTTCTATAGGTTCTAGTAGTCATTTGTTGTATTTTTTAAAGCGGATTCCTTTTCCCTTGTGTTTCTAACTATACTTTATAATGTGTCTAGGGACTTCTTTCTCCCTCTTAAAATGTACCTATTAGGTAGATTCCAATGCACTGGAGATGAACCTTTGTAAATAAGACATTTTTCTGACCTCAAGAAACTTGTACTCTAGTAAGGAGACATTACAGTAAAATGATAGCTACCATGTTAGAAATATATTCAAGTTACAGTTAAGATACTAAAGAAAGTTGTCATCCTATTTGTGAAGGTTGGGAGAAGCTTGTAGAATTGGATCCTAACTTGTGTTAAATGAGTAAGTGTTGAAGAGGGGAGGGCATTCTAGGCATTGCAGTTGGTAACAGCTTGAGCATAATGGAAATTGATGCCTTGATGTGTCTGAGAAGTAGATGATTTAATTCAGCAGGATGAAAAATCAAGTTTGAGTGGGTAGACTGCAGATTATGGATGATCCTTTCATGTTGAAATGATTGTATTTTTTCTGTAGGGCAAACCATTTAGCAGTTTTAAGCAGAGGAGAACCACGATGAAATATGTGTGAGTTGATGTGTAGAAGCACCTGTTGGTATGTATGTGGTTTTTGAGGAGAGCTCAAAATAGAACATATTTTTGGCACATAAAATTGGCTGGAAGTTGTAATCACCTGAAGACATCTACCTCAGACCTGTAGATTTACAATTTCTGGGGATAGTATTAATACTTAAATTTCAAGAGAAAATGTCATCACTCAAGGAGATCAGAGAAGAGATAACTGATTTCAAAGGAGATATTCCTTTCTTTATCTACTGACATACATAATTTGTCAGTACTACTAGCATGGATTTATTTGGTGTCATGCTCACTGTGGCCTTGTTTGTCCTCATACTAGAAATGGAGTTTGAATTTTAGAATTTGGGTTTGTAAATGGACATTGATATTTTTATTCTTTCAGTATACCGTTCCAATGGGTTGCTGCAACAAAACATTTTTATGTTTTTTAGTGCTTTCATTTTACACTTTGTGTTTGAATATCTTTTTTTTTTTTTTTGCTACTAGTCCATTTATCAAAAGGAGACGAATTCTGGGTAGGGACTTAAGTACTTTTTTTTTTTTTTTTAAAGCCGGTAACAGTTTTTACAGATAGCTAACTGCAGCTGAATTTCTCTCTCCCCCTGTCCCTCTCAGGAGAGTGGGGAGACTGGGTAGTGTGATCTTGGGTTCTCTACAGTAGCTAATGTTATCCAATTCTCCCAACTGGAATGCTGTGAACACCCTATGATCTCCCTCCACACCTCTGCCTTGAAATCTAATTAATCACTCAAGTTTGGGTTTTACTTTAGAAATTTCCCCGGCTCTGCCTTACTTCCCCTCCCTCCATCACTGTTAGCTGTCTTACCTAGTTAAGGTCCTTATTTGTTGTAAGTATGCTGCACTCCTAACAGTGGCTTGCCCTGGTCACAGTATTTCCAGTGTCACCCCCTGGTAATTACCCTCCACTTTGCTGCCACAGTCATCTCTTTATCAGTTAATTCAGTCAGATCATTCTAAAGCTCTGTAGGCACCTATACCAGTGGTCCTTAATCTTGTGCAGGATTCAGATCTCTAGATAATCTGGTGCAAGTTACAGACACTTAGCTCCCAAAACATTAAGAGCATATTTACATTCTTGGGCTTTTTTGGATCACCTTGAAGTTCTTCATACATCTAGAATTGTGAGGATGTATACATCCTTGGTTCTTTATTTCATGCTGTCTCATTTGCTTAGACTCTCATCCTCTCCTTCCACTCTGGCATCCTTCAAGGCTCTGCTCAGATATTTGTTTCAAAAAAGGATCTCACCCAAACCCCCCAAAAAACTGGATTAGGTGCACCACCTCTCTGCTCTCTTAAAGCTCTTCAGTATCTTAAGAATCTTGCTCAGTATTAAACTTCAGGCAGGGAACTAAATCATTTTGGGTTCCCAGTGTAGAACCTGTCTGATATAGGCATTCACTTAATGCTTATTAAATAAGTGAGTAAAGTCAAGATTTTTCAAGCTTTTAGCAGCTTTTTCTCTGATTAAAATATTTATTTTTGGCCTCTGGAAATAAATTTGAAGATAATAAACTTCAGGATTTTAACCAAATGTATGCTTCTATATTTTCTTAATTTTGGAAGAGTTAATTAAGGTCTCTAAAAATAATTTTACTTATGGGCATCTCCACAGATAAAAATAACAGGAGACTTTTCATATTTATAGAATCTTTGGGGTAACACTGTTTTTAAATCTGAATGTCTGTTTCCTTAGTCTCCTTGTTTATCTAGTTTAATGCTTGGCTAAGTTGTGTTTTCCTTTTTGGGAAAGGGAATAGAAAATTTTCCAACTAGTCTTTAAAAAAATCAGTTCTGGAAATACTTAAACCTTTTTATCAGTGTATTTTTATCAGTGGTATCTCATGTTTATCAATATACTAAGAATGGACATAGAATGTTAAAGAGGGAACCAGAGAGACAGAGATGACTTGAGTTCTTAGGGACCAACTGTTATTTTTGTCTTTAGTAACTAGGAATTTATTTGGTTTAGCAAGTAATATTGGTGGTTTATTTTAGTGCTTATCTTGTTTTATTTTACCCATATCCTCAAATAATACTCCCCTTGTAGAGAACATGTACTCTTCACTGGTAACTCTTCATTGTGAAGAGTATATGTAATATGTGCTACAGAAACATGGCATAGTGCTCTGACCAGTACTGAAGGAGAAAGTGCTAGGGCTGTTTGTAGCATGTAACATTACTAGTCTATTAAAATAGTAACGAAGAAAAATAGTTGTTGAATGGTGTGTTTGGCTTGTTTAGCTTATGTCAAAAGTGGAATGGACAAATATTTTGGTGGATAGGCTTTGTCTTTAAGTTATTTTTAAAAATTAGGACATTTGGTGTGATAATGGCAGAGAATTACAGAAATTGGGACTGGCCCAGAAATTTCAGAACACAGTGACCATGGCCTAAAATGACTGCTGTGACATAGCCACCTCCTCCTTAAAGTGTTTTGAACTGCATAATGCATAAACTTCAAGCACTTCTTGACTTGTAAAGGCTCATTCACTGCTTCCACAGACACTTTACCGTGTCCTGCCAAAGTTTTTGCTCTTACTGTTACTACAATATCTGTTAGAACTTTGAACCAAATGATCTTTTCTGGGCAGATATGGCACACACAGCAAAGCTTATTTTTAAGCCTGCATCATAGAGCAGTGTAGTTTGGAAATTTTCTGTAGTGAGTAGAGAGCATGAGCAAATTAATAAAAAGTCTTATTTAGATAGCCTCTTAAACAGTATGATGAGTCTATAGATAATTATAGCAGTAACCACTTTAGACATTTTTAGTATTCATTTAGTTCTCTATATAGAGTCCTAAACATTTCCCATCCCTTTGCTAAGTAGTTGGAAACTTGACAGCATACTGGTTTTATATACAAGATAAAATATCTTTTTACCTCACTTCTTTCTTCCAGCCCCCAGAAGCAAAAATTTGGGACTTAATCGTGAATTTCTTGATTACCTTACTCCATCTGTGGCTGTTAGCAGTTTTTGCTTACGATTGGGTGTCTTAATAGAAGGAGAAACTAACTGATTAGAATATGGGACATTTTGGTATGATAGAGCAAGAATGTGGGGGTGGGGTTAGAGTGTAAGTATAATTAATGATGCACTCCAGGCCCTGGGAAGTGATAAGGATGCTGCCAAGTGTCAGTTGGAAGTGCAAAGGGAATTCTCTGCTTCCTGTGCTTCATTCTGTAGTAATCATATACTCCAGATTTGCAGTATTATCTGTAATGTTTCATTATTGCTGTGAAATACTGATGTGTCCTGTAATTCAGGCATTTTTATTCTGTTTCAGTTGACTTCTCATACCTGGAAACAACACGAAAATTCTTAGATGGATCATGTGATCTGGTTTAGTTTCAGGATTATTATATGTGTGATCTGCTGTATACAGAATTCAGAATGGAACCTAATGTTTGGGTGATTAAGCTATACCCATGATGAGGTTGCTTCCCAGGTGATGCTAGTGGTAAAGAATCTGCTTGCAGTGCAGGAGACCCAGGTTCAATCCGTGGATCAGGAAGATCTCCTGGAGGAGGGCATGGCAACCCACTCCAGTATTCTTGCCTGGAGAATCCCATNAATGGAACCTAATGTTTGGGTGATTAAGCTATACCCATGATGAGGTTGCTTCCCAGGTGATGCTAGTGGTAAAGAATCTGCTTGCAGTGCAGGAGACCCAGGTTCAATCCGTGGATCAGGAAGATCTCCTGGAGGAGGGCATGGCAACCCACTCCAGTATTCTTGCCTGGAGAATCCCATAGACAAGGAGCCAGGTGGGCTACACAGTCCATAAGGTAGAGGAGAGTCAGTCGGACGTGAAAAGAGTTGACACAGCTGAAGAAACTGAGCACAGAACAGCACACGTGATGAGGTGAACTGGAGATGTGGGGTTGCTTGGAATTTCACCACCATTTACAATAGTCTATGAGAATTTTTTTGCAGTCCTAACAACTCTGTTCCCTACACCCTTCCCTCTGCCCCCTATTCTCTATTCCTCTCCAAGCATATCAGTCCTCCCAGCATCCAACAATCCAGTATGTATCTTTTCTGGGTTTTTCCCAGACTGTCTACTCATAGACCTGTATATACGTGTCTTATTTTATAGTAACAACTTGTATTTAATATTTTGTGCCAAAGAAAATAATGAATCTTTAACATTTAATAAAGAATAGACACCTGCCTAATTTAGGGAGCTTACCCACCTAGTACCTGGAGAAGGAAATGGCAGCCCACTCCAGTATCATTGCCTGGAGAATCCCATGGACAGAGGAGCTTGGCGGCCTACAGTCAATGGGGTGACAAGAGTCAGACACAACTTAGCGACACCACCACCCGCCTAGTGACTCTGTGAGTAGGGCCTGAAGTTCTTATTTAGAAACACTCCTGGTGCTTACTGCTTTGTTAGTTTAAGAAAGGACACCAGTGTAGGCAGCATTCCAAAATCTAGATCACATTCCTTTATTCTTGCTGTCAATATCATGTTATTTTACAGGACACTACAGTAACTTGATAGTGATGCGAAACTGAACTGTAATGGATAATTAAAAGATTGATAACAGGGAAGATTATAAACATTAAGTATTTGGAGTTAAGGAATTTTACCTGATGGGGTAGTATTTATGATCCTAAAGAGATGTCATTTTGAAAATTGATTTGGAATTTATATAACTGGGTATTCCTGTAGTTTGAGGCACATTTTTTTAAATTAGGGTCTTATGTTACTTTCTCTTTCAGTTCAGTTCAGTTGCTCAGTCATGTCTGACTCTTTGCCACCCCATGGACTGCATAGTTAGATATTATTAACTTTGTTGACCTAAATTGTCTGACTCAGTATTTGCCAAGACTTTTAAATTTCACTTAATAATGTTAAATAGAATGAGATGCTGAGCATATTTTAATCTGATTATTTTAAGTTAAACCAGAAAAACTGTGTTCTTAGCAGTTACAGAGATAAGGCAGATTAATTTTTATTTTCATTTCATATCTTTTTTTTTTGGCCATATTACTTGACTTGTTGGATCTCAGTTCCCTGACCAGGGATTGAACTCAGGCAATGGCGGTGGAGTCTTAACCACCAGACCACCAGGGAATTCCCTGTTTTAATTTTAAATAATTCTCAATCCATGTCTTCAGCTATATTTGGAAAGATAGCATGATATGTGATACACAGTATTCTTTAAATAAAATTCTAATCCTCAGGATGTTTCTTTTTTTTTAATGATAGCAATGGATTGCAGCAAGCTGTTTACACCCTTTCTCTTAATATTTAGATTGTGAACACCTCAGTCTCAAAATATGTAATGATTGCTAACAGATTAGTGTAGATAGTGCTTTTAAAAAGTTACATTGACAATGATTTGTTGTCTTTGGTATGGAGGCTTTAAAAAGTAAATAAAATTTAATGTTAATGTTTTCCGTCTATTGCAGGAGTCAGAAATACCATCAGAGGAGGGGTACTGTGACTTTAATAGTAGACCAAATGAGAACTCTTATTGCTATCAACTTCTTCGACAACTAAATGAACAGAGGAAGAAAGGTATTCTTTGTGATGTCAGCATTGTGGTGAGCGGAAAAATCTTTAAAGCTCATAAGAACATCCTGGTTGCAGGCAGCCGTTTCTTTAAGACTTTATATTGCTTTTCAAACAAAGAAAGCCCTAACCAAAACAATACTACCCATTTAGATATTGCTGCAGTTCAAGGTTTTTCAGTCATCTTGGACTTCCTGTATTCTGGTAACCTGGTGCTCACAAGCCAAAATGCCATTGAAGTAATGACAGTGGCCAGCTATCTTCAAATGAGTGAAGTTGTTCAAACTTGCCGAAATTTCATTAAAGATGCCTTAAATATAAGCATTAAATCAGAAGCTCCAGAGTCTGTAGTTGTGGACTATAATAATAGAAAACCAGTTAACAGAGATGGCCTGTCTTCATCACGGGATCAAAAAATTGCCAGTTTTTGGGCAACACGAAATCTTACCAATTTGGCAAGTAACGTAAAAATTGAAAATGATGGTTGTAATGTCGACGAAGGCCAAGTAGAAAACTACCAAATGAATGAGAGTAGTTGGGTCCAGGATGGTTCACCTGAATTGACAGAAAATGAGTCTCAAGGTCAAACAAAAGTGTTTATTTGGAATAATACGGGCTCCCAGGGGATTCAAGAGACTGGCAAAACAAGGAGAAAAACCCAAGCTACAAAGAGATTTGTTTATAATATACCACCTAATAATGAAACAAATCTAGAAGATTGCTCGGTGATGCAGCTACCTGTTGCCTATCCAGAGGAAGATTTGTCATTCATCAAGGAAGAACCAGGTAAATACTGTATTGACTATATACAGAGGTGTCTCAGTTTTTATTCTCATTCTGGTTGGATATAATCTTGTGTGTGTTATTAAAGTAATATACATAAGAAATAGTAAATTTGGGTCTTTGTAATAGAAGGTAAAAAATGATTTGAACAATCACATCTTATATAATCTTGTATCAAATGTAAGCTTTGGTATATCTTAGTTTTTTCTCTACCCATGTATTATGTGGGTTTCTCAAAGGTTGTGTTAAATAATCAGGAATTTGCCCACATTTTATGGCATGTGGACTCTATGTATAGTTCTTTGATTTTTCTGGTCTGTAGCCTCGACTCACTTTTTGTACTCAGTGCTGGAAAAGATAAAATCTTTGGTTGTAATATGTGATTCGTTTATCATTCCAGAATGTTTTTGAGATTTAGTTAGCATTTTTTGTAGTTATTTTGCAAAAGTTAATGGGATTCTACTTTGTTTGGAACCACTCACTGTTTTGTTCTCCCCATAAATCTTACAGAAACTGGAATATATTTTAAGTTTGTCCCACTGTTTCCTCATTTTCATTCTCATTTGCATTAGTTAAGAGAGGCCTCTGAGACCTTTCTCTTTATTATAAGAACCTTTGCATATCACATCTTATAGTGTGGGGTTTGTTTTTTTTGTTTTTGTTTTTTTGAGAAATGAAGTGAGGCAAACCATTGTTGAAGAGTGAAAGTAGATTTGAAACTCTAACTTAATTGTCTGTGTGTAACTTACTCTTTATTTGAAGTAGTCCAGTGGGTTTGAGGTTTTCCTTTGTGGAGCCCAGTCTTGACCATGTCCACCACTGTCATAGATCACTTAGTGCTTGTGTGGCCTCAGGTCTGTAACTGGTCGGTGTCTGATTTATGTGATGGTGATCACCTGGGGATGGAGTGCTTTCTGTTTTAAAAGAATCATTGTTTTTAGTTCCCAAAGGGCAAAATGCCATAATCCTGTGAAATGGTTTCCCTGGCTGTTTAGGTTTGGGTTTAGTTTTCATTGGTAGAAATCATGTGGAAATCGGTATACATGTATAATGAACACTGTTTGCTGAGCTTTCTCCTCCAACTTGTTGAGTCTTTAACAATAAAATTCCAGAGGTGGTTTCTTAAAAGTATTAATGATAGACTTAGCAGCACTTGGTTTTGGCTTAATTTTTAATGTAGAAGATCTCGAATTAGTTCTCAGTTAGAACTGCATTTTTTTTTCCCTACTGCATGAATTACTCAGTTAACAGTATGGCAGGAGGCCTATAGTGTATTTTTTTTTAATATATATATAGGTACACGGAATATAAGGAGTAAGATTTTTTTGCATAGTAGTTGACTGACAGCTAAACCAAGCTAACCTCATTCTTAAAACTAATGCCACACGTAATTGGAGTGATTCAAAGAGAAGAAAAGCAGTGTTAACTAGAACCACAGTGCCTACTTTCAAAAATAACATTACTGGTAATTATCATCTTAGCAAGCAACTCCTAGCTGAGGTTATATCAGTGTACTAGGTCTATCATGATTCTTGGTAGTCTAATATGCTTTTATCTTTGATAGCTTATAAAAGATAATTCTGTTATGTCATTGATGCCACCTTAATATCTGATGAGCCTTGCTTAACTGAAGTTTGATTATATCAGTGATACATTCCCGCTGTTAAAACTTTTAACAACTTTTTGCTGCCTCTGAATCCACCTTCATTCAGTGGCGGAAAATCCTATAAGAGCTAGAACATGATATGATACAGAGCAAGAAAATTTTTACTATAAAGGGCCAAGTAGTAAATATTTTGGGGTTTGCTGGTCGTGAATTCAGTTACTTAACTGTCAGTGTAGCGTGAAAGCAGTCATAGAAAGTATGTAAACAAATGAACAGAAGTGTGTTCAGGTAAAGCTTTATTGCCAACCCTTGGGTCTTAATCATGGCTGCATGTTGGCATTGCTTGGGAACTTTAGCCATCATGATGGTTGACTGTCCCTGCCAGGGATTTTGGTTTATTGGTCTGGGATGTGGCCTGGTAGTTGAAATTTTTGTCAGTTCTACAGGTGATGATGCTATGAGTCACTGATAGAGGAAAGAGCCCAAATTGAATCAGGTTTTGTAAATGAGTTCTGCTACTTACTATGTTACCATAACCAAATTAAGCTAAACACTTGCCCTCAATTTCCTCCTTCTTAGACTATGCCACTTTTATAGGGTTATTTTGAAAAATGACAAAACATAAAAATATAGCTGTGGTAGTCATCTTAGTCCCCCTTAAAGATTAAGATTTTTTAAAAATCAGTTTTCCGGTGCAGTGTACTTTGTACCAGATTCTTGATAGGTGGTCTAATAGCCTCAGCTTGACCTTTTGTTTTAATGTAGGATGAGTATGATTATAAGGAAGTTACTTTATATTGAGCTAGAATTTGCTTCTCTTTAACTTCCTAATTCTGCCATTTTTAGTAGTATAATCTGAGTCTAACCTCTAATCTCTTAAAATCAACCTGATAACCCTTCAGGTATTAACATTTAAAAATTTCCCCTGAAGTCCCCTTCTTTTAGACTAGGTGCTGTACCTCCCGCCTTGTGAATTCCAAACCCTTACTACATCTTTCTTAACAGTCATAGGCAGTTTGTTTCACGTTGATGAAATGTTGATGCACAGAATTGACTAGAACTCTCCAGGCAAATTGTGAGCAATAAAGAAAGAACATAGTGGATCTGTATTTACCAAGGTCTTTCAGTTACTAAAAGTAGAGGCAGGTTCCATCTTTAGGACTGCCCAACATTAAAACCTTGGCAATTTATAAACTAGTGACCCAGTCAATAAAAAATAGAGGCTCATTTAAAACTTCTAGAGGTCGACATTACTGGTTATACTTTCGTTTTTATTTATTGAAAAAATAGTTGAAAACTTTTGGTGAAATAATGCTTTTTAATGTATTTAAAATTCTTTACCCAATCATCGGAAAAGTCATGGTGAATTATGCATTTAGTCCACAAGCAGTGCTTGACATGTTTGGATTTGTGGGTCTCTTATAGGAACAGTGATTTCCCAGATTCTTAAGCCTACTGTTTGTAGGCTGTAAATAATGTTGTCTTCTTGCCATATACTGTTGAAAGTGGTATTTGGGTGCTTCATAAAGAAAGATACTGAGATAAGGTTTATCAGATTATATTCCTAATGGTATTTCTTTAAAAATCTTAGGCTAGTATACCCATTATCTGACTCTGCTGGGATTCCCTTCAAATCATTTTTGATTTGTACATGTAAATCTAAGATTAAAAATTAAATTGTATAGGGGCAAAAGTAACCAGTGCCTTAATTGTCTTACACAGTGTTTTCATTTATACTGTTAGAACAAGTCAGGTGTTAATCCCATTTTTTATCTACTCTGAACTCATGGAACATGGGCTTTCTGAATCTGTATTTTTGTATTGTACGTGCCAGTCACACTAGAACATTGTAGCCATCATAAATAACTGTACTCTTCATGTAATACATTTGTATGTATATGCATTCAGTAAGATTTTGAAATTTCTGACAAGAAATACAAATAAAATTTTTAGCAATAAAACTGTGTGCTAGTCAAGAATATTAATATGGTTAGCCTAATTAAGCTTTTTATTGGCTCTAAGATAATAAGCAGCATTGGCAACCCACTCCAGTACTCTTGCCTGGAGAATCCCAGGTACAGAGGAGCCTGGTGGGCTGCTGTCTATGGGGTCGCACAGAGTCGAACACGACTGAAGCGGCTTAGCAGCAGCAGTCAGGAGTATTAATATGGTTAGCCTAATTAAGCTTTTTATTGGCTCTAAGATAATAAGCAGCCCTTCAGAATGAGGAAACAGAAGTTCTACCAGACAAACTTTCTGGTACTGAATTCTGAAACAAATTTCTCCAGTGGGGTTTCATATAGTTGACATCAAGACAGTTTTCTGAAAAGCATTTTCTAGTAAATACAGCAGTAGGTTATATAATTGTCTTTAATAAAAGCTGGTAAAATTTTATGTAGATGATTGAATTTTTCATAATGATGTACAAATACTCAGAGGCACGGTGGTTTTATTTGATCAAAGGATCTAATTTAGAGTTTGTAAACTCTAAAAGCTCCTTTCTGTCATCTGTACTTTGTTTTGTGGCATTTGTGAATTTTTATTGATCCTTACAAGCAGAGTTTAAGCTGTAACATCTTCAATTTGTGTAATTGTCTTTTGGTAGAAAAGCATATAATTCAAGTGTATAGAAAACAATTTTGAGAGAAGAATGCTCAAACTATATGTCTTTAAGATAACCTAATGAGTCACATTTGAAGTAGTGAATTATTATACTGAAGTTGTCTACCAACCAGTACTTAGGCCCCTACATATTTTGGGTGACAGTTGATACAGGGGATCACCTCAGAGGTTCCAGAGTCTTGAAATGCTTGCTTTCTTTATTTTACTTAATTTAGCTGAGTCGGATCTTAGTTGCGTGGGATCTGACTAGGCACGAGGACTCCAGAGCAGGGTTAGTAGCCCTGTAGCATCTTAGCTCCCCAACCAGGGACCAACCTAGTGTCCCTTGCATTGCAAGACAGACACCACTGGACCACCAGGGAAGTTCCTTGAAATGCTTTCTTAAATGATCGGGCGGGGCGGGTTGGGGGTTGTTTGTTTGTTTTAATTTAAAATATTTTTTACAGCTTTGAATATTGGCCATCTGATTTGAGACCTTTCCATATTTTGGCCGTGTCATGTAAAGTTACTGTATGAACTACTTAAAATGTGTAAAAACCATGGAACCTAGACTTAGTAAAGAAGATTTGGACTTTGGATTTGGTTCTGCCACTTAACTTGCCTTAAGTTTATCATACAGAATGTCTGATAATTAGACGGAAAGAAAAATTTATAATTAAGAAATCTTGAAGGCTATAAAAATTAACCAAAGCTTTTTAAAAAGCATTTTGGCAACAATACCTGATATTCAGTTGGCAGCAAAACCAATTTGTATTTTTTACTTCTTTCCTTAAATGTGAACGTCCATATGTTTTGTTGCAGAAATACGTTTTGATTACAGGATGCCACTCTGGACCCCTCTGGGGGTATCACAATTAAATTACTTTCCTAAAATCTGAAAATGTATGTATCCTACATCTTAACCCAAATGTTCCGCATAGCAGGTTTATGGGCCTGGATTAGTTCTTAAGGGATTCCAGAAGTACTGCCCTACCTTTTAGGCATCCTTTTGAGTATATTATGAAGAATGAGCTACAAATGATTTAAAGTCACTTTTCTTTAGAAACTGTTACAGTTGCGTAGTCAGTGGTAGTTTGAAGGGCTGATGCTCATTTAAAAAAATAAATGTCCACCATTAGCTAATGGACTGTAAGCTATACTAATATGTAACACTTCAATATTTAATCTTAAAAGGATGTTAATGAGTAACTGTATGGTAGTAGGAATATTCTGCCATCTTTTTTTCCTTCTCCTTTATTTTCCTCTGCCTCCTTTCCATCCCACTATGCCATACTTGATCCAGGGGGTGGCTGCATTAATGATTATTCTTTTCAAGTTATAAGCATTAAGGAAACAGAATTTGTTTGGTCGGACTGAAACTGGATGTTGAAGAAGCCTTTTGTGGATCAGTTTTAATGCTTTCTACCTGCTGAGGGTGTTAAGTTTTCTAAACCTTGTTAATGTCAGCCCCTGAGAATTCTTTAAGACTGAATTTTTTATTTCTGATACAGCCTTAATATCCTGGGGTGACCAGAAGTGTCATATTATAACCAAATACTAGTCTGGGACCACAAAATGACTTTCCACTTCATAAGAGGAAATTTGGTAGTAAAATTTTTAAGTCCACACGAAACTGAGCTAACAGGTTAGATAATATTGCTGTTGTAAGATTGAGAACTTGTTCACGATAGGATGGCTGTGAGGTAGAAATGTATCAGTGCAATGTGGTAAATGTTAAAACCAGAAGTATGGCAGAGTGCAGTGGGGGAGGTTCCTGATTTCTCATTAAGAGCTGAAGAAAGCTTCACAGAGTTGGATCTTCTTTTGTGTAGGAGTTTGCCAGGAGATGGTGCAAGGTGGCAAGAATTGAAGGGAGTAAGTGAATAGAAAGGGGAGTGTAGTAAGGATAGTGAGGTGGGGTCAATAGGTTAGGGCCAGGTTGTAATTCTCTGACATGGTAATAAATTGTGAATTCTATTTCACAGACTGTAAGCAATGAGAGGTTCTTAATTAGGGATGCAATCTTGTTTATTTATTATTTACCTTTAACATAAAAGCATTTGGAAGGTATTATTCATGGATTGGAGTGGAGAAAGTCCTGAAGAGACCTGTTAAGGCCCGGTCATGAAAGAAATAACAACCTTGTTTGAATAGAAGCAAAGAAGAAACAGTGGAGCCTAGTCTAGTCAGTCACTTGAATCATCACTGAGTTTGGGGGTAAAGGGAAACTACAATTTGTTGAGTCTCTCGGCTGCCATACAACTGTCAAGGGCGCTTTAAATTCAGTTTGCAACTGAGTTTACTCATCACTGAAAAAGGAAAAAAACCTTGACTGCAATGAACGAAGGGAAAAAAAGTTAACAGTTTATGAAATAAAATTAGCCTTAGTCCTTAGAAACTGTCTTCAGAGAAATTCGTTTGCTAGTATATATTTACATGAAAACAAAAATTGAATAGATCTTACTGAGTTTTTGTAGGACGGTATGTAACCTCAGTTTCTGATGGTGCTCTCCGTATGTCATTCTTTTCAGGAATATTTGTGTTTTAAGAAACTCTGGATTAGTTTGTACTTGCCTCATGTGCAGAATTTTGAGAACCAAAAACAAACGGTCAGGAAGACCTCCTTCCCAACATAGTTTTGTTGAGCACTTACAGGCAAGTGCTATACAAAGCACTAAATGCTTTGGAAGTGACGCTTGTGCCCTCTGTGGTCCAAGAGAAACCTATAACCACATGCCCCAAGATTAACCTCAGTTAATGATGTCATGATTTATGTTCCACTTTATAATTTGTACATTATTTTTATTTACTGAAGTTACTTTTCATAGCAACCTTGTGAAGTAGGTAAATATTGCTATTCGTTTTTTTGTGGAGAAAATAAAGTTAACGATTGTTAAAATTTTAAGAGAAGGTAAAGGCCGAGATTTTTACCATGTCATCCTTTCTGTTGGTTGGTAATCAGGTTTTTAAAAACCCATGCATGAGATGTCAGAGAAGAATAAAAAATGAATTCAGAGGTGGAAGTTGCTTCAAAGATAGACAAAAATGTATGTAAAGGACAATGACAGCTTATAACTAGGTACACTCAAAATTTTGAAGTTTTTTTTTTGTTATTGTTTTTTTTTTTGGTTGCATTGGATCTTAGTTGGCATGTGTGATTGTGAGCAGGGATTGAACCCAGGTCCCCTGCACTGGGAGTGTGGAGTCTTAGCCTTTGGATCAGCAGGGAAATACCCAAAGATCTTTTTATTAAATAAAGAGATTAAGTGAAGGCTGGTTTGCCACAGAATGCTGATAGATTTTTGTTTATTTTTTAATTTTTTTAATTACAAAAATTTTTTGGATGTGCTACATGGCATATTGGATCTTTGTTCCCTGACCAGAGTCGAACCTGTTTTGCTTCTTCCATTGCATTGGAAACGCAGTCTTAACCACTGAACCACAGGGGAAGTCTAGTCCTTAGAGATAGGTTTACTTTTTTTGATTTAGCAGTATGACTGAATGGTGTCAAGTATCACTAGGAAGGTAAGTGAGTATAAGTTAAGATGGGTATACTTCTGCGCTCTCATTTCCAACATTGCAGTTGCACCTTTTTTTAATTACCTGCTTTAGTGCCAGGTTTGGTGCTCATGTTGTCAGGAGGCAGTGTAATCCTGTTGAAGAACAGTGCAGCACTCTGCGGTAGCTTTTTTAGTTTCCTCTTAAGATTGAGAATAAGAATACTCTTACTGCATAAATATGTAGTGAAGTTTAATATGTTTTGTATATGTAGATTGCATATACAGAAGGACTTTATGCATAAAATCAGGGGTGTATTCTTCGTTTCATTTAGGGGGAGGATCACCTATTCACTGGCAAATGCATTTGAGAAGGATTTCCATAGGAAGGTCATGAATGTTGTTTATCAGGGTTAATGTTTTTTAATGTACTTATTTATTTATTTGTGGCTATGCTGGCTCTTCGTTGCTGTGTAGGCTTTTCTCTAGTTGCAGGGAGCAGGGGATACTCATCATTGCAATACAAGGACTTCTTGTTGCAGAGCACTGGCTTCAGAGCACAGGCTCAGTAATTACAGTGCACAGGCTTAGTTGCTCGGTGACATGTGGGATCTTCCTGAACTAGGAATCAAAACTCATGTCTCCTGCGTTGGCAGGTGGATTCTTTACCACTGAGCCACCAGGAAAGTCCTAGAGTTTATTTTTTAATCCTATGCTTTTTTGAGAAAATAAATACAAAGAATTCCTGGTGAAGCAGAATATGATTCTTATATCAAATGAATGGTTGGTTGCCTGGTTTCTATCTTATTCACATCAACTCAGCTGATAACCCAGAAGGCAGTGGCACCCCATTCCAGTACTCTTGCCTGGAAAGTCCCATGGACGGAGGAGCCTGGTGGGCTGGAGTCCATGAGGTCGCTAAGAATCAGACACGACTGAGCGACTTCACCTTCACTTTTCACTTTCATGCATCAGAGACCGAAATGGCAACCCACTCCAGTGTTCTTGCCTAGAGAATCCCAGGGACGGGGGAGCCTGGTGGGCTGCCTTTCAAAAGGGTTTTAATATCTGTAGTATGGATATGACTTGTCCTAGTACACAGAAACAGTTGATTGTTCAGTCGCTAACTTGTGCCTAACTCTTTGTGATCCCTTGGACTGCAGCACGCCAGGCCTCCCTGTCCCTCACCATCTCCTGGAGTTGGCTCAAATTTATGTCCGTTGAGTCAGTGATGGTATTTAACCATCTCACCCTCTGCTGCCCACTTCTCCTCTTGTCCTCAATCTTTGCCAGCATCAGGATCTTTTCCAGTGAGTTGGCTCTTCACATCAGGTGGCCAGAGGACTGGAGCTTCAACTTCAGCATCAGGCCTTCCAGTGAATATTCAGGGTTGATTTCCTTTAGGATTAGCTGGTTTGATCTCCTTGCTGTTCAAGCGATCCCCAAGAGTCTTGAAAGTACCACAATTCAAAAGCATCAGTTCAGTTCAGTGGCTCAGTCGTGTCCGACTCTTTGCGACCCCATGAATCCCAGCACGCCAGGCCTCCCTATCCATCACCATCTCCCGGAGTTCACTCAGACTCATGTCCATCGAGTCCGTGATGCCATCCAGCCATCTCATCCTCAGTCGTCCCCTTCTCCTCCTGCCCCCAATCCCTCCCAGCATCAAAGTCTTTTCCAATGAGTCAACTCTTCTCATGACGTGGCCAAAGTACTGGAGTTTCAGCTTTAGCATCATTCCTTCCAAAGAAATCCCAGGGTTGATCTCCTTCAGAATGGACTGGTTGGATCTCCTTGCAGTCCAAGGGACTCTCAAGAGTCTTCTCCAACACCACAGTTCAAAAGCATCGATTCTTCGGCGCTCAGCTTTCTTCACAGTCCAACTTTCACATCCATACATGACCACAGGAAAAACCATAGCCTTGACTAGGCGGACCTTAGTCGGCAAAGTAATGTCTCTGCTTTTGAATATACTATCCAGGTTGGTCATAACTTTTCTTCCAAGGAGTAAGCGTCTTCTAATTTCATGGCTGCAGTCACCATCTGCAGTGATTTTGGAGCCCAAAAAAATAAAGTCTGACACTGTTTCCACTGTTTCCCCATCTATTTCCCATGAAGTGATGGGACCGGATGCCATGATCTTCGTTTTCTGAATGTTGAGCTTTAAGCCAACTTTTTCGCTCTCCTCCTTCACTTTCATCAAGAGGCTTTTTAGCTCCTCCTCACTTTCTGCCATAAGGGTGGTGTCATCAGCATATCTGAGGTTATTGATATTTCTCCCGGCAATCTTGATTCCAGCTTGTGTTTCTTCCAGTCCAGCGTTTCTCATGATGTACTCTGCATATAAGTTAAATAAGCAGGGAGACAATATACAGCCTTGACGTACTCCTTTTCCTATTTGGAACCAGTCTGTTGTTCCATGTCCAGTTCTAACTGTTGCTTCCTGACCTGCATACAGATTTCTCAAGAGGCAGGTTAGGTGGTCTGGTATTCCCATCTCTTTCAGAATTTTCCACAGTTTATTGTGATCCACACAGTCAAAGGCTTTGGCATAGTCAATAAAGCAGAAATAGATGTTTTTCTGGAACTCTCTTGCTTTTTCCATGATCCAGCGGATGTTGGCAATTTGATCTCTGGTTCCTCTGCCTGTTCTAAAACCAGCTTGAACATCAGGGAGTTCACGGTTCACATATTGCTGAAGCCTGGCTTGGAGAATTTTGAGCATTACTTTACTAGCGTGTGAGATGAGTGCAATTGTGCGGTAGTTTGAGCATTCTTTGGCATTGCCTTTCTTTGGAATTGGAATGAAAACTGACCTTTTCCAGTCCTGTGGCCACTGCTGAGTTTTCCAAATTTGCTGGCATATTGAGTGCAGCACTTTCACAGCATCATCTTCCAGGATTTGAAACAGCTCAACTGGAATTCCATCACCTCCACTAGCTTTGTTCTTAGTGATGCTTTCTAAGGCCCACTTGACTTCACATTCCAAGATGTCTGGCTCTAGATTAGTGATCACATCCTCATGATTATCTGGGTCGTGAAGATCTTTTCTGTACAGTTCTTCTGTGTATTCTTGCCACCTCTTCTTAATATCTTCTGCTTCTGTTAGGTCCATACCATTTCTATCCTTTATCGAGCCCATCTTTGCATGAAATGTTCCCTTGGTATCTCCAATTCTCTTGAAGAGATCTCTAGTCTTTCCCATTCTGTTGTTTTCCTCTATCTCTTTGCATTGATTGCTGAAGAAGGCTTTCTTATCTCTTCTTGCTATTCTTTGGAACTCTGCATTCAGATGCTTATATCTTTTCTTTTCTCCTTTGCTTTTCGCCTCTCTTCTTTTCAGTGCTATTTGTAAGGCTTCTCCAGACAGCCATTTTGCTTTTTTGCATTTCTTTTCCATGGGGATGGTCTTGATCCCTGTCTCCTGTACAATGTCACGAACCTCATTCCATAGTTCATCAGGAACTCTGTCTATCAGATCTAGGCCCTTAAATCTATTTCTCACTTCCACTGTATAATCATAAGGGATTTGATTTAGGTCATACCTGAATGGTCTAGCGGTTTTCCCTACTTTCTTCAATTTAAGTCTGAATTTGGTAATAAGGAGTTCATGATCTGAGCCACAGTCAGCTCCTGGTCTTGTTTTTGTTGACTGTATAGAGCTTCTCCATCTTTGGCTGCAAAGAATATAATCAATCTGATTTCGGTGTTGACCATCTGGTGATGTCCATGTGTAGAGTCTTCTCTTGTGTTGCTGGAAGAGGGTGTTTGCTATGACCAGTGCATTTTCTTGGCAAAACTCTATTAATCTTCAATTGATGCTTCGAAAGCATCAGTTCTTCAGTATTCAGCCTTCTTTATGGTCCAGCTCTCACTTTCATACATAGCTATCGAAAAGACCTCAGAAAGAATTTATTTGCCATCGATTAACGTTTAGGTTGAGGTGAACATTCTGTACTAGTGTCCGTGTAGGATTAACGATCACAAACAAATCCTAATATTTCACAGATAGCGTAGGAGACATGAAGTGTCCATTAAGAACTAGCTGAGGAAAGCCTTCAACAAGTAACTGTAGAATGTTATAGAAATAGAAACACCCTATATTTACAAACCTACTTGGCAGAATTTTAAGAAATGCCCTGTACACACTTTAGAGTGACTTTTTTCGAAAGATACTGGGAAGAGTAACATTGTTTGAATGATTTTAATTTATCTGAAGTTTTTTTAATATTTATTTTTGGCTATGCTGGGTCTTCCATACTGCATGCAGGCTTTCTCTAGTTGCGGTGAGCTGGGGCTATTCCTGATGTAGTGTATTGACTGTTGAAATGCATTTTACTTATCAAAGGAAAGCAGAGTCATTAGATTTCAATTAATTTATGGTTTATGGATGTTTGTATACCACAAAATTAACAAAATTATTCTTCTCTTCCTCTTATATTTTTGCTGTACCATGCAGCTTGCAGAATATTAGTTCCATGACCAGCGATTGAACCCAGGTCATAGCAGTGAAAGGGCTGAGTTCTATCCACCCGTCTGCCAGGGAACTCCTGAGATATGTTAAGTTAAAACTTAATAACAGGTTGCAAAGGGAAGACTATTCAAGCCAACAATTAACAGCACCTGTTGAAAAAGCCTTTTAAAGTCATGCATTATGATAAATACTGGGAAAATAAAATCTAGAGAGTATCCCTGCTATCAAAGAACAGGAAAGGATCAGTGTCTGTTTACTGTTCCTTCTTTACACGTGAACTACTTGTTTATTCCCCTGACTTCCAACCCTTTTACTCTAGGGAGTAACTTCACATTCTACATTTAACGTTACAGAGGAAATAAAAGCCAATAGAGATGGAGTCTCTAAGTGCCTGTCCTCAGACCTCCCTCTGTATGTATACTGATTGTCTAATGCTTCTGGATATCAGACTTTCTAAGAATCTTACAGATTTGATAATTCCTTCTCTTTGCAATATTTCTCTTTGCAGTGTCCTCTCTTTTCCTTAATGACTTCTTCCTTTCAGCGTTTAAACGTGTTTTAATTTTTGCCTTAAAAAACCCAAACTCTTAACCTGAGTATCTCACTCTGTCCCTTTACAGCCAGATTTTTTATCGTCTGTCTTGTGTCTCTAATTCATCTTCTATTCATAACACCAGAGTAGACCGTAGCAGTGGGATGATGCTAAGTGAAATGAAGTTTCTCAGTCGTGTCCTACTCTTTGCGACCCCATGGACTGTAGCCTACCAGGCTCTTCCGTCTATGGGATTTTCCAGGCAAGAATATTGGAGTGGGTTGCCATTTCCTTCTCCAAATCTTCCCAACTCAGGGATTGAACCTGGGTCTGCTGCACTGTAGATAGATGCTTTACCATCTGAGCCACCAGGGAAGTCCTTGATGCTAGATTTATAAATTGTTTAGTCGCTAAGTCGTGAGTGACTGACTTTTGCGGTCCCATGAACTGTAGCCTGCCAGACTTCTCTATCTATGGGATTTTCCAGACAAGAAGGAGTGGGTTGCCATTTCCTTCTTCAGGGAGTCTTTCCAACCCAGGGATCAAACCTGAATCTCCTGCATTGGCAAAATAGGAACCTGAATATTAGGAAACTTGTATTGTAAACTAAAGAATTTTGAGGATTATAATGAAAACTGGTGAAACATTGAAGATTTTTAAGTAAAGGAGCAACATAAAACTTAGTGTTTTAGGAAGATCTTTCTGGCAATGTTGTGGGAAATGAAGAAAGTATTGTATTTTGGAGCAAGGAGACCAAGAAACTGTTTGAGTAATCCAGGAGAGAAATAATGAGTTCTGAATTAAGGCAGTGGTAGAAAAAAGAAGGGATGCCACAGATTCAAGGGAAATAATTACATCTTCCTTTTACAAATGTAGGAATTACATCTTCCTTTACAAATCTAGTATTAATTGATCTAATTCTGAACCAGTGCAGAAACAGTAATATTTTATACATCTAGCACTTAGTACTCTTGCCTGGAAAATCCATAGACGGAGGAGCCTGGTAGGCTACAGTCCATGGGGTCGCTAAGAATCGGACATGACTGAGCGACTTCACTTTCACTATGCACTGGAGAAGGAAATGACAACCCACTCCAGTATTCTTGCCTGGAGAATCCCAGGGATGGTGGAGCCTGGTAGGCTGCCATCTGTCGAATCGCACAGAGTCGGACACGACTGAAGCGACTTAGCAGCAGCAGCACTTAGTACTAGCAGCTGCAGCTATCTTTTGGATATCAGACACCATACTTGGCTTGTGTTGGCTGATTAAATTTCTGTAGCAGATCTATGATACAGGTGGATGCGTATGAGGATATTGAGGCATGTGGTGATACAGATGGAGATAGGGTACCTAATTCACCTTGGCTCTAAGGCTCATTCTAATCCAGTCTGCTGTTATTCCTGTGCCTGGAAAAACATGTCTTATGTATGCTTTTATGCCTTGTAGTGTTAAGCACATACTAGTTATTCAGTACTTGCAAATATTCTCTATTTATTCTGCTTAAGAAGCATTTCCAAGAAGAGAGAGGTGTTTTGGGTGATGGCTATGGTGTGGTTGTAAATAACATACTTCTATATCTCCTTTTCAGATCTGGATGGTGCTCTACTCTCAGGGCCAGATTGTGATAGGAATGTCAACGCAAATTTATTGACTGAAGCCAGCTCTGGTCAAGAAGGAGGTGTTGCTGGTAGGTACAGTAGAATTTTAGCAGGAGTACCTTTAGGAGGATTTGAAGTTTTGGAATGTGTATGTGTTTATCAAGGACCTACAGCAGTTTCTTTTCATTGAAGGAAAGTGGTAGGTATTAATATAAGCACTTTCAGTCTGTGGCAGCTAACGTTGATTATAGAGTTTAGAAGACTGGTAAATACATGAATAGGTGTTTCTTTTTCTTTGAAGGAGACATGTTAAAGCTCTTAACTATCAAAAGCAATTAAGTTAATAGATTGTGGCTTCTAGCTAGTGTATAGATGGGATGAGAATGGTAATTATCAGAATGGTTGACTAGTGTATTTTAACTAACTTTGATGTAAATTAATAGTTTGGTTGTTGATGACTATAGAAAATCCCAATTCTAAATAGTGATATTGATGACTGCTTTGTGGAAAGTGTCCTGCACAAGAAGACAAAGAATCCATGAGTATTCCAAAGAATAATATAGGTCAATCAAGAAGGGAGAAAGCTCTCTTTATAGAGTGTCATGCTAATAAGTGTATAAGAATGATAAAATACATATTTTTGCAACCTCTAGGGGAAGTAGTTCAAAATCATCATTAGATAGTAAGCCACTATTGATAGGTTCATCCCATGATGCCTGGGTTAAAGTCTGTTGTAATCATCAGTCTTGATTATATCATTGATCAAAGAGACATTTGCTTGGGGATAGTTGGAAAAGTGAATATGTAGTATGGTTTAAATGATATTCCAAACAATATAAAAATTTTTGGATGTGATAAAGGCACTATAGTTTATGTAAGAGTTCTAAAAGATACTGTGGTGAGGGGTGAAGTGATGAAGCATGCAAATTGTTTTCAAGTATTACATAAAAGGTGTACATGTGCATCCATAGAGAGAAAGCACTTGGCAAAACTAACATTTGTTGAAGAAAGTGATACAATTTCTATAGCTTTAGAAATCTTTTAAGCAGTTGGGACAACAGTGGTACTCCTTACAGAAAGCTCTCAGGGGCTTTTGAATATATGGTGTGCACAGACTAAAATTAAGCTATAATTCTGAAGAAACTGTCTTAAGGTGGTTTCTCCTGTTGAAAGAAGTTATATAAAAAAAAAAGTTTTTTCTTTTTTTTTTCAATTGGCTGCTTTGGGCCTTCTTTCCTGTGCACGGGCTTTCTGTAGCTGCTGAGAGTAGGGGCTTCTCATTTTCGTGGCTTCTCTTGTTACGGCGCAGAGGTTCTGGATGCGTGCTGTGGTTCAGGGGCTTAGCTGCCCTGAGGCATTGTGGGGTCTTGTATCAAACCTGTGTCCCCTGCATTGGCAGGCAGATTCTTAACCAGTGAACCACCAGGGAAGTCACTGAATGGTGTGTATTTTGGACATTAAGAAATAGGGAGATGCGTAAACAAGCACAGTCCTTGCTATTAGAGCTTACTTTGTTTTGCTTTGATCTGGACAAGAGCTATGAGCCATAAAACTCAAAACTTTATTTAGAGTTGATTAACCTTCCCAGGCTGCTACTCCCAACCTTCCTCCTCCTCACACACAAATGTGGTGTCTCACTTTACCCCAAAGCAGTATTGCATTACAATCAAAATTCGTAATTATGGATTCAGAGGACTTTCCTAACATTAAAAAACAGTAAGTGAAAGTATTCCTGTACAAAACAATTTACGGTATTAGTAATGAATCACAATTTTTAAATACCTTAGAGATTTTTTTGTGTTGTGGATATTAATACTTTCACTTTTTCCTTAAGAGGGAAATCTTAAGTTCTTTTATTTTTATAAGAGGCAATGTATTTGGCAAATAGATATAGAAAATTGAATTCTTAGAAAACCCATTTAGCAGGCATTCATTTATAAAATTGTGTGTATGGGAGAAAAATTGCTGAATTCCTGCACAAGTGTGCTATGCATATATCCTAGAAAGGAGTGTTCAGGCAGAGGACAGAGTAAGTGCAAAGTGCAAAGGCTTTGAAGTAGTAGCCATTTTACCAACGTGGAATAGCACAGAGGCCAGTGTGGTTGGAATAGAATAACCAAGGGAGTGGTTTGGAAGTAAGGTTTAGATCAGGTAAGGCTTTGTAATATAGTGGTAGTCTTTGGCTTGCACTGTAAGATCATTAGTCCTAGCAGACTTTTTAGTGGAGCAGTATCTGGTTCTGATTTAAAGTTTTTTAAAAATCTGATTGCTGTGTTGAGAATGAGCTCTAGGAAGGCACCACGGTGTGAGCTTGGAGACAAACTGATGGCTATTGAAAATAATCCAGAGGCAACAGTTGCTGATGAGTTGGGATAGCGTGGCAGCAGTTATGGGGAATTCTGGATGTGTTTTCATTGCCAAAGGAGTTCTTTCCAGATTTTTATTTAAGGATGAAGTTAGAAAGATTTTGGTAAACTCCCAGATTCATTGTTACCTTGCCCTCCAACGTGTCTGAAACAACAAATAGGGGTCTAATAATAAGAATTTTACTTTTGTAATTACCCTGTGTTTATACTCATCATCCTTAGCCCATCTTTTCTGTACTGATAGAAGACTGTCCCATTCCACAGCTGGGCTTCAGGGTAGTATAAGTCTTCAATAGTTCAAAGGGTAGTTTCATGTAGGCTCCACATACCATTAAATAGTATTTTTACTCTACTGAATTTTTTTTCTGTGTTTAAATTGTATTTTAAACTTCAGTTTGTTATTTATTCTAATACCAGTATATAAATTAGGATAATAAGGTATGAGGCCATCTCAGTTTTAGACTAAATAACAGTTTTTAATATAACTTTTATAATAGGCTGTTCTGTCATGATGCTGATAAAATAGTTTTATATCCATCTTTTTAAGTCCAGTAAGAGTCATCTTAATTACCATCATTATATCAAAATCACTTTTTAATTATATTAGGTCCTTCACATGATTTCAAGTATGGCCTGATGCCTGGCCCTTCTAGCGATTTCAAGTATGGATTGATACCAGGTACTTCAAACGATTACAAGTATGGATTGATACCAGGTGCTTCTAACGATTTCAAGTATGGATTATTGCCTGAATCTTGGCCAAAACAAGAAACTTGGGAAAATGGCAAGTATTAGTCAAAACATCTACAGAGCTCTTAATACTGTTTTTATCAATTAATTAAAAGCTTCCACATTCTGGGTTTTAAACTCAGATGGTAGTACCATAACAATAATCCCTATTCTCAGGAATAAGCAAGCTTTTGACAAGTTTTCTGTTTAATGTATAATAATCAGTGCTTTTTTGTTGTTGTTTTTAATTCTCAAAAGGTGAATCATCTCTAATCATGAACAAGTTAAAATGCCCTCATTGTAGCTATGTAGCCAAATACAGACGAACACTAAAAAGGCATTTGCTCATTCATACGGGAGTCAGATCATTTAGCTGTGATATTTGTGGAAAACTGTTTACTCGAAGAGAACATGTAAAAAGACATTCCCTGGTAAGTAACTTTAACTAATCGTTGAGATAAACTGTGTGTGTTTAAGGTATTTTAACACTATTACCTGCAAATTTTTGCTTTAAACTGTGAATGTTGCTTGTTAAACCAGTACTGAACTTCATACAGAAAGATAATGGTATATTTACTCTTTGTTAAATGGGAGGTTTAATTTGAGTGATTCAAATGTATTATATTGTCTGTACTGTCCTAACATTGAGTTTTTTTACTTCTTCAATTAGGTGCATAAAAAGGATAAAAAATACAAATGTATGGTGTGTAAGAAGATCTTCATGTTAGCAGCCAGTGTTGGAATAAGACATGGATCTCGGCGCTATGGTGTTTGTGTAGACTGTGCAGATAAATCACAACCAGGAGGACAAGAAGGTGTAGATCAGGGACAGGATACAGATTTCCCTCGGGATGAAGAATATGAGGGGAATGGTGGAGGAGAAGCTGATGAAGAGCTGGTTGATGATGGAGAAGATCAGAATGATGCATCTCGATGGGATGAATCAGGAGATGTTTGTATGTCTCTTGATGACTAACTGACCTACTATACTCCTCAAGGATGCTGCATTTGGACATAATATGAATCAACAATTTGAATTGTTGAACTTGAAGGCTTGCAAAATATGGTACATGCTGGATGGTAGTTACATTGCTGTGAAAACTGTAGGGTCAAAGCCTTATAGCAAAAAATTTTTTTTTATATTTGCACAGGACTGTACAGCAAACAACCTTGTGGTTGAATTACACGGAGTTCACACATCTTCAGTCAGTTATCAAAGTACAATCTTTTTTATTTATGGGATATACAGTAAGTACTTGGATCCTCTGAAAATACAATACCTTTTCTTAAAAAGCTTACATTCATGTGCCACTTTAACATGAATGAAGAAAATTCGTTTATTAAGAGTACAGTGACAGCTGACCTAATAACTCTGTCCATCAAACCACTCAGGCTAGTTTGTACTAGTAGAGTTTTGTTTCTATTTTTATTTTTATTAATTTTATTTTTTTTAATACAGATTTTCAGTGAGGGGCCTTTTCAACCCCATTGGTTCTACTTTTCTGTATTTTTCACTTTATTTTGCTTCATAACTTAAACCAAGTCTCTTCTAGTCTTAGGTATTATTTCTCAATTTTGTGCTGATGGGCATGTTTATAAGAACTGGAGAGGTAATTTATTGGAATGAACTAACTGACTTCCTCCATTCCCCCTTTCCTTTCTGACATGAATTTTACTACTTTATAAATGAAGAATGATGTTGCAAAGTACCATGGTGAGGTTGACAAATACCACTAAAATGATTATGATTTAAAAGTAACTTTCTCCTGCTGCTCTAATCTGATAAATGGTTACTATATGACGTTTTCTGACAAGGCATTTGGTTTTGGGTATCTGTTACTTTGGCACTACTCTTGTTTGCTTCTTTTTATTTTTGCCAGTGTACTATACCTCAGTCCTATTTGAAAAGACAGAAGTCTAATTGAAAGAGAAGTCATAGAAATAATAAGTAAAATGATTTGTTTTATAATTTATCCTCCATGTCCAGTTTGGTTAGCTTGTTATGCAATATAAGTGAAATATCAGGTTTTTACTCCTGTGCCCTTTTATCATTAAAATTAACACAAAAAGCGCATTCTCTTTTGTTTCATACTTATGGGGTATTCAGGGTTTGAAATTATGATAATTTATTTTTCAATTCCTTGAAATCACTACATCTTGACATATATATAGTCTTTTTAGTAGTCACCATGATTCAACAATCTGCAAAAGTCTTACAAATAAAATATTGCAAGGCTTTACAATTCATTATTCTGTTCACTAAATTCTACAGGATTCAAGGGATGATGTATTAAGTTGAAATCTCCAGATTTATTTAGTCTGATGGATGAATTAACTGATTGACTCACAGCAGCATTTCATATAATTGATAATAATATGCACAATGTTTATCAGGAACATACTGTATATTATATAAGATTGAGGGATATCATATTTTCAGCTTTCTTTTAAATAGAAATTGAGTATATTTTCCTATTTTATATCAGGTAACTAAATTATGCTAGTCATCTGGGAAAAATTGCAAAGTACACTTTGACAGACATAATCCTTTTGGTGCTCCATCTGATCAAAGTTGAAAAGACTGGGTTTTTTAAGAGACAGGCTTTCTTACGGTCTCTGATTTCAGTAGAAAGATGGTTTAACATTAGATATTGATGCTTCTGCTTGGATACATCAAAGATAGAGTACAGTTACATGGTGAGATGCATCATTTGTCACCTAAACTTTATCATAGTTTCTATAAAACTGAAAAACTGACATGAACAGTTTTGGTTTGGTTTTTGTTTAAGACTGAAGAGTACATCTTTTTCTCAGTGTTCTAGACAAATGAGTAAAATGTAATTCTGGTGGGGTCCAAAGTAGACGTTAGTTGGGCAAAGATACTATGAATGGAAAAGTATTTTAAACGTAAAATGTTCTGCTTTGTGAATATGTAAGTATAGTATAAAGATTTCTTTCATCCCATTTATCCCTCTCCTTAAAAATAAACCATAGTTTACAATTGGTAGATCTGTCTATATATAAATATATATTAAAGAGAAAAGATATATATCTGAAAATCACCTAAACCTGCTTTATTAGACTACAGTTCACTTATTGCATAGAAACTGGACTTGGCTTTACATTCTTAATGTACTTTTACTTTTCCTTAAGATATGAACTTACTCTCTTTAAACTGAATTTTCTTTACTACTTAAATTGTTTATGTATATCTGGTAAATTATGACCAAATTTTTGTTAGATTGCATACAGTAAATTGAAAATACACACTTGGTACACTACGGATTGTTGTGCTTTTGTTTTGGTTTTAGTTGGAAACAAGGTTTGATGTAGATGGCTTGTTACTGTTAATTTAAAATATTTTATAATTATTGTCCATTACCTTCTGTGTTGTGTTGTGACAGATTTGGCTATATTTTTAGTCAACTGAAATAATGATACTTTAAGAATTTGTTTTTAGAAAGGTAATCCAAAGGAAAAATGTTTATACTCTTGAATATATTAGCCTCAGCCTATATAAAATTTTTTCTTTTAAAGTACACATTTTACCAGAAACAGAATTGACAGATTTTTCTACTTGCTGACTGCCTAACTTATTTTGTTTCATGATCTTGAAGGGACTGCCTTTTCCTTTCTGGGTCTTTTTAAAAAAAAATAGTTTAGTACTAAGGTATACTACTGGATGTTTCTATTTTTTTAAGTGTATTCTTTTTCTGACTTATAGTACAGCTTCAGGAAGTTGATAGATACTAAGAACTCCTGATTGGTCTCAGAGAGGTAACAGTGGAATACTTGTAATTCTGTCTGTGGCACCCTGGTGGAATTATGTGTTACACATTTGCTGAATTTTTCTCTTGTAACTTATATTTTAAATGAAAAATATTTTAGATCTTTATTTAATGAAGGGGGAGAGTATAAACTGTTTATTTCCTATTCATTTTGTAGTAACAGACCCTCTCTTATAAATCAAGATATCATGTATTATTTCTTAGGAGTCTCAGAGGCAGTTACTTCTATACAGCCCCTGCTTTTTCATTGTTATTGGCCCTTATTTTTCACATTCACTAGATATTTTGCAAAATTTCAGCACTCTAGCAATTAAGAGCTAAAAAAGAAACATAAGGGAAAATGGAACAATAATGCATAACTTTGAAATCTGGGGAGAAAGCATGAGCTGGTGTTTTGGTAGAGCCATCCTGCTGAGGAAGAGTGAGACGAAGAAGTTTATTCATGTGTTTAAAGCACTTAGAACACTGCCTGGTGCATAATAGTGACATGACACATCTTAGTTTAATAAAACATGAGAACCAAGGGGGAAAGGGTTGGAGCAATAAAAAACGTGGAATGAAAAAATTAGGGCCTAGAAATCTGTATTAATACAATGTGTTATAAAAGGTCTGATGATGACTAGTATAATATTGGGGAAAGTGTGATTGAAGATGGGTCTTAAAAACCATAAAATTTAAAACCAATAAGCTTTATTACATTTTTAGGATATTGTCAGCATAGGATGAAAAAGTTATTTTTCTGAATAATTCCAAAAGCTAGCTTTTTTTTAGTGCCTGCACATGCCATTGCGCTTTACCTTATCAAATCCCCTAAAAGTAGGTGCTATTGTCTCCATTTTATAGACGAGGAAAGGTTCCATGAAGTTGCCTGATTGAACTAATGTAACAGTCACTACAAGGTAGAGCTGGGTTTTGACCAGGTCTGATTCTGAAGCCCATGCTCTGTTTAGGGGGCTCTGTTGCCCTACTTTTGTACGATTTTAGCTCTTTAAAGTGGTCTGTCTGTGGAGACATATTTTCCATATAAAACAGCTATCTTAGGAATTTGAGTGTCTGTCTAATCCTTCCTCCCCCAAATGTCCTTAACTACTCTTGCCTCCTAATACAGCAATTGTTACACCACATGACTATAAACAAGATACCCTTCAGTGTAGCACATGCTATTAATTGGCTGTAACGTTTTCATTTTAAAAGGATGATTTTTAACTGAAGAATTAGATATGAACCCATTTTTGTGCCGTTCAGTCACCCAGATCCTTAAACTTAACTATGGTACATAATATACATGCTTAGAACTAGTGTATTTTTTCTTAGTCACTTTAGGGTTTTAAATGGAAAGGTTTTTTTTTTTCCCTGCTGTATCCCTACTTTCAAGTGAAGTTGAGCCATTCAAGATATTTAGTTCAAAATATTTTAGGGATAAGCACATTTTACAAGATGTTTTGTAGCCCTGAGTTTTATGAAATTGGGTACTTAAAATTTGGAGTATGCTGCTTATTGAGAACAAAGTTGGATTAAGGAGAGGGTTGGTTGAGGCCATTATGAGATGGGAGAATCAGCATTTTAAAAACACTGTAAACAAAAGAACACTTTCTGCCTGCTGTTTGTAAAAGCTCTTTGGGAAGATCTTTTACGAAGACCAATTTTTAATGTAATTTACCTACCTAGTATAAGTATCCTAAGACATGTATGTAAACTTCCACAATGTTTTTTTTTTTTTTTTTTGGAGACATATTTTCCATATAAAACAGCTATCTTAGGAATTTGAGTGTCTGTCTAATCCTTCCTCCCCCAAATGTCCTTAACTACTCTTGCCTCCTAATACAGCAATTGTTACACCACATGACTATAAACAAGATACCCTTCAGTGTAGCACATGCTATTAATTGGCTGTAACGTTTTCATTTTAAAAGGATGATTTTTAACTGAAGAATTAGATATGAACCCATTTTTGTGCCGTTCAGTCACCCAGATCCTTAAACTTAACTATGGTACATAATATACATGCTTAGAACTAGTGTATTTTTTCTTAGTCACTTTAGGGTTTTAAATGGAAAGGTTTTTTTTTTTCCCTGCTGTATCCCTACTTTCAAGTGAAGTTGAGCCATTCAAGATATTTAGTTCAAAATATTTTAGGGATAAGCACATTTTACAAGATGTTTTGTAGCCCTGAGTTTTATGAAATTGGGTACTTAAAATTTGGAGTATGCTGCTTATTGAGAACAAAGTTGGATTAAGGAGAGGGTTGGTTGAGGCCATTATGAGATGGGAGAATCAGCATTTTAAAAACACTGTAAACAAAAGAACACTTTCTGCCTGCTGTTTGTAAAAGCTCTTTGGGAAGATCTTTTACGAAGACCAATTTTTAATGTAATTTACCTACCTAGTATAAGTATCCTAAGACATGTATGTAAACTTCCACAATGTTTTTTTTTTTTTTTTGGTCTGTGTATTTAGAAAATACACATGAATCTTTATCAAACCTAAAAATATAAACTTGTGAGCACTGAACTGCTTCTGGCTTTGTGAATTTTGTTGACTCTGATATTTAATCCAGATTGCTTTTAACGATAATAATTTAGACTAACTGGGTATGGGAACTCCTTTGTAAACTTTGACTTATATATAATTCAGATACCTTGGTATTGTAGGATATTAAGGTTTATCTCTCTTTATGTGAAGTGCATAAAAGGCTTAAACTACCTCCTAGTAGTAATTCCTGGAGAGCTGCTTTAATTAATAGAAGGCAGTCATTTATAATCAGCATATCATTTGTCTTTCATCTGTACTACTTTTGGAATTCTCTACAGGTTGTAGCAAACATTGAAATATTTTCCCTGAAAGTACATACTTTTGGAAATGGGTTGAAAAGCAAAGGTAAACTACTTCACCTATATTTATTGCATATATAGCAGATTAATGGGTTAACAACTTTCAAGTCTTTGAAACTTTAATAATACAGAAAAGAACATTTTTTGTGTGTGTGTGGTGATGGTGTTAAAGTAATAGAACAAAAGAAATCATAGAATGACTGGATACCCAGACTTTTAATTATTAAATGAGAGTTTTGATTTAGTTTGGAAAATGAAGAGGGGATGCCCATATTGCATACAATTCCTAGTGTCTTTAAAGTTCTAAAAGAACTCTCATGTGGCAGTAGATACATTCTAATGGTTTGTGTAGATAATATTCTCTGTTGTTCCGAGGGGTTAAGATTGGGACAAAAGATGAAGTGGGGATTACTTGGGGGAAAAACCCCTTCACCCAAAATTTCAGTTTCAAAATGAATTTTTTTGGTTGTGATTTTTCTGAACCATTGTAGTTATCAACTTTTTGTTTTGCTTAGAACATTGTTAAAAATTATGTATAAATATCTCATGAAGTACATTTTGACACCAAAATGGACACAGCTAAAACTTAGAAAATCATGTTTAGCTTTATGGAAAAAATTGTTACTTGAACTTTCTTCTTTTTCACGAAAAATCCGGACCAATGTTTGGAAGATGGTATAGGAAATTCAATGATTGGATCTGTAATTAGATAAGAAAATTAAAGCTCTTTTGAATTTTAATAACTATCTGAACTAAAGGAAATTTAAAAATGGAATACAGGAAAGTTAAAGTGAGTAAAATACAGGTTCTGTAGTTGCATGGTGCCTTACATGCTATTAATACGACCTTTTGAATTCCCCGGCCCTCCTGCAACGGTCAGTTTGGCAATAAAGTACTACTCTTCAAGCGTAATTAGGTATGTTTTAGTCTTCGTGAAAGATACGCAAAGACAGTCCTTGAAACATATCCCCAACAGTTGTTGAGAGGACAGTATATAAAATGGTCTCATTACTTATTAAAAAAAATTCTTAGAAGTAAAGACAGTTTATAAAGATTTAAGAGTTAACCAATACAGAATCGATTCCCAGGGAGGTCACTGCAGTGACTTTACAGTCAGTTTTAGATCAGGGCTCTTCAACTTTCAGTGTCTACCTATAACAAATTGATTCAATAAATATTTAACATTAGGGAAAACTTTTGAAATTAAAGACTACAAATTATATTCAAATAACAGTCCTGGCACCTAGAGCTCAAAATTATTTCCTAAGTGAATGATTAAAGGCTTTTGCCTGCTAGTATCTCATGGCATACAGCTTTCAATTTTCTTTATTTTTTTCTGATTTTTTTCTTTAGTTTTTTTTTTTTTCTTTAGGTTTTTTGGCTTTTTTTTTTTTTTTTCATTTTTTCTTTAGTTTTTTTCGATTTTTTTCTTTAGTTTCTTTCGATTTTCTTTAGTTTGTGTTGTGCCATCCGTAGGATACTTGAGGTCACACTGAGCCCTAGGACCCTTCAGTACCACCATAGGTGTCTATACCCAGAGACGTAATAACCAGACTCAACCTTTGGCAAATACTACCATAGAGATCTCAGTACAAATAGTGATTTTTTTAGCCACCACTAACATCTAAATATCTTAATAGTGTATATAAGGAAGATGTGAAGAAACTAGAAAGAAAACCCTATTGGAGTTTATTCTTTCGTGTTGTGTAGGCTTCAACAATGGTATAGATGAAGATACGTGGATCTGATGTTTTACTTACTGATAGCGTTTTTTTGTATCTGTGAAGAGGCGTGTTGGGTGTTAGCGTCTGTATTTTACAGTGGGAAAGACAAATGTGTTCATCTGTCCCTTGTTCCTAGTCATCCACTTGAATTTTGATAGCTCCTGGATTCCTAAACAGAGATGGTAGTATTTACATAGAGACATAAGTGATTCCCCACACTAAATTTTCAAGTCATTGCCACTTAAATCATAAATTAGCTCATTCCAAAGAATGGCAATTAGGAGAACTGGATCAGCCTCCAAGAGTTCTAACCCAAGGTCTTAGACTTATATGGCAGAGAAAGTGTGAAGAACTTATTTTAAGAATTGCTTTGTGTGTGTAAGTTGCTCAGCTATGTCTGACTGAGACCCTATGAACTGTAGCCTGCCATGCTTGTCCATCCTTGGGATTTTCCAGGCAAGAATACTGGAGTGGATTGCCATTTCCTTCTCCTGGGGATCTTCCCAACCCAGGGACTGAACCCAGGTCTCCTGCATTGCAGACAGATTCTCTACTGTTTGAGCCACCAGGGAAGTCCAAGAATTACTTTCGTTCTAGGTAAACAGAATTTTATATAGTAAGTATAATTTTTCTTCAGTTGGTAGTCTTAAATTTGCTTCCTTATTATTTCATAGGCTTCGGGGCATTTACCTTGGAGTCCTACCGTAGACTTAAGGCAGTTTTTTTGAGCCATTAATCATCCTAAGCTTCTGTGTTCCTGCCTTCTGAAGGTTGCTGACTTTGGGCCACCCTAGTCTGTTCGCTGGCCGCCTTTGTTACTACTGGTGACCTATACCACACTCGAAATGTAAGTTCCCATTCAGCCAGTGGACTCTAGTCTTCTTTGGTCATACATGTGTTCAGCAGATATATTGAATACCAGTTTGTGAGAAAATGATTACCCATGATGGATAATGGGGTCACACTGTGTTCACTATTTTACTCAACCATTTGGGATGGGAAGAGATGCAAAGTTAGACAATCAGGGAACTTTTATCAAAGAGGCCTTTAATTTCAGTGATTTTTAGAAGGAGTGATTTAGTGGAAGGGTCGAATGGCTGAAAATATAAAATGGTGCAGATTAAGTTAGTAGTGCATACACAGCACTTTGCCTTCTTCCTCTTCAATGTAATAAAAAGGAGAATACTTTCACCTTGAAAATTTACTACTTTTCTACGTGCCTCCCACTTCTTTTCTACATTCTCTCCCACTTGTCAGCTATACTGGACAAGTCTGTAGTATTAGGCGGCTCTTTTTTTCAGAAGACCCAACTGTACTCAGGGAAATGGACACCTTAGTGTAGAGTCTCTGTACTGTTTAGGGGCAACTAGATGATGAAATGACTACCTAGAGCTCTCTTATCCAATAAAAGTTGTTCACTCAATTGCAGGAACTTGGGGCTGATGTTCATTCCACATTTTTTGAGTAGGGAAAGAACATCACCTCTCCTCAAAGGGCGAAATCACAAGGTTCTGTATTCTTCCACACCCCCACCCCAAGTTATTCTTAAATAGCTTAAGATTTCTACTTAATTTTGATGTACTTTTTTTAAACAGGGCATATTTAAATGAAGTGAAGTCGCTCAGTCGTGCCTGACTCTGCAGCCCTGTGGAGTATAGCCTACCAGGCTCCTCCATCTGTGGGATTTTGCAGGCAAGACTACTGGAGTGGGTTGTCATTTCCTTCTCCAGTGGATCTTCCCAACCCAGGGATCAAATCTGGGTCTCCCGCATTGTAGGCAGATGCTTTACTGTCTGAGCCACCAGGGAAGTCTGGCATATTGATGCATCACTAAAATTAATCTCACCTCAATCAAAATTCCAATCATCTAATTCATATTCCATGTCTATGTGTGTTGTATATTTTACAGTTTGCTTTTCAGTCTGGATTCTGATAATCTTTAATAGGAGTCAGCAAATCTTTTCTGTATAGGGCCAAACAGTAAATCCATCAGTATATATACTGAGGAAGGATGTGCCTTCTTAACATCAATTGTGGATCTGATGTTTTACTTACTGATAGCGTTTTTTTGTATCTGTGAAGAGGCGTGTTGGGTGTTAGCGTCTGTATTTTACAGTGGGAAAGACAAATGTGTTCATCTGTCCCTTGTTCCTAGTCATCCACTTGAATTTTGATAGCTCCTGGATTCCTAAACAGAGATGGTAGTATTTACATAGAGACATAAGTGATTCCCCACACTAAATTTTCAAGTCATTGCCACTTAAATCATAAATTAGCTCATTCCAAAGAATGGCAATTAGGAGAACTGGATCAGCCTCCAAGAGTTCTAACCCAAGGTCTTAGACTTATATGGCAGAGAAAGTGTGAAGAACTTATTTTAAGAATTGCTTTGTGTGTGTAAGTTGCTCAGCTATGTCTGACTGAGACCCTATGAACTGTAGCCTGCCATGCTTGTCCATCCTTGGGATTTTCCAGGCAAGAATACTGGAGTGGATTGCCATTTCCTTCTCCTGGGGATCTTCCCAACCCAGGGACTGAACCCAGGTCTCCTGCATTGCAGACAGATTCTCTACTGTTTGAGCCACCAGGGAAGTCCAAGAATTACTTTCGTTCTAGGTAAACAGAATTTTATATAGTAAGTATAATTTTTCTTCAGTTGGTAGTCTTAAATTTGCTTCCTTATTATTTCATAGGCTTCGGGGCATTTACCTTGGAGTCCTACCGTAGACTTAAGGCAGTTTTTTTGAGCCATTAATCATCCTAAGCTTCTGTGTTCCTGCCTTCTGAAGGTTGCTGACTTTGGGCCACCCTAGTCTGTTCGCTGGCCGCCTTTGTTACTACTGGTGACCTATACCACACTCGAAATGTAAGTTCCCATTCAGCCAGTGGACTCTAGTCTTCTTTGGTCATACATGTGTTCAGCAGATATATTGAATACCAGTTTGTGAGAAAATGATTACCCATGATGGATAATGGGGTCACACTGTGTTCACTATTTTACTCAACCATTTGGGATGGGAAGAGATGCAAAGTTAGACAATCAAGGAACTTTTATCAAAGAGGCCTTTAATTTTCAGTGATTTTTAGAAGGAGTGATTTAGTGGAAGGGTCGAATGGCTGAAAATATAAAATGGTGCAGATTAAGTTAGTAGTGCATACACAGCACTTTGCCTTCTTCCTCTTCAATGTAATAAAAAGGAGAATACTTTCACCTTGAAAATTTACTACTTTTCTACGTGCCTCCCACTTCTTTTCTACATTCTCTCCCACTTGTCAGCTATACTGGACAAGTCTGTAGTATTAGGCGGCTCTTTTTTTCAGAAGACCCAACTGTACTCAGGGAAATGGACACCTTAGTGTAGAGTCTCTGTACTGTTTAGGGGCAACTAGATGATGAAATGACTACCTAGAGCTCTCTTATCCAATAAAAGTTGTTCACTCAATTGCAGGAACTTGGGGCTGATGTTCATTCCACATTTTTTGAGTAGGGAAAGAACATCACCTCTCCTCAAAGGGCGAAATCACAAGGTTCTGTATTCTTCCACACCCCCACCCCAAGTTATTCTTAAATAGCTTAAGATTTCTACTTAATTTTGATGTACTTTTTTTAAACAGGGCATATTTAAATGAAGTGAAGTCGCTCAGTCGTGCCTGACTCTGCAGCCCTGTGGAGTATAGCCTACCAGGCTCCTCCATCTGTGGGATTTTGCAGGCAAGACTACTGGAGTGGGTTGTCATTTCCTTCTCCAGTGGATCTTCCCAACCCAGGGATCAAATCTGGGTCTCCCGCATTGTAGGCAGATGCTTTACTGTCTGAGCCACCAGGGAAGTCTGGCATATTGATGCATCACTAAAATTAATCTCACCTCAATCAAAATTCCAATCATCTAATTCATATTCCATGTCTATGTGTGTTGTATATTTTACAGTTTGCTTTTCAGTCTGGATTCTGATAATCTTTAATAGGAGTCAGCAAATCTTTTCTGTATAGGGCCAAACAGTAAATCCATCAGTATATATACTGAGGAAGGATGTGCCTTCTTAACATCAATCAATTATTTCCTTTCTAGGATTACAAATCTGGGGTAACAAACACGATATAACACTTTGCTGACATCACTTTATTTTACAGGTTTTTTTGATGTAAACCTTTAAAAATTTTTTTGTTTACTGTATTTTATTTTCTCTTTATTTGTTTCTGGCTACATTGGGTCTTTATTGCTTTGCACAGGCTTTCTCTGGGTGCAGCAAGCAGGGGCTGCAGTGCATGGCTTCTCCTTGTGGTGGCTTCTCGTTACAGAGCACAGGGTGGGCATGCTAGCTTCATTAGTTGGGCACACAGGCTCAGTAGTTGTGGCTCATGGCCGTAGAGCCAGAAGCTTGGTAGTTGGAATCTACTGGGACCTGGAATCTAATGCAGACCTGGGATCCAATCCGCATTCCCTGCATTGGCAGATGTATTCTTACCCACTAGGCCACCAGGAAAGTCACAATGTGGACCATTTTTAAAGTCTTGATTAAATTTGTTAAAATATTGCTTATGTTTTCACAGTTTTTTTGGCCACTAGGCATATGGAATGTTAACTCCTCAACTAAGCACTGAACCCCCACCCTCCTTGCATTGTAAGATGGAGTCTTAACCACTGGACTGCCAGTGAAGTCCTCCTATGGCACAGTTTTAGATACCACCTTGGCTGTGATGAAACAAAGATTTTAACAGGAAATCAGATAAATATATCCCAGTATAAAAATGAAAATTGCTCAGTTGTGCCCCAACTCTTTGCGACCCTATGGACTGTACAGTCAGTCTATGGAATTCTCCACGCCAGAATACTGGCGTAGGTAGCCAATCCCTTCTCCAGCAGATCTTCCCAACCTAGGGATTGAAACCAGGTCTCCCACATTGCAGGTGGATTCATTACCAGCTGAGCCACCAGGGAAACCCAAATAAGAGAATATGTCAAATTCAGAAATATATTCAGAGCTTTAAGAAGAGATTTTAACTTCCTGATAAAAGTATGTACACTTCTAAATTAGACTTTTATTGCCACTTGTTATAAGATTCTTTTATATATATATGACATTGAGTTTCCATAGCCTTTAGAATGTAAGCTAGGGGAGAAGGCAATGGCAACCCACTCCAGTACTCTTGCCTGGGAAATCCCACGGATGGAGGAGCCTGGTAGGCTGCAGTCCATGGGGTCTTAAAAAAAAAAAAAGAATGTAAGCTAGGAGTCTACACTTTAAAAAGGTGTACTTAGGTCAGCTAGACTTATGAGTCATCTTGGACACAGTTTGAAAATACTAAGCTTGTGAGTAACTGACCCCAGATATGTGAGCAGAAAAACATTCTATCAAGCTAAAGAAAATTTCCCAAACTAAAGACACACTGAACCAGAAGCCTGTCATTGTTTCATTAAATGAAATTCCCCGTCAGGAGCCCCACTGAGGACACTTCTCTTTGCGTTGCTCAGTCTCTTGTAGTAGACTCAAGTACATGGCAAATGAACAAATAACAGCACAATTATTAGTCAACATTTCTCTTCAAACGCGTTTTTTCAGCATTGGTCTAAAATAGTTCCAAGACTCTTTCCTCAAGGTTAAAATTAATCACAACAGATGGTCCGATTTTAAGAGATTTGGAAAAAGTTTTGTTGCTCTGTTAATGTGGTACTGTCCCATCAAGTGTGTCACATCTAGAAAAGACACAGTGATGGAACTCTGAGAAGAACATAGTCATTTGAGATGACAGCAGGGGTTCTTGTCTGGGCATCCCATTCACTCCTCAACCCACTGCACCCTAGAATGCAAATTCAGTATTTAAAACTACTTTCTTAAAGGCCACTAATGAAGTTGCCAGAGCCCAACCTCTGCATTTCACACTGTTAAGTGACTAATTTCCTTCACACACCTGTCCTCTTACTTGACCCTGTATGCATCAGTATTCTTTTCTTTGCAGGGCTCTCTCTCAGTGTTCTGTCCCATGGGGTCTGGTGAGTATGTGTGTGCTCAATTGCTCAAGCATGTTCAACTCTTTGCAAAAGCCCCATGGACTGGAGCCTGCCATGCTCCTCTGCCCATGGTGTTCTTAATTACAAATGATCACAGTGACTTAAACCTTGGCTGACCTCTGTCCAGAGTTTACAAGTATTTGTTGAAATGACATTGTGCATTGTTTGATCCACAAAAGATTTTCAATCACATTCTAATTTGGATCACTGTTCTTCAGTTTCTCCTGGATGACCGCGAGGGTCTTTAGATTTACATTTTTGGTGTATGGAGTCTCATCATGATCATAGCAAAGTTACTTTTAGAAAAATTACAGCCTTTATTTTTTTGAAGCTATTCAATGTATGCTAGCCATGTAAACACAATTTGATGAGGTGATGTCTAGCTGACTTGATCATGTCATATCAATATGTATGTATCTCTGTTAACTCTGCAGACTAATAAAACCTTCAGACTGAGGGGACCTGAGAAAAACATACACATTTGTTATCCAGTCTCTGCTTGAACTGATGCCATCAGTGTTCATCTCAAGCATCTGTGTTAGGTTGAGATCCTTCTGTTCTCTAAACTGAGTTGAGTTGAAATTTGCTTATTCCCTCTTCCAATGCCACATGAAATCCACATAATGCCCCATGTAACTGGAAACTGAAAAGCAAAGTACATTATATTTTAGGACTACTTAGGGCCTTAAGTTTTTTCTCCTAGAAAACTATGTTTTGTGTCCTGTAAGTATAAAGGCAAAAATCCATACTGTTGATTCTTTTCCAGTTTAATGTTTCATTCTTCATTTTTAGAGCTAAGAATCAAATATTTAGTATGAAAAACCAATGTCCAAAAAAGACTTAATAAAGTACCCAGAAATATTTCTTGTAAAGTAGAATATTAATTTGCTGGCACTGGTATATAACACTTAAGATTAAACTTACTTCTCCAAGATAAGATTAAGTTTGCAGCTTGATATAAAAATTTAAATATTACTTAATCCTAGGCTTTCAAGAATTCATAATTAATTGATTTCTTAATGCAATACAATTTTATTTTATAAATTTAATGATTGAACTCCCTTTAGAAAATGTATTACAAGGGAGACAAGAGTAATTTTTTTCATTTAATTGCATTTCAGATCATATTCTAAAAGCAGTGAGAAATATTTTTATTAAATTCTTATAAAACTTCAGGTCCTTCAGGCCCAAGCCATCCCTCTCCCTAAGCAGCAGGATAGATTTACAATTATGGGTAATTTGTTTTGTCACCAAGATGGAAGACTGGGAATATTGTCTTTATTAGGTAGCCAGTTCAAGTCCCAAAATTATTGAATGCTCATTGGCATAATATTTCTTCTCAGTATGTGAACTCTAAAAATATGAGTTGGGAATATCCATAAAAATAGTTATCCAGAATGCATTTTGTAAGGTTTACTGCATGCTGTTTGAAAGTTACCACTGTATCTTTGTTTCAGCACAAAATACAGGAATATGAGCTGAGGATCTGAGGACATTTTGCCTGTGTAGGTAATGAATTTCATTGCAACTTTTCATCATTTATGGATATGAGAAAGAAAGGGGCATGTTTTCACCTTCTAAGCATTTCTCACTGACATCGTGACAGTTTGTTATAAACTTTAATGTGAGCAGTTTCTTTATAGTATCATCATAACTCTAATCTAGACCTCAGAATGGCAGGGGTCTTTTAGTTTTTTTGGAAACTAAGCTTAAATGATGCAATGTAATTTGCAGGCAAAAATGAATGAATTTGCATTGTATAGTTGGCCACTGTAAAAGTCCATTTTCTGCATATAATGAAAGTGAAGAGACTTGAAAAATCAGATTTGAGAAAGTTTCCAATATATCATATTGCCATTAATGTCCTGCTTTTAAAACAGAACCTTTTTTAATACTTTCATTCATTCATTCATTCATTCATTTAAAAAAAAAAAAAGAATGTAAGCTAGGAGTCTACACTTTAAAAAGGTGTACTTAGGTCAGCTAGACTTATGAGTCATCTTGGACACAGTTTGAAAATACTAAGCTTGTGAGTAACTGACCCCAGATATGTGAGCAGAAAAACATTCTATCAAGCTAAAGAAAATTTCCCAAACTAAAGACTCACACTGAACCAGAAGCCTGTCATTGTTTCATTAAATGAAATTCCCCGTCAGGAGCCCCACTGAGGACACTTCTCTTTGCGTTGCTCAGTCTCTTGTAGTAGACTCAAGTACATGGCAAATGAACAAATAACAGCACAATTATTAGTCAACATTTCTCTTCAAACGCGTTTTTTCAGCATTGGTCTAAAATAGTTCCAAGACTCTTTCCTCAAGGTTAAAATTAATCACAACAGATGGTCCGATTTTAAGAGATTTGGAAAAAGTTTTGTTGCTCTGTTAATGTGGTACTGTCCCATCAAGTGTGTCACATCTAGAAAAGACACAGTGATGGAACTCTGAGAAGAACATAGTCATTTGAGATGACAGCAGGGGTTCTTGTCTGGGCATCCCATTCACTCCTCAACCCACTGCACCCTAGAATGCAAATTCAGTATTTAAAACTACTTTCTTAAAGGCCACTAATGAAGTTGCCAGAGCCCAACCTCTGCATTTCACACTGTTAAGTGACTAATTTCCTTCACACACCTGTCCTCTTACTTGACCCTGTATGCATCAGTATTCTTTTCTTTGCAGGGCTCTCTCTCAGTGTTCTGTCCCATGGGGTCTGGTGAGTATGTGTGTGCTCAATTGCTCAAGCATGTTCAACTCTTTGCAAAAGCCCCATGGACTGGAGCCTGCCATGCTCCTCTGCCCATGGTGTTCTTAATTACAAATGATCACAGTGACTTAAACCTTGGCTGACCTCTGTCCAGAGTTTACAAGTATTTGTTGAAATGACATTGTGCATTGTTTGATCCACAAAAGATTTTCAATCACATTCTAATTTGGATCACTGCTCTTCAGTTTCTCCTGGATGACCGCGAGGGTCTTTAGATTTACATTTTTGGTGTATGGAGTCTCATCATGATCATAGCAAAGTTACTTTTAGAAAAATTACAGCCTTTATTTTTTTGAAGCTATTCAATGTATGCTAGCCATGTAAACACAATTTGATGAGGTGATGTCTAGCTGACTTGATCATGTCATATCAATATGTATGTATCTCTGTTAACTCTGCAGACTAATAAAACCTTCAGACTGAGGGGACCTGAGAAAAACATACACATTTGTTATCCAGTCTCTGCTTGAACTGATGCCATCAGTGTTCATCTCAAGCATCTGTGTTAGGTTGAGATCCTTCTGTTCTCTAAACTGAGTTGAGTTGAAATTTGCTTATTCCCTCTTCCAATGCCACATGAAATCCACATAATGCCCCATGTAACTGGAAACTGAAAAGCAAAGTACATTATATTTTAGGACTACTTAGGGCCTTAAGTTTTTTCTCCTAGAAAACTATGTTTTGTGTCCTGTAAGTATAAAGGCAAAAATCCATACTGTTGATTCTTTTCCAGTTTAATGTTTCATTCTTCATTTTTAGAGCTAAGAATCAAATATTTAGTATGAAAAACCAATGTCCAAAAAAGACTTAATAAAGTACCCAGAAATATTTCTTGTAAAGTAGAATATTAATTTGCTGGCACTGGTATATAACACTTAAGATTAAACTTACTTCTCCAAGATAAGATTAAGTTTGCAGCTTGATATAAAAATTTAAATGTTACTTAATCCTAGGCTTTCAAGAATTCATAATTAATTGATTTCTTAATGCAATACAATTTTATTTTATAAATTTAATGATTGAACTCCCTTTAGAAAATGTATTACAAGGGAGACAAGAGTAATTTTTTTCATTTAATTGCATTTCAGATCATATTCTAAAAGCAGTGAGAAATATTTTTATTAAATTCTTATAAAACTTCAGGTCCTTCAGGCCCAAGCCATCCCTCTCCCTAAGCAGCAGGATAGATTTACAATTATGGCTAATTTGTTTTGTCACCAAGATGGAAGACTGGGAATATTGTCTTTATTAGGTAGCCAGTTCAAGTCCCAAAATTATTGAATGCTCATTGGCATAATATTTCTTCTCAGTATGTGAACTCTAAAAATATGAGTTGGGAATATCCATAAAAATAGTTATCCAGAATGCATTTTGTAAGGTTTACTGCATGCTGTTTGAAAGTTACCACTGTATCTTTGTTTCAGCACAAAATACAGGAATATGAGCTGAGGATCTGAGGACATTTTGCCTGTGTAGGTAATGAATTTCATTGCAACTTTTCATCATTTATGGATATGAGAAAGAAAGGGGCATGTTTTCACCTTCTAAGCATTTCTCACTGACATCGTGACAGTTTGTTATAAACTTTAATGTGAGCAGTTTCTTTATAGTATCATCATAACTCTAATCTAGACCTCAGAATGGCAGGGGTCTTTTAGTTTTTTTGGAAACTAAGCTTAAATGATGCAATGTAATTTGCAGGCAAAAATGAATGAATTTGCATTGTATAGTTGGCCACTGTAAAAGTCCATTTTCTGCATATAATGAAAGTGAAGAGACTTGAAAAATCAGATTTGAGAAAGTTTCCAATATATCATATTGCCATTAATGTCCTGCTTTTAAAACAGAACCTTTTTTAATACTTTCATTCATTCATTCATTCATTCATTTTTGGCTGTGCTGGGTCTTCACGGCTGCCCATGTGCTTTCTCTAGCTTCGGCAAAGAGGAGCTACTCTGTTGCCCGGTGGTGGCTTCTCTTCTGAGAGCACAGGTTCTGGGGGGTGAGGGCTTCAATGGTTGCAGCTCCCAGGCTCTAGAGCCACAGGCTCAATAGTTGTGGCACACTGGTTTAGTTGTACTGTGGCGTGTGGTATCTTCCTGGATCTGGGATTGAACCCATGTCTTCTGCATTGGCAGAAGATTCTTTACCACTGAGCCATCAGGATAAGTCATCAGCCATCTTATATTTCCACCTTTATTAGTATATTAGTAGAATTAATTGTTGGAGATGAATAATGAGGCAACTGCAAAGGCAAAATCCGGTATTTCGTATTTTCTTAGAGACTGTCGGGCTCCTCTAGTGGCTCAGATGGTAAAGAATCTGCCTGCAACGGGGGAGACCTGGGTTTAATCCCTGGGCTGGGAAGATCCCCCTGGAGGAGGGCATGGCAACCCACTCCAGTATTCTTGCCTGGAGAATCCCCATGGACAGAGGAGCCTGACAGGGTATAATCCGTGGGGTCACAAAGAGTCGGACATGACTAAGCGACTTAACACACACCACACAGAAAGCAAAACTTATGCTCTTAAAGAAAATTGTAAGCACTTGAAATTGTACTATGTAATTGAGTCCCATCATAATAATTTATGTTCAAAGTATTTTCATTGTAGGATTAATAATTAGAATATGGTATATATTTAAGACCTTTTATAGTTTCAGAGTTGAAAGCTTTCCAAAGCTTCTGAAAAGTAAAGGTACAACTCATTTATGTGTCTGTCTCATGGACATTAGAGAAGGGACTTTAATATAAGTCTTATGAAGCAAAATGTATTGAAAAGAGTATTCCTTAACAAAAGTTTTCATGATCTGTAGACATGATGTAAAAAGGTTTCAGAGTAAACTATAGGATTTCATAGGAACTTCACTTGTTGGCGCAGATAACTTCAGAAACTAAAGAGTGTTTTCTTTTAATGAATCCAGTCTACTAGGTGTATTAGATAATTATCATCATTCGGTTCATGTCTGTTTCTTTAGCTCTATTAGAGACCCTTTGTTCTTTCTTTGGTAAACAGTGATCTAAATTATCATATATGCTGCTGTATTCTACAGTGATTAATTAGCATAAGCTATTCAAACACACCAAAGCATTTCTATTTTAAAATCCATCCTTGAAGAGAAAATAACACTTTATAAGATAATTGCTAGTAACAGTATTCATTTTCTATACATCTATTTAACTTATTTACAATGTGAATTTTAAATGTGAGCATTTTGTTTGCACATTTCTTTTCCCGGTTTGCATTTTTACTCCACAGTCTCCACTCACTTTTTCCAGTTCCTGCTTTAAGCCCTTGCTTACCATCATCTGATCTTCATCTGACTCTTAGGAGTTATTTTTCTCTAGCTAAATTCTTTTAAGTAAATCTAGCCATGTTTTAGATATAAATACAAAATGATTCAAATTCACCTTTTTTGCCAAAATAATACCAATTTTAAAAAATTTTTATTCTAATGGAAACCATGTAAATTTACTGCTTGATTCTGAGTACTTCACCTCCAGGAACTGTTTCTTCTTAGTGAATTTCTCTCTGCCTTAAATTTGGCTATTTTGCCCTGACTATGACCTTTCTTATTTCAGCCTAACTGGCTAACAAATGCAAAACAAATCTCAAAAGAGGACCATTGTTTTCACTTCTAAATAACTTTCTTCAGGGATTTTCAAGCTATGCTCTGGGATCCTAAGAGTCTTTGAAGATGCCTTCCTGGGAGTGGGGTTAGAGTAGGTGGGACCCTTGGGCCTTCCGCCAAACCTCTAAAACAGCTTCACTTTATCCTGCTATGTTTCCAGGGCCCAGTAATTTAAAAAAAAAAACAAACAAAACACTTTAAACCAGCAACTTAATTTAAAAATTCATGAATACTTCATATTATTAGTAATTAATGATAGTAATAGTAGCTTTTGTTTATAGAGGTTTGTCATGTGCCAGACTCCAAGTATTTTCTAACATTAATCTGTTAATCCTTAAAACAACCCTGTAAGATTAAGCATTTTTGCTATTTCTATTTTACAAAAGAGGAAACTGAGATTTAAGGGTATCAAATAACATTCCTAGGGAAACACAGCTACTAAGTGACAGACTCTGACTCAAATATGGGTGTGCCACTTAACATCTTAGTTTAAGTCAAGGGTGGCAAATACTAGGTAAGTATGCTCCCACCTTGTGCTCCCACACCTGAGGCAGACAGAGCTAATAGCTGAAAACAGTGTTTCTTACTGATCACCAACACAGCCTTAGAATCCTTTCCACAAGGTACTATGGGCAGTCACTCCTAACCCGTTGGTGTTGGCCTTCAAGAGGAGACCCATCTTCTTACCCTACTTGAAGGTATTGGTTATAGAAAAACACCAAATTATCTTTGATCCTAGGTGAAACTATTTGATGAACAAAAATCTGTAATGGTACCATCCTCATTCTTGCTAACTTCTAATAGAGGCTGTTTGTAACTTGAATAAATTCATAAGTTAGTTATAAACACTATATAACCGTCAAAATCAGAATAGTTAAGGTTTTTTAAGTCCCTCTTTGCCTGCCTGTGGGAACAAAGGCCTAAAGCAATTTATAGTCTTAATATTTTAGATGTGAGGTGGAGGTGGTGAGGGAGAGGGTGGAGAACTTATGATTGAGGTAAGTTTGCCAGTTTCCTTATTGTAGAATGGAGAATTCAGTGGTTTGAATAACTTTCACTATTTCCACTACCAGCATGCCCTGCCCAGGAATGTCAGAGCCACAGGATTGGGTGAATGCCCAAACATTTATAAAAGGAACACCCATGCCCAACCCCCAGCTGATTTTTCAGTTGTTCTTGCCAGGAGGTAACCAGTAGTTCCTGTGCTGTGCCCATTCTTACCAGAGAAAGCTAGGTGCAATTTAACTTTTTCCTTTTAGGTCCAAGACTTTTAAAATGACTCATAGTAGTTTCTGCTCAAGACACGTCAAAAGAGAGCCAAGATTATATTTAGAAACTTGCTATGAAATTACCTGTCAGTTGCAACCAATTTTTCCAATGCAGTACATATATAGAGTCAGTAGCAAGTAATTTGTAATTTTCAATACACAAAAATAACTTGTCATTTTTTTGTTGTTAACTGGTATCAAAATCTAGATTTCCTTAAATGGATGGACATCCCTTCAGTGAAATTATATAACATTTGTTTAGCATACACATTAGTGTACTCGAATGACCTTCATGTGACCCATTATCATGGAACCCATTAACTCCTTGTTCATAAGAATATTTGAATATGTCTTAAAAATGTTCTCTATTTGAATAAAGTTTCTTCCTAAAAGCTATTTTTGATGCATCTCTTTCTAGTTACTTGTAAAATTATAAATTGCTAGGCAATGATAAAGACAGTAAATCACAGTGACCGGGTTTGATTTGACACTTGGATGAAGTGAAAGTGTTAGTCACTCAGCTGAGTCCAGCTCTGTGCTACCCCATGGAACCAGGGGTAGCCCACCAGGCTCCCCTGTCCATGAAATTTTCCAAGCAAGAATACTGGAGTGGATTGCCATTTCCTCCTCCAGGGGCTCTTTCCAACCCAGGAATCGACCCGGGGTCTCCAGCACTGCAAGCAGACTCCTTATGTCTGAGTCACCAGGGAAGCCCTATGGCTACTAACTAGGACGTTATCTGGAGTTTAAAAACAACCTCCTGCTGATGAGGATGCTGGAAAATTCTATGCGTGTAGTGTATGCTGAGCGCCACGTACCTCTTTTCCCCTGGCTTTTACTTTTGTTAAATGAGAGAATAAAGCAGCCAATTGTAAACTCTTCTTCCCTGGTAGCTCAGACATTAAAGTGTCTGCCCACAATGCAGGAGACCCTGGGTTGGGAAGATCCCCTGGAGAAGGAAGTGGCAACCCACTCCAGTTACTCTTGCCTAGAAAATTCCATGGATGGAGGAGCCTGGTGGGCTACAGTCTGTGGGGTTGCAAAGAGTCGGAGACAACTGAGCGTATTCACTTCACTTGATTCCTAGGTGACCAGGAGGACTTGCTAAAAAAAGAAAAAAGACAACCAAAGCCATCGACTGAATTATGCAAAAGCGTTTGACTTAGGATCAGCAGCCCACGTGAAGTGGAGATAGGAAACCTGACCTAAGAATTGCATGATGCTAAGATTAAGATTACCAGAAAGGAACATTATAATTAAGACTAGAGATGATACCAGGGTTATATTAAATGGTGTGAGAAGCAGTTAAGGTTTGGTGAGAAAGGTTTAGTTATGTGTATTTCTTTGAAAATGTTATATAATTTCTTCTTCCCCTTCATATTTCTAAGTCACTGTGTATTAAAGCATCTAAACATTAAAAGTTGAATTTTTTTAAACAAACATGCCCCTGCAGTTACCTGATGCTACGACATACTAACTGCATGAAAAATATTCTACAGAGATTAAAAATCCGTTTGTAATGTTAATTTACAAACATGTATCAGTGGCAAGTACCACGAGCTATAAACTGACCAGGCAAGAATAATGGAGTGGGTTGCCATTTCCTTCTCCAGGTTTTTAGTGATATAAGCTGATAAATAACCATATCAATAATTTACAAATGGCGTTTTGGTGGTTCCGTGTTTATGCATACAGGTGGCAAAATATGTCGACTATCACCCTTTTCTAATCTTTATCAGTCCATCAATCTATTGGTTGATCTATTTCTATATATTTAAACGTGTGGTCATATTATGTGTTCTGTTTTACAATCTTCCCTTTTTTAACAATACGGTGACTCTGGTAAAGAATCCACCTGCCAATGCAGGAGACAGACCCAGGTTTGAACCCTAGGTCGGGGAGATCTCCTAGAGAAGGAAATGGCAACCCCCTCCAATATTCTTGCCTGGAGAATCCTATGGACAGAAAAGCCTTGTGAGCAAGTCCACGGGGGTGCAAAAGAGACACAACTTTGTGACTAAACAACAATAAACACCTTTTTATGCTAATAAACATGTGGGTCTACATCATTTTAACAACCGAAGTGTTTTTGATTGTGTGCTTAAAAAAACCTCCACTTCAAAAATATTAAACTATCCATCTACATTGCTTTCTGGTTAAGCTTATCTCAAGTGCAGTAGTCGCAAACTTTTTCTATAAAGGGTCATAAATATTTTTGGTTTTGTGAGCCATACAGAAGGTCTCTACCACAACTATTCAACTCTGCCATAGTAGTGGCAAAGAAGACATTGACAATACTTATAACTAATGAGTATAGCTGTGTTCCACTGAAATTTTATTTATGCATACTGCAATCTGATTTCACATAATTTTTATATGTCACCTCCCCCAAAGAGTTTTCAACCATTTAGAAATCAACCATTTAGAAATGTAAAGCCATTCTGCCTCTCGGTTTGCCAGTTCTACAGAAACAGGGGGCACGTCAGCTTTGGGCTGCAGGCGCTTTCCTTCACAGGTTTCGTTTGCTGCCATGAAGGGTATCAGTGTCACACCAAAATTTCTTTCAGTTAGATACTAGCCTTCTTTGAAAGTGTTCTCTTGATGATACTGAGAATCCCTAAGGAATAAAACAAAACCACCATACCTCTGACTTAGCTTCCTGTTTCTGTCCAGAGGGCTTCCCTGGTGTCTCAGATGGTAAAGAATCTGCCTGTAATGCGGGAGACCTGGGTTTGATCCCCGGGTAGGGAAGATCCTCTGGAGAAGGGAATGGCTACCCGCTTCAGTATTGCGGCCTGGAGAATTCCATGGACTGTATAGTCCATGGGGTTGCAAAGAGTTGGACACGACCGAGTGACTTTCACTTCTGTCCCAAATCAGTGACTTTCACTTCTGTCCAAAATCTAAAATCATAAAATTCTGAGGTAAGATGAACACCTTCATTTCTATTTTAGAATAACTATTTCACTTTCTCCAGAAACTGTTCACTGAATGTACTATTTTATAAATTCTCTTTCCTTGTAAAAATTTCCCATTGCTTTATAGACTTACTGAGACAAAATTGACTTGATAGTGAAGAAGATCTTATGTGTGTGTTGTCCTGTGGAAGCCACACTCCATTATATATGCTGCTTTTTTATAATTTGTTTTTTAATTGACTGCCACAAAAAAATATTGCCTATTAGTAGTGACCACATATTTAGAAATGTTTTGTTTGCCATGTACTCTCTCCAGGACCTAATACAAACATCTCATTTAATCACCATAGAAACCTTTGTGTAGTAGGTGTTTATGTCATTTCAGATTTAAAAAATATGGGTCACTCATTTTTCCAAAGAAAACACACAGATGGCTAAGAGGCACATGAAAAGATATTCAACATTACTAATTATTAGAGAAATGCAAATCAAAACTATAATGAGATTATCACCTCATACCAGTCAAAATGGCTATCATCAAAAAAATCCTCAATAAATGCTGGAGAGGTATGGAGAGAAGGGAACCCTCCTACACTATTGGTGGGACTGTATTAATAAATTGGTACAGCTACTATAGAGAACAGTATGGAGATTCCTTAAAAAACTAAAAATAGAAATACAATCCCACTCCTGGGCATATATCTGAAAAAAAAAAAAAAACTTGAAAGGATACATGCACCCCAATGTTCATTGCAGCACTATTTAAAATAGCCGAAACTTGGGAGCAACCTAAATGTCCATTGACATAGGAATGGATAATGGTGTGGTGCATATATACAATGGAATATTACTCAGCTATTAAAAAGAATGACATAAAGCCATTTGCAGCAACATGGCTGGACCTAGAAATTGTCATCCTGAATGAAGGAAGTCAGGGAAAGAGAAATACCCTATGACATGGCTTATATTCTGAAATGTTTAAAAAAAGGATACAAATGAACTTATTTACAAAACAGAAATTGATAAAAAAAACACTTTAAACCAGCAACTTAATTTAAAAATTCATGAATACTTCATATTATTAGTAATTAATGATAGTAATAGTAGCTTTTGTTTATAGAGGTTTGTCATGTGCCAGACTCCAAGTATTTTCTAACATTAATCTGTTAATCCTTAAAACAACCCTGTAAGATTAAGCATTTTTGCTATTTCTATTTTACAAAAGAGGAAACTGAGATTTAAGGGTATCAAATAACATTCCTAGGGAAACACAGCTACTAAGTGACAGACTCTGACTCAAATATGGGTGTGCCACTTAACATCTTAGTTTAAGTCAAGGGTGGCAAATACTAGGTAAGTATGCTCCCACCTTGTGCTCCCACACCTGAGGCAGACAGAGCTAATAGCTGAAAACAGTGTTTCTTACTGATCACCAACACAGCCTTAGAATCCTTTCCACAAGGTACTATGGGCAGTCACTCCTAACCCGTTGGTGTTGGCCTTCAAGAGGAGACCCATCTTCTTACCCTACTTGAAGGTATTGGTTATAGAAAAACACCAAATTATCTTTGATCCTAGGTGAAACTATTTGATGAACAAAAATCTGTAATGGTACCATCCTCATTCTTGCTAACTTCTAATAGAGGCTGTTTGTAACTTGAATAAATTCATAAGTTAGTTATAAACACTATATAACCCTCAAAATCAGAATAGTTAAGGTTTTTTAAGTCCCTCTTTGCCTGCCTGTGGGAACAAAGGCCTAAAGCAATTTATAGTCTTAATATTTTAGATGTGAGGTGGAGGTGGTGAGGGAGAGGGTGGAGAACTTATGATTGAGGTAAGTTTGCCAGTTTCCTTATTGTAGAATGGAGAATTCAGTGGTTTGAATAACTTTCACTATTTCCACTACCAGCATGCCCTGCCCAGGAATGTCAGAGCCACAGGATTGGGTGAATGCCCAAACATTTATAAAAGGAACACCCATGCCCAACCCCCAGCTGATTTTTCAGTTGTTCTTGCCAGGAGGTAACCAGTAGTTCCTGTGCTGTGCCCATTCTTACCAGAGAAAGCTAGGTGCAATTTAACTTTTTCCTTTTAGGTCCAAGACTTTTAAAATGACTCATAGTAGTTTCTGCTCAAGACACGTCAAAAGAGAGCCAAGATTATATTTAGAAACTTGCTATGAAATTACCTGTCAGTTGCAACCAATTTTTCCAATGCAGTACATATATAGAGTCAGTAGCAAGTAATTTGTAATTTTCAATACACAAAAATAACTTGTCATTTTTTTGTTGTTAACTGGTATCAAAATCTAGATTTCCTTAAATGGATGGACATCCCTTCAGTGAAATTATATAACATTTGTTTAGCATACACATTAGTGTACTCGAATGACCTTCATGTGACCCATTATCATGGAACCCATTAACTCCTTGTTCATAAGAATATTTGAATATGTCTTAAAAATGTTCTCTATTTGAATAAAGTTTCTTCCTAAAAGCTATTTTTGATGCATCTCTTTCTAGTTACTTGTAAAATTATAAATTGCTAGGCAATGATAAAGACAGTAAATCACAGTGACCGGGTTTGATTTGACACTTGGATGAAGTGAAAGTGTTAGTCACTCAGCTGAGTCCAGCTCTGTGCTACCCCATGGAACCAGGGGTAGCCCACCAGGCTCCCCTGTCCATGAAATTTTCCAAGCAAGAATACTGGAGTGGATTGCCATTTCCTCCTCCAGGGGCTCTTTCCAACCCAGGAATCGACCCGGGGTCTCCAGCACTGCAAGCAGACTCCTTATGTCTGAGTCACCAGGGAAGCCCTATGGCTACTAACTAGGACGTTATCTGGAGTTTAAAAACAACCTCCTGCTGATGAGGATGCTGGAAAATTCTATGCGTGTAGTGTATGCTGAGCGCCACGTACCTCTTTTCCCCTGGCTTTTACTTTTGTTAAATGAGAGAATAAAGCAGCCAATTGTAAACTCTTCTTCCCTGGTAGCTCAGACATTAAAGTGTCTGCCCACAATGCAGGAGACCCTGGGTTGGGAAGATCCCCTGGAGAAGGAAGTGGCAACCCACTCCAGTTACTCTTGCCTAGAAAATTCCATGGATGGAGGAGCCTGGTGGGCTACAGTCTGTGGGGTTGCAAAGAGTCGGAGACAACTGAGCGTATTCACTTCACTTGATTCCTAGGTGACCAGGAGGACTTGCTAAAAAAAGAAAAAAGACAACCAAAGCCATCGACTGAATTATGCAAAAGCGTTTGACTTAGGATCAGCAGCCCACGTGAAGTGGAGATAGGAAACCTGACCTAAGAATTGCATGATGCTAAGATTAAGATTACCAGAAAGGAACATTATAATTAAGACTAGAGATGATACCAGGGTTATATTAAATGGTGTGAGAAGCAGTTAAGGTTTGGTGAGAAAGGTTTAGTTATGTGTATTTCTTTGAAAATGTTATATAATTTCTTCTTCCCCTTCATATTTCTAAGTCACTGTGTATTAAAGCATCTAAACATTAAAAGTTGAATTTTTTTAAACAAACATGCCCCTGCAGTTACCTGATGCTACGACATACTAACTGCATGAAAAATATTCTACAGAGATTAAAAATCCGTTTGTAATGTTAATTTACAAACATGTATCAGTGGCAAGTACCACGAGCTATAAACTGACCAGGCAAGAATAATGGAGTGGGTTGCCATTTCCTTCTCCAGGTTTTTAGTGATATAAGCTGATAAATAACCATATCAATAATTTACAAATGGCGTTTTGGTGGTTCCGTGTTTATGCATACAGGTGGCAAAATATGTCGACTATCACCCTTTTCTAATCTTTATCAGTCCATCAATCTATTGGTTGATCTATTTCTATATATTTAAACGTGTGGTCATATTATGTGTTCTGTTTTACAATCTTCCCTTTTTTAACAATACGGTGACTCTGGTAAAGAATCCACCTGCCAATGCAGGAGACAGACCCAGGTTTGAACCCTAGGTCGGGGAGATCTCCTAGAGAAGGAAATGGCAACCCCCTCCAATATTCTTGCCTGGAGAATCCTATGGACAGAAAAGCCTTGTGAGCAAGTCCACGGGGGTGCAAAAGAGACACAACTTTGTGACTAAACAACAATAAACACCTTTTTATGCTAATAAACATGTGGGTCTACATCATTTTAACAACCGAAGTGTTTTTGATTGTGTGCTTAAAAAAACCTCCACTTCAAAAATATTAAACTATCCATCTACATTGCTTTCTGGTTAAGCTTATCTCAAGTGCAGTAGTCGCAAACTTTTTCTATAAAGGGTCATAAATATTTTTGGTTTTGTGAGCCATACAGAAGGTCTCTACCACAACTATTCAACTCTGCCATAGTAGTGGCAAAGAAGACATTGACAATACTTATAACTAATGAGTATAGCTGTGTTCCACTGAAATTTTATTTATGCATACTGCAATCTGATTTCACATAATTTTTATATGTCACCTCCCCCAAAGAGTTTTCAACCATTTAGAAATCAACCATTTAGAAATGTAAAGCCATTCTGCCTCTCGGTTTGCCAGTTCTACAGAAACAGGGGGCACGTCAGCTTTGGGCTGCAGGCGCTTTCCTTCACAGGTTTCGTTTGCTGCCATGAAGGGTATCAGTGTCACACCAAAATTTCTTTCAGTTAGATACTAGCCTTCTTTGAAAGTGTTCTCTTGATGATACTGAGAATCCCTAAGGAATAAAACAAAACCACCATACCTCTGACTTAGCTTCCTGTTTCTGTCCAGAGGGCTTCCCTGGTGTCTCAGATGGTAAAGAATCTGCCTGTAATGCGGGAGACCTGGGTTTGATCCCCGGGTAGGGAAGATCCTCTGGAGAAGGGAATGGCTACCCGCTTCAGTATTGCGGCCTGGAGAATTCCATGGACTGTATAGTCCATGGGGTTGCAAAGAGTTGGACACGACCGAGTGACTTTCACTTCTGTCCCAAATCAGTGACTTTCACTTCTGTCCAAAATCTAAAATCATAAAATTCTGAGGTAAGATGAACACCTTCATTTCTATTTTAGAATAACTATTTCACTTTCTCCAGAAACTGTTCACTGAATGTACTATTTTATAAATTCTCTTTCCTTGTAAAAATTTCCCATTGCTTTATAGACTTACTGAGACAAAATTGACTTGATAGTGAAGAAGATCTTATGTGTGTGTTGTCCTGTGGAAGCCACACTCCATTATATATGCTGCTTTTTTATAATTTGTTTTTTAATTGACTGCCACAAAAAAATATTGCCTATTAGTAGTGACCACATATTTAGAAATGTTTTGTTTGCCATGTACTCTCTCCAGGACCTAATACAAACATCTCATTTAATCACCATAGAAACCTTTGTGTAGTAGGTGTTTATGTCATTTCAGATTTAAAAAATATGGGTCACTCATTTTTCCAAAGAAAACACACAGATGGCTAAGAGGCACATGAAAAGATATTCAACATTACTAATTATTAGAGAAATGCAAATCAAAACTATAATGAGATTATCACCTCATACCAGTCAAAATGGCTATCATCAAAAAAATCCTCAATAAATGCTGGAGAGGTATGGAGAGAAGGGAACCCTCCTACACTATTGGTGGGACTGTATTAATAAATTGGTACAGCTACTATAGAGAACAGTATGGAGATTCCTTAAAAAACTAAAAATAGAAATACAATCCCACTCCTGGGCATATATCTGAAAAAAAAAAAAAAACTTGAAAGGATACATGCACCCCAATGTTCATTGCAGCACTATTTAAAATAGCCGAAACTTGGGAGCAACCTAAATGTCCATTGACATAGGAATGGATAATGGTGTGGTGCATATATACAATGGAATATTACTCAGCTATTAAAAAGAATGACATAAAGCCATTTGCAGCAACATGGCTGGACCTAGAAATTGTCATCCTGAATGAAGGAAGTCAGGGAAAGAGAAATACCCTATGACATGGCTTATATTCTGAAATGTTTAAAAAAAGGATACAAATGAACTTATTTACAAAACAGAAATTGACAAACATGGTTACCATAGGGGAAGGAAGGGGAGGAGGGGATAGTGAGGGAGTTTGGGATGGACATGTACTCCCTGCTATATTTAAAATGGATAACCAACAAGGACCTACTATATAGCATGGGGAACTCTGCTCAATGTGATATGGCAGCTAGGATGGGAGGGGAGTTTAGGGGAGGATGGATACATGTATATGTATGGCTAAGTCCCTCTGCTGTCCACCTGAAACCATCACAACATTGTTAATTGGCCATACTCCAATATTAAACAAAAAGTTAAAATCACCAACAAAAACTATGGGTCAGAAAGGTAAATAACCTGTTACGTGCTAGCTGACAGCACGTGAATCAGAATTTAAATCTAGTTTTGTGAGTCTTTAAAGCCATGAATGCCCTTGAGCAGTGCTAGCCTGCATCCTTACAGCTTGCCACCCTGGTGAAGTATAATTTTTGATATAAATAAATAAAAATTATTTTTAAAATTAAGCCCAACAAACTATTCAAAAACCTGAAAAGAGGTATGTTTCTGTTTTACAATAAACATACAAAAACGTTTAAACATTTATTATCTTACCTGTTTTGTAGATTTTAAAATGTAAATGTATAGATCATTTTTTAACATGGTCAAATAGATCATTTTCATTTTTTTTAACCTTCCTCAATTCAAATTTATTAAAATAGTCTCCTGGGACTTCCCTGGTGATCCAGCGGTTAAGACTCCACGCTCCCAATGCTGGGTGCATAGGTTCGATCCCTGGTCAGGAAACTACGATCCTGAATTGCCCTGAAGCACGGCTAAAAGAAAAAAAATGTCTCCTATTTTCAATATTTTTCATAAAGTACCCAGTCTCCAAGCTGTTTATAAGATTGCTTAGAGACTTATTGAGGAAAAATCTTTGTCAGAGGATCAAATTTAGTATGCTTTTGCCTTCATTTCAGTCCCAATTTAGAAAATTTTACAATGAGAGTCTTTTCCCCATTACAAGTCTTGACACCTGAATTTATTATGCTCAAATTTAACTTCACTTTTGAACAGATTCAGTTACCCTTGAAACTATGTTTCATGCTTATCAGTTGCAGAGAAACCCATGAATTGTGGAAGAGAGCTCCTTTTCCTAGAGGAGCTTAGATCACTGTCTAAATTCTTAGCTCATATCTTAAATGACTTCTTAAATATTCTTATTAATTCCCCGTAAGAGATTAAACAACTCAGAAATTGTATCACTTCTCTGACAATGGATGATCCACATGTTGTGAAAGAACTGGCTAAAATTAGTTCTTTAGGTATTACTGTAATTGAAATTTATAGTCACCAAGTGAGTTTTCTTGGTTTGCAGCTAGGAGCTGGCCATTAGCACTTCATAGTATCTTTTTTTTTCTTCTTTAAATGTTTCCTGATTCCACAGAGTTCCTCCGATTCCACAGCCTTCCTTGTCTCCTCAAGGTGGAATACTACTGAATAATGCATACATTTAATTTTACTTATATTTCTCATGTGTTTTTATGACTGGAAGTGCAAAACCATAGATTTTAAAGTGAGAAAAAAGCAGTATATATAACTGATAGAGTTTATGGATTTTGTGGGAAAAAGTATACATATATAATATATATAGTTATGACAAACCTAGACAGTGTATTAAAAAGCAGAGACATCACTTTGCCAACAAAGGTCTGTATAGTCAAAGCTATNACCATAGATTTTAAAGTGAGAAAAAAGCAGTATATATAACTGATAGAGTTTATGGATTTTGTGGGAAAAAGTATACATATATAATATATATAGTTATGACAAACCTAGACAGTGTATTAAAAAGCAGAGACATCACTTTGCCAACAAAGGTCTGTATAGTCAAAGCTATGGGTTTTCCAGTAGTCATGAACAGATGTGCGAGTTGGATCATAAAGAAAGCTGAGTGCCAAAGACTTGGATGATTTCAAATCGTGGTGCTGGAGAAGACTTGAGAGTCCCTTGGACTTCAAGGAGATCAAACCAGTCAATCCTAAAGGAAATCAACCCAAAACATTCACTGGAAGGACTGATGCTGAAGCTGACGCTCTGCTATTTCGGCCACATGATGTGAAGAGTCAACTCATTGGAAAAGACCCTGATTCTGGGGAAGACTGAACGCAGGAGAGGAGGAGGACAGAGGACGAAATGGCTGGATGGCATCACCAACTCAGTGAACAGGGGTTTGGGCAAGCTCCGGGAGATAATGAAGGACAGGGAAGCCTGGCATGCTGCAGTCCATGGGGCTGCAAAGAGACAGACACAAGTTAGCAACCGGACTGAATTGAACTGAAATATATATAAACAGAAAAAAATACTGGAAAGATCATAAAGTTTGAAGTGGTTGTTCCTATGTGGTGGGATTAATGTTTATCAGTTTATACTTACCTTTGTGGTTTTCAAACTTTTGACATGAACATTTATTACATTAGAAAATAATTACAGGGTTACTTGTAATCATTTTGTTGTGCTTCACAGATACTGCATTTTTTACAAACTGAAGGTCTGTAGCAACCCTGAGTCAAGCAAGTCAGTCAGCACCATTCTTCCAGTGGCATTTCGTCACTTCGAGTCTCTGTGTCGCACGTGGGTAATTCTTGAAAGAACTCAAACTTTTTCATTATTGCAATATTTCTTACAGTGATCTGGGATGGTGATCTTTGACGTTATCACTATTACTTACTGAAAGTCTGGATGATGGTTAGCATTTTTCACAATAGTTTCAGATTAAGGTATGTAGTACGCTTTCTGGACTTCCCAGGTGGTGCAGTGGTGAAGAATCTGTCTGCCAATTCAGGAGACGCAGGAGACTCGGCTTTCACTCCTGGGTCGGGAAGATCTCATGGAGCAGGAAATGGAAAACCACTTCAGTATTCTTGCTTGGGAAATCCCATGTACAGAGGAGCCAGGTGGGCTACAGTCCATGAGGTCACAGAGTCGGACACAACTGAGCATACACAAACACACACACATTGTTTTTTAAGACATAATGCTATTACACACTTAATAGACTACAGAATACTGTAAATACAAATTACATATGAACTGGGAAACCACAAAATCTAAATGCCACCCACTTTGTTTCGATATTCATATTTGTTTATTGCATGGTCTGGAACTGAACTGGCAGTATTTCCAAGATATGCCTGTATTGGGCGGGGGGCGGGGGGTGGGGAGAACAACACAGATCTATTACCTTTTACTTAAACACACTGGCATAGATATTTTGTGGTATAATTCTGAAAACCTTACTCCTGACTAAACTGCTACTGCTGCTAAGTCACTTCAGTCGTGTCCAACTCTGTGTGACCCCATGGACGGCAGCCCACCAGGCTCCCCCATCCCTGGGATTCTCCAGGCAAGAACACTGGAGTGGGTTGCCATTTCCTTCTCCAATGCATGAAAGTGAAGTGAAAGGGAAGTCACTCAGTCGTGTCCGCCTGACTAAACTAAACTAAATGTAAAAAAATACAGCAAAATATAAATAATTACTAAGCCATTGACCTTATTATATAGCACTGTAGAAAATAAGGACACAAAGAAAACTCCAAAACATGGGAACTGAAAGCAGGCAGCTGATGGACAAATGGTGGGAAGACATAAAGATTTTGAGGGTCGCTTCATATCCTTTTTCTTTTCTTTTTTTTTTTGAAGGAATATTTCCTAGAATGAGAGAAAAATCATGAAAAGCAAAAGATTTCTGCATTTATTATTTAGAAGATTAAATGAACGCTTTAGTTACAAGCATTGATGATTATGATTTATCCATTTTGAGGAAACATTTATTGAGTAAGGATATGTAGAAATGGCTTCCCAGGTGGCGCTAGTGGTAAAGAACGTGCCTGCCAGTGAAAGAGGTGTCAGAGACATGGGTTCAGTCCCTGGGTTGGCAAGATCCCCTGGAGAAGGGGATGGCAACCCTCTCCAGTATTCTCGCCTCGAGAATCCCATGGACAGCAACCTGGCAGCCTTCAGTCCGTGGGGTCGTACAGAGTCAGACACAACTGAAGTGACTTAGCAGGCACATATACATATATAGAAAGAGGCCCTAAAAGGGGCTCAACAAAGCCAATCAAGACCTAAGTGAATGAAGACCTAAGTGAACGGATACAAAATTCAAACCTTATGTTTCATTTCTTGACCTTGGTGATAGTTACATGGGTGTTTCCACTTGGTAAACATCCATCTAACTCTATACTGGTGTTAAAATTTGTGTGCTTTCCTATATGTGTTACAATTCAATTAAAATTTTTCTACCTAAAAACAAACAAACTTCACCACAGCTCTGCTTCTGTCTTTCTGAGGTGCGTTACAGTGACCCCTGTGCTCGGTTCCCCAGAACGTTTCCTCCATAGCCCAGCTCTGGGCCCCACAGCCCATCTCCTGGGCTTAGTGACTGGTGGGGACGCGTTTCAAGCAGGGCCATGGGTGCCCTTCCTAAGCGGCTCTCTGCAAGTTAGGGGATTGTTTTAAAATATGGAGATAGGGTTGGTATATTTTAATATTTCCCTAGATTTTTAAAATTTATTCAGTTTTTTAAGGATTGATCTATGTACAAATTTAACAGTCTGAGTCAGAACGTTATTCCTCACTTTCTCAATCCCTTCTTTTCTCAGTCCTCTGTGGGATGGAAAGGAAAGCCTTTCATATCCTCACATTATCAGCGCCTTTTCTTGGTTAAAACGTTAGGTTATTTAACCTGAGAAAAAGGGAAAAGGTCCTCCACGATACCTTTTACTTTATGGGATCTATGTGACACAGGAAACTTGGACCTATACAATGCAAAAAAAGGGCAAGACTAAAAAGAGAAAAAAAATTTTCTACTCCTCCAATATCAAGCACTCAAATAACAAACACTATTAGCTATATGTCATCTGTGTTTGTAGGATCATCTGCCTTAGGCAGAATGAAATTAAATAATAGGTCTGAGCCAGTTCTGAAGCCTTAGTCCCTCCAACCCAGGCTTTAACCTTTTCTGAAGCTTTCATTTCTAACCTTTTAATCCTCTCACAGTGTGCTGACGGTCATCCTGGGAATGATTTATACAAGGAGCCCACTGGTCAGGACCATTCAGCTGTGGCACTACCTTCAGGCCTGGAAATGAACTAATTCGTCTATGTTGCTCTTTTGTGCTTTTCTGGATCCTCTTTATATGATCCATACCACATTTAACAATATATGTGTCAACCAACACAAAACTGTAAAGCAATTATATTCCAATTAATTTTTTATGTATGTTTACTATATATATATCAAACAACACATTATTTACTCAGCTCTAATTGCTAGGAGCCAGAGGGCTTAAAGGAGAATAAGAAAATAATAGATACAGTGCTACATGTGTCTAATTTTAGTTATCTCAATTGCATTTAATACTATTTCCTCTACACTTAAGCACCCTATCTGATATTGGAAAAAATTTTTCATACATTTCTTAATCTTCATTTATATTTCCCTTGTTGTGGTACCTTGAATAAATCATGCAATATTTGTTGATATATTGTGTATTTGCTAGTTCCTGGGAAAAAACATTACATCATCTCTGTGAAGAAGAACTGGTTTATTTACATATTTAAACACCAGAACCAACTGGTACATGTATATAAAAGCATATTAATAATTTGAAATTACTAAAAAACAAGAATTGGATTGATTTATATATTGGTCTCTACATTAAACAGGGAATCCTATAACCAAATATATGAGTGACTTCATTTCTGGTTTTTCTATACACTATACTTTTATAATATCTGTATGTGAACCCTCCATGGATAAGGGTCCAAAGTAATTGTGTGTAATATAAATGCTCCCCCCGCAAATCATTAGGAATGCATGCCGTAAGTAATTTCAAAGAGCATCAGAAATTATTCCATTCACATAAAACTTAAAACTTCTAAATATAAAAAGTCATCATAAAAATAAAAAGACAATGATTGCCAATTTATGACATAAAAATTTACTCTTGTTCGTGTGTAAAGAATTCTTTTAAACCCATAAGGAAAATACAAACAAAATGGGTATAGGCCATAAACTAGCAATTCATGACAAAAGACGAAAAATACAAATGACCAATAAATGTGTGGAAAATATTCAGCTTCATTAGTGGTTGCAGCATTGCCATATAACACAGTAGGATGCATTGTTCATGTAACATCAATAAAATCAAGTTTTTTTCTATTAACTAATTATCCATGATATGTAGACTTCACGCACTCACTCACTGACTCCCTCCCTCATGGCTCAGATGGTACAGAATTTGCCTGCAATGCAGGAGACCTGGATTTGATCCTTGGGTTGGGAAGATCTGGAGAAGGAAATGGCAGCCCACTCCAGTATTCTTGCCTGGAGAATCCCATGGACAGAGGAGCCTGGNGCACTCACTCACTGACTCCCTCCCTCATGGCTCAGATGGTACAGAATTTGCCTGCAATGCAGGAGACCTGGATTTGATCCTTGGGTTGGGAAGATCTGGAGAAGGAAATGGCAGCCCACTCCAGTATTCTTGCCTGGAGAATCCCATGGACAGAGGAGCCTGGCAGGCTACAGTCCATGGAGTCCAAAGAGACACAACTGAGCGACTAACATATCATGATATCTATGATGCTGGGAAATGAGCACTCCTATATGCTGTTAATATAAGTAAAAAGCTGGAAACAGGAAGACAATTTGACCATGTGCGTTGAACTCATACCTTTGATCAAGTGATGTAGCTTCTAGGAATTATCGTAGATTAATTCAAGGATGTATGTATAGACAGAGATCACAGTAATGTACACAGTTGTGAAAACTAAAAACAACCTCAATGTTCAACAATCACAAATAAAGAAAACTCAGGCTAAGAAAGTATTTAAAAAACATTTCCAAACTCACAGGAAATGAAGTGCAGGGCTGAACTCAAACGCAGGTCTGTCTGCTTCCAGCTCCCCACCCTTAAGTCCCTCAAGCTTGTTCTTTCCCTGAAACTTTCTTGAGATATCTCTCAGATTCTGGCATTTCTATTTTTCCTGAGCTCAGAATTAGATAGTGGTTTCCTGTCTCTCCTGTGGCCCAGCCTCAGTGCTCTGGGGTCCAAGTAAGATTTCTTGGGGTGGGTGACTGAACAACAAAACATGATCTTTGACACCCTCTATCATATTGGGTTGAGTCCCATTCTGCACCGGTATGAGATGCAGAGGGAATCACTCTCTCCCCAGACCATGCAGTAGCTGAGTCCCAGTGCTGGCAGGCTGGCTGGAAGACACCCTAACCCAGCACTGTGTCATCAAGATGGCACACCTCAGAACATTTACTGCTTTTAGATTACGCTTATCACGCCCCTGCCCTAGGAACCAAGAGCCCCTGCCAGCCTGCCCTGTCCTTCTTTTCTCTTTTATTAACAACAGTATTTTCTCACCGCAGAAGCAGTACTTCTAAAAGCCTCTAGTTCCTTTGCCAAACACTCTGACAAGGAAAGACAATGGCTAAGGTGCTTCTCACAGTCAAGAACACACAGGCAGAACTGTCATCTCTAAGCTGGATTTCTGGGTTCCTCAATACCCGAATCAACTGTTGTAACCGAGAATGCCAAATGTTTTATTTTCCCTGCCCTGATTTAAATGCCAACTACATTTAATTACCCTAAGCCAGTGATTTTCAAAGATGGCAAGATCACCTGAAACTTGTTAGATATGCAGATTCTTGAGCCCTACTCAGAACCTTCTGGGTCCTGTGCGGGGAGTGAGCACAGGAGGGTGGGGTGCCTCCAGCGGATTCTGATTCCCTCAGGTCAGAACCATTGCTCTAAGCTTCCACCCCTTCCATTCCTTGCACGCTGGACAGCAACTTTAATCACACCCTTCTGTGTGGCTCCATTGTGTTGTTTATTACGTTATGATATTTAGTTTTGAGTCTGCATCCCCCTGCCCCCGCCAATATGAACTCCTTAAAAAACAGAACCTAGGTTTTTAGGCATTCATATTTCTAGGGCAAGCACAGCACCTGGCACTTACTAAATGTGTGTTAAATGAATATTGAATAAGTTGAGGCATTAAGAAAAGGGCTTTCCTGGTGGCTCAGACTGTAAAGAACATGCCTGCAATGTGGGAGACCTGGGTTCGATCCCTGGGTTGGTAAGATCCCCTGGAGAAGGGAATGGCTACCCACCCCAGTATTCTTGCCTGGGAAATTCCATGGACAGAGGAAGCTGGTGGGCTAGTTTGCGGGGTCACATAGAGTCAGACATGACCAAGCAGCTAACACTCCACTTACAATAGACAAGAGAAAGTCTGAAACCCGCAGGCATTAGTGGGAGAAGACTATCCATCCACACAGTGCACGACCCCCTGCAGTCACAGTCTCAGGTTTCCAAAAGCTGCTTCTGTATCATCTTTCATAGATCTCCCTCTATTTCTTACTGCTTCTGAATTTTTAGCAACAGTTCCCTTATGCACAACACCTTGACCTGCAGTTAGTTCCAGTTCTGTCATCTTGATCACATCTTTCAGAGAGCTTTTTTTTTTTTTTGTCATATTGGAAATCTAAGACATTGTTGAACGTGAAAGTGAAGTGAAAGTGTTTAGTCGGTCAATGTCTCCAACTCTTTGCAACCCCATGGACTGTAGCTCACCAGGCTCCTCTGTCCATGGAATTCTCAGGCAAGATTACTGGAGTGGGTTGCCATTCCCTTCTTCAGGGGATCTTCCCCACGCAGGGATCAAACCTGGGTCTCCTGCACTGCAGGCAGATTCTTTACCGTCGGAGGTTAGCTAGCATTTATTAAGTTCATACTACTCATTTATTTAAGAAATATGTATTGAGTGTCTACTACATGACAAGCATTGTTCCAGGTACACTATGAAATAGAGACGAAACCCTGTGCTCTGTGTCTGGCTCTGGGCTGGGTGTTTTCTACACATACCTTGTTAAATCCTGCGTTGTGAAAATTAACTTGTGAAGTGTCATGATGTACTTTAGCTTAATGGGGGGAAATGTCTAATTTACATTCATCTCTTTTAACTCAATTTTGAATGGCAAAAGGGGCCATCATATTATCACTAATCATGCCATATCCCTTTATAGATGATAAAATTTACCAAATTCCTTTCCTGGCTCTCAGCTCTTCATTATCTAGCATGGAGTAGGCACTCATGAAAACTGCACCCTAATGGATTTCACCCAGCTCTCCCTGTTTATCGAGTGAGGTGACTAATAGTATTCTGCGCCCAGGTAGCAACTTGAATAAGACTGTTAAAGGTCCTGGGTGCCTGGGTTCTTGCAACTTTTGTTATTGTTAAGATGACAACCACATGGCACAGGACTTCAAGACTTCAATTTGATTTCTAATCCCTGTTTAATCTGGGAACTACTGAAGAGTATTGATGAAATTTTAAATCTAAAAGTTTTCCTATTTAAATAGCATTTTTAAAAACACACAGTAAGATATTGTTTTCCTGTGGTTTAAAAAAAAAAACAGATAACATAAAATTTACCATCTAAACCATCTGAAAGTATTCAGTTCAATAGGGTTGAGAAAAGGTTGTGAAATAGATCTCCAGGACTTTATCATCTTGCAGATCTGAAACTCTTGTACCCATTAAGCAACTCCCTTCAACCTCCCTCCCTGGAATATTCTTACAGGGCTTTCAGATACAAAGTTTATAGAGTTTGACCCTTTTTTCTTGTACAGGTCTCTAAAAGCCCAAGGAGAAAATAGCGAAGGCAAAACACTTCTGTGTTTCTCTGTGAGTTATCTTACTCATCTGTAAAAATCAGTGGCTGTCGGAGAGCCCTCTGAGTGCCTTCAGGTCTTTAATAGATAACTCCGCCTTTAGTCATGCCAGGAAGTTAAAGTGTTTTGCCTGTTTGTGAGTTTTGGAAGAACATCTAGAAACAGGTTCTAGGAGACAAAAGGGCCTTGCAGCTGTGGGCTCATCCACTCAGCCTTCCAGTGCTGGCGTTCTCGCCCTCACACTGCAAACAAGAGCACGTGGCTTGCACTTAAATAGTTCCAATGGCAGAAATCTCACACCTGAGGCCAGTGCTCCTTCCTTGCCTTTCCTTTATGGCTGCTATAGATTCTGAGAAAATGTCACAAAACTGCTCTCTCACGTGCCTGAAAGTATTTGGAATTACCTGTCTCGTCTGATTCTGTGTCTTAACTGCTTCAGGCTTGCTTTCTTTTCTCCTAGATGCAATCAGGAAATACTGAATTTAGGAAATAGTAAAAGAAAACATTTCCAATGAGCAGAATATTAATATGTGCAACTGAGCTTTCCCTATCGGTAGGGTTCTTTCATGCATTCGACAGACAGCAGTACAAATAACAGCTTGATGCGGGAGAGAAGCTAAAAGCTGGGAGACCTACCAGTGGGAGGCCTTTCTTTGGCTTGGGTTTTGTCACTTCCTATCTTTTCATTTAGTTCCGGCTGCACTGGGCTTTCTCCAGTTGAGGCAAGAGGGCCTCCTTCTCCAGTTGCAGTGCTTGCTCGGGCTCCTCACTGCAGTGGCTTCTGTTGCTGCTGGGCGCCGGCTCGAGGGCTCTTGGGCTCCAGCAGTTGCAGCTTGTGGGCTTTAGGGTGCAGGCTCAGTAGTTGTGGTACACTGGCTAGCTGCTCTGAAGAATGTGGAATCTTCCCAGACCAGGGATCGAACCTGTGTCCCCAGCACTGGCAGGTGAATTCTCAACCACTGAACCACGAGGGAAGTCCTGGTTTGGTTTCTTGTCGTCTCAAAATCTCCAATGTCATCTTTCCTCCCATTCTTAGTCCATATGATTCAGGTAAAGTTGCCCCACAACTGCCTTTACAGGCAAGGATGTCATCCCCACCATGGTACTGATGGAAACCACCACATTACCCCTCATCCTTGGCTAATACTTTGGGAATTGCCTCTTGCGAGACATGGGTGTCCAGAGCAAGACCCAATAATAGGTGCCAGAGTGTAAATTTTAAATACAGGATCATGGTCAAAGAGAATCAAAGTGGACAGGTTGCAATGAAGGTCACTGGCTCAATCTGATTGGAAGGATAGCTGGGAAATTAGATATACTAAGTAGTATAAAAATAAAGTGAGATTTTATTAAGAAACTACTAATGGATAAAGAAAATATAAAGGTAGACCTAACCCAGAAAACATCTGTAAAGAATTAAGAATCAAATAGATGTCATATATATGAATATCTGAACTGTGTTGAAACTTTATTTTTTCACACAAGAATGTAACATGATATTTCCATATTGAGCCCCGTGTGTGTGTTTTGTCTTTTTTTTTTTTTTTTGCAATGTTGCTACAGTAATAACTTCTATACAGACAGCTGATGTATCCATCGCCTATTTCAAAAAACATTTGCGGCCATTTCAAAGTGAACGGTGCCTCTGAGTTGAAGATTAACTTGTTTAGAAGACTTTGTGCTGCCAAAAATACCAAACGATAACAAAAAAAAAAAAAAAAAAAGGTAGCTCCAACTTTGCTGATCTTTACGATAACCTAATCTCTTTCATGGCTATCTACTTTTGAAGCTCCATTAACTCTATCCTGCACAGGCGACTAGGGAAGTAGCTTTCCAGTTTTTTGACCCTGACACACATACAAAATACTTTATATGGAAGTTTAGAATAGGCATTTACATGTATACATACAACAGAGAAAAAGTGTTACGAAATATTGCTTTCCCTTACTATTTGCAAGTCACTAATATTTTCTATTCCATTCCCTTCTACTTCATCCTATTCTATTCCCTCTGTTTTGTTCTATCCTCTTTCACTTTGAAATGTCATTCGGGGGCTTCCTTGGTGGCTCAGTGAATGAGAATCTGCCTGCCAATGCAGGAAACATGGGTTCAATCCCTGATCCAGAAAGATCCCACATGTGCTGAAACCACTGAAGTCTGAGTGCCTGAAAGCCGGTGCTCCATCCGAGAAGCCACCACACTGAGATTAGACATCTCAACTAGAGAGCGGCCCCGCTGAGCACAACAGAGAAAAGCCCCGGGCAGCAAGGAATCCCCAGCACAGCCGAAAATATAAGCAAAGAGGAATTGCTTTTTAATGTCATTTTTGACTCACAAAGTTGATTTCACAACTTACTAGTTGATCTTAATGAATAGTTTGAAAAATACTGCCCTAGTCTATGGTGCAGCAAAGGATGGAAACCAGAAAGGCTTTCTCTCTGGACCCGGCTCAAGAACTTTGCCAATCTATTTCAGGTTATTTCCATACTTCTTTTTCATTCATTCACTTATTCCCTCATTTCACTTATCAGAGGAATAGCTATGAAGTCCCTACCATGAGTTGGGCACTAACCAATTCTAAGGAAACTCGAGTCAAAGGAGATCTAAACCCCAAGGGAGGTGCAGTGGTGGCGTGAGGAAGGAGGTCAAATGTGCCCTGACATCACGGCACTGGGGGAATCACTTACTCAACAGATTCTTGGTGGTAACAATGAATGCAATTTTCAGCAAGGAAGCTGCTGTATTTGGTTCTGCTGATAGATGAGGAATGAACACAGTCTCTTCACTGCTGCTTATCTGAAAATGTCGGGTGGGGAACACAAAGGATTACAATAGTGCAACAGACTCACGTAACCATTGTGAGTTGTAGAGGGTTAAGGGAGAGTTAAATACAGAGGCAACGGAGACTGTAAGGAGGAGGAAATGGCAGAAGATGAGGGCAAACACTGGGGAGGGAGCCTGGTTGTGGGCAAATATCTTTCCAGAATAGGAAGAGATTTGAGTATTTTTATCAGGTTGAGGGAAAGGAACCAGTGGAAAGGTCAAGATAGGTTATGATTAATTGATACAGTAAGGTGTTGGTGGATTTGGGGATGGGGTGAGGAAGTGAAAGATTTCATCTGGGAAAGAGTAACTAGCCTGCTGACCATTTTATGGACAAAACAAAGCATAACAGTCAAAATCTGCAATATTATTAAATTTATTACAAAGTAAAAAAGCATTATTTGATGTGGGCATTTTTTCATTAGCTACTTTTTCCCTTTTTCTTGAATGACATAGAGATGCAAGTTGTCCTGAAATTACTTCTTCAGTTATAAGTCCTGCCTCATCCCTTTATTTCACTGATTTTTTTTTCCTTTGGGCCTGCAAAAATGACATCATCTTTCACGTGCGGCCCTTTAAACTTGTACTTGAAGAATAATATATACATAGAAACATACAGGAAACAAAAGTGTACAGCTTGATGAATTGTTCACAAAATGAGTACATCTGTGTGCAGCATGTAGCCCTTTTAAGAAACAACATTACCAGCACCCCAGAAGAGTGACATCTCCAGACCCCTACCAGTTATTCTCTCTCCATCCAGGTAACCACTACCCTGACTTCCAACAAGGGGTACACTTTTTTGAAAAGTCTTTATTGAATTTGTTACAATACTGCTTCTGTTGTTTACGTTTTGGTCTTTTTTAGCTCCCCGACCAGGGATCCAACCTGCACTCCCCTGCACTGGAAGACAGAATCTTAACCACTAGACTGCCGGTTAAGTCCCTCGGGGTACACGTTCAGACAAGAAAATAATCTAAGCTCTCTAACAGATAAATAAACCCATGTGCACAAAGGTATTTCTTTAAAAGTTGTCCAAACAGGGACACTATTTCCAATCTGTTCTTAGTTGTTTATTCAAATGTTTCCCTCACTCCTATATTGTTTGCCCAGTTGGAGTAAAAGTGAAGAGTAGACCAATCAGAAGGCTTTTTCCTGGAAGACTCCCCTTAGAAACAAACATTTTGAAATGAAATGGGAGATAGAATGGAAACCAAATGTGAACCACTTTTATATAATAAGGGATGGCGGAGCCTGGTGGGCTGCCATCTATGGGGTCACACAAAGTCGGACATGACTGAAGCGTCTCAGCAGCAGGAGCAGCAGCAACCTGTATCTGGCTATCGTATACATCTGCACTTTGGTATCTTTTTCTAAACCCCAGGATATATTTTCATATTACTTCCAAAATGAAATTCTAAAAACTACAGAAAAGTCAAAACAATTCAGAGTTACTATCCAGAGAGACCATTGTTTATAACAGTGAAATACAGGAAACATCTTAATGTCCATAAGCAGTAACAGTTCAATGTCCATCAATTTGTAAGTGAAAAAAGTCTCAGAACTATTTGCATAAAACTATTTCACTCATGTTAAAAATGCATAGATGAAAAAAATTTTGCACATTTATTTTTTAATTCAAAACAACCTTCTTTGATCTCACATAGACACGATTAAAGTGTTTTTTTTTTTCAGAGTAATTAAGACTACTTTAATACTTTGAAAGACAATGCTATTTGAGAACAATGACGAAGGCTTATTTTTCATTTATTCAGTGCTTATGTATTGGTAAATAATGCTTTGGAAGCCAACACTCACATGTCCTGTGGAAACATTAGGTATTTAGATATTACATATAAAATATATTAGGCACTAATTCATAATTTTCGGCATGTCATTCTCTTTTGTCATTAAAGTGTCACTAAGCCAAGTATGACTTATTCAGATATATTATATGAGAAGTTAACCTGGATGCAACTAGAGTAGTTACCAGTGACGAGAAAGGAGTGAAGAAGGGGGAGGAGACAAGGGGAAGGTCAAGAATGAGATGAACTTTTCTTTTCACATACATATTACTATTTACCTGTATTACTGCATTTACACATATAATTGTAATTATTTACTTCAGGTCTCTTCCAATAGATTACACACTCTTTAAAGGTAAGGATAATGCCTAACTCCCTAGCTTCTAGGATACTGCTCAGCACTATAGCTGAGCCAATATTTACATAATGGTACCTAGATACCAATAGTAGTACCTAAATATTTTCAAAAGCAGGTGCTTTTTTAAAGTGGATATTTCCATCTGAATGATTTACTTAGCAACTGTGGAAGATTTTCTTTTCCAAAGATGACCACCATGATATATTCCATCCCTTACACTCCTTGTTTGGTGAGAAGGTGACACTCCTCCCATCAGATAGTGTGGCCAGTGTCCCCACCTCTCAAACCCTGGCCAACCTCTGTGATGGCCTCAATATAGTGGAAAGTGGCGCCATATGATTTCCAAAGGTAGGGCAGAAAATGCCTTGGACGTCTGCCTTGTCCTCTTGGGACACTTGCTCTTGGAAGCCGGCCATTGTGCAAGGAAGCCAAGCTGGCTCACGGAGAGGCCACATGCAGGTGTTCCAGCCAACAGCCCGAGCTGAAGTCCCAGTACCAGACAGCATCAACCGCTAGAAGTGGGAGTGAATCTCTGGATGACGCTCCTGGCCCTGAGCTGTTGTCATCAACTGATGCTGCGAGGAGAAGGAAAAGGGTATCTACCCTGTGCCCTATCCAAACTGTAAATTCAGGAGCAAAATAATTGTTTTAAGCTTCCTATACGTACCTATGCGTTTCCCAGGTGGGGCAGTGGTAAAGAATTCACCTGCTGATGCAGGGGACACATGAGATGCAGGTTCAATCCCTGGGTCAGGAAGATGCCCTGGAGAAAGAAATGGCAACCCACTCCAGTATTCTTGCCTGGAGAATCCCATGGACAGAGGAGCCTGGCAGGCTACAGTCCATGGGGTCACAAAGAATCGGACACCACTGAACACGCACTACACCCTGTACTTCCCTATACTAATAGGTAGCTTGCTATGCAACAATAAATAAGCAGAACAGATACCACTAGTGCACACACCAATGGAAATGGAGGGAAGGCTCAGGCCTTCAGAACCCTCCCCCTCTCTTCTATTTCCTGTTCTTAATCCAGGTATATGGAAGAGCATCATGGAAATGGAAGTAGGATTAGAAACAGCAGGATGAGCCCAAACTAAGACAAACAGTCCCTGGAGAATTAATTAGAGCCCATTAAATTTCAAACAGAAACACTCAAAATGCATTTGTGATGCCTGGATTTTTTTCCTAAGGGAGGAGGCAGAAAGCAATATTTTCAGTGATTACCAAATGATTGTGACAACCTCTTCTAATTCTTATTAATATGTTAAGAAACATGTTATAGGTATGGGAAGTTTAATTATCTAATGCTGGTATTTTGTGATCTTGTAATGAAGGACCTGTTAACTTGCTGTGGGACAATTTGCCTAAATTAACTGAATAATCAATGTGGACAGAATATGGTTACTGATCTCATCAATGCTTTTGACACAGTAAATATATTGTGCTGAAAAAATTACACAGCAGTGAAATGTACGACACAAGCATGGATGAGTTAACTGGCTGGTTCATGGACATAGGCTGCTTTCTTTCCTGAAAAATTACGTGTGACAGTTAAATTAACCTTAAGGGACTTGGAGGCTGGCAGAGATTTGCATATTTTTTTCTATTCTTTATTTATGAACTGCCAAGTTCTTTCGAGAGTACAACAGTGCACTTTTATATTAACAATGAAATACATTATTTGGGAGGAAGCACTGAAAAATGAGATTGAAGAAACCAACTTGGGTCTTATCAACCATTTCAATCTATGAAAATACCACAGCATTTAACCTTGGGTAGAACTGCCTTGGCGTTTCAGTGAAGATAAAATGTAAGCTATTTTTTTTTTAAATTAAGAACAAAAGGACTAAATTAGATCCTAATTTTCCTTTTATTCCCATTTAAATCAAACTACCTATTTTTGACTTTGAAAATGGCAGCTGTCAAGTTCACAAGTAGTCTGACTTTGGCCAACAGGGGTGTACTTCTTTAGTTATCCAACTGAACAAACATGAGCCTTTCTACTTACTCTGTGGAAGTGGGATGCCTGCCCTGATAAAGTTGGAAGAATTGGACACCAAGACCCTCTGCTCCTCCCTTTAATGTTTCCTTCCTCTTTTCTGTCTTCAACTCTAAGTGCAAGCTAATTTAAACAAATTACAAATCTGAATCCTAATCACATTTTTTTAAAGAATGTCAAGAATATTGTATTATGCAGAGCTTGACCCTGGGTCAGGAAGATCTCCTGGAGAAGGAAATGGTAACCCACTCCAGTACTCTTGCCTGGAAAATCCCATGGATGGAGGAGCCTGGTAGGCTACAGTCCATGGGGTTGCAAAAAGTCGGAGATGACTGAGCAACTTCACTTTCACTTCACTTACATATTATGATTATAAAGAACATTTAGCAACTAGGGAGATCTTATTATATAGAACAGTATTGTGATTACAATTATGCAAAGAAGTTGATAGGAAAAAGAAGGAAACATTTAAAAATGCTAACAATGATTGCATTATGATAGTATAATAATTTTTTCTTATTTTTCTCTATATCCTGTAAAGGTGATTTTATATATATTATAACTCCAGAAAAAATGAAGGGATGGAGCCAAAGCAAAAACAATACCCAGGTGTGCATGTGACTGGTGATAGAAGCAAGATCCGATGCTGTAAAGAACAATATTGCATAGGAACCTGGAATGTCAGGTCCATGAATCAAGGCAAATTGGAAGTGGTCAAACAAGAGATGGCAAGGGTGAACATCGACATTCTAGGAATCAGCGAACTAAAATGGACTGGAATGGGTGAATTTAACTCAGATGACCATTATATCTACTAC
>SJYX01020564.1:0-11158 GCA_006410675.1 Oreotragus oreotragus | reverse complement strand
TTACTTTGCCAACTAAGGTCCGCCTAGTCAAGGCTATGGTTTTTCCTGTGGTCATGTATGGATGTGAAAGTTGGACTGTGAAGAAAGCTGAGCGCCGAAGAATCAATGCTTTTGAACTGTGGTGTTGGAGAAGACTCTTGAGAGTCCCTTGGACTGCAAGGAGATCCAACCAGTCATTCTGAAGGAGATCAACCCTGGGATTTCTTTGGAAGGAATGATGCTAAAGCTGAAACTCCAGTACTTTGGCCACGTCATGAGAAGAGTTGACTCACTGGAAAAGACTCTGATGCTGGGAGGGATTGGGGGCAGGAGGAGAAGGGGACAACCGAGGATGAGATGGCTGGATGGCATCATGGACTCGATGGACGTGAGTCTGAGTGAACTCTGGGAGATGGTGATGGACAGGGAGGCCTGGCGTGCTGCGATTCATGGGATCGCAAAGAGTCGGACACGACTAAGCGACTGAACTGAATTATATATATAATGTATGATAATTATAATAATTGTTATTTATTTTTATTTTATTAATAAAATAAATAGATATCTAATAATAAATAATTGTTTACAAGTATATATATTATATAATATATATTATTTATCTATTATATATTATATTATATATATTAATAATATTTGTGTACATATTGTATTATATTGTGTTATATTTAGAATATATTATATATACAAAATAATAAATATAATATATTATTATATAATAATACAACAATAAAATAATAGACTTATTATTTATTTCTGAACTGAATTATATATATAATGTATGATAATTATAATAATTGTTATTTATTTTTATTTTATTAATAAAATAAATAGATATCTAATAATAAATAATTGTTTACAAGTATATATATTACATAATATATATTATTTATCTATTATATATTATATTATATATATTAATAATATTTGTGTACATATTGTATTATATTGTGTTATATTTAGAATATATTATATATACAAAATAATAAATATAATATATTATTATATAATAATACAACAATAAAATAATAGACTTATTATTTATTTTAGTATTAAATATTATAATAAATATAATAGATATAATAATTTTTCTTATTTTCTCTACATTCTGTAAAGGTGATTGATTTTATATATTTTTTAATATATAATATATATATACATATATAAAATATAATTGCTAAGTTAACTGTACCTGTTAATAAAATTGGAAGAAAAGGAAAGGGGGGAAAAAACCAATTGGTAAGTACTTAATGCTTAAATCCAGCAGGAGAGAACAGAGATTGTTTTGAGCTACACCTAAAATTAAGTGACACATAAGGATGGAGAAAGTCTTGACAGAGGTGCTTCCCATGTTGTATCACTCAGATTCAACAGGCACAGACACGGAAACGACTTCCCCTGCAACAGTGGACACAGTCCCCTTACAGACAAACTACTCCCAATCCTAACTTTCCTCAAAAAGAGTCTTTGCCCGACTTCTCCAGCTAATCCCTCCACATTTTCAACCCTTCACACAAAGTGGAGTTTTAAAAAGACATTCTGTTTATAAGGAGGCATGAATATCTTACTTTTTCATTTAGAAAAGAGCAAATGCAGGAATTGCAAGGCTGTTTTTGAGGAAATGAGAATCAGTCTACATGAAGAGCGATGAAGAATAAATGAAGATGTGATACTGTCAGAGCTAAGCTTGGTTTTGAGAGAAAAAAAAACCTAAAACTAGCGTAGGAAAGCCAGTAAGTGGTAGAAGTGGAATTTGCAAAACAGATGTAATTGAACCACAAACTTTAGAGACAAATGTTGATACAAACAAAAGCTAGGCTTTGAACAAAAATCAAATTAACCTGAAGTGGTTGGGAGAAAGGGGGTATTCTAGGTTTTCCAAGTCATCTGGGGCTACGTATCTGCAGCCTTTCTGGCCTGCTCTTCTCTCATAACAAACTGTGGAAAATTCTTAAAGAGATGGGAATACCAGACTACCTTACCTGACTCCTGAGAAATCTGTATGCAGGTCAAGAAGCAACAGTTAGAACTGGACATGGAACAATGGATTGGTTCCAAATTGGGAAAGGAGTATGTTAAGGCTGTATATTGTCACCCTGCTTATTTAACTTACATGCAGAATACATCATGCAAAATGCCGGGCTGGATGAAGCATAAGCTGGAATCAAGATTGCAGGGACTAGTACAGCCACTAAGGAAAACAGTGTGGAGATTCCTTAAAAAACTGGAAACAGAACCGCCATATGACCCAGCAATCCCACTGCTGTGCATACATACAGAGGAAACTAGAATTGAAAGAGACACGTGTACCCCAATGTTCATCGCAGCACTGTTTACAATAGCTAGGACATGGAAGCAACCTAGATGTTCATCGGCAGACAAATGGATAAGAAAGTGTGGTACATATACACAATGGAGTATTACTCAGCTATTAAAAATAATGCATTTGAATCAGTTCTAATGTGGTGGATGAAACTGGAGCCTATTATACAGAATGAAGTAAGTTAGAAAGAAAAACACCAATACAGTATATTAATGCATATATATGGAATTTAGAAAGATGTAATGATGACCCTGTATGCGAGACAGCAAAAGAGACACAGAAGTAAAGAACAGACTTTTGGACTCTATGGGAGAAGGTGAGGGTGAGATGATTTGAGAGAATAGCATTGAAACATTTACATTACCATATGTGAAATAGATCACCAGTCCAGGTTTGATGCATGAGACAGGGTGCTCAGGGCCAGAGCACTGGGATGACCCTGATGGGATGGGGAGGGAGGTGGGAGAGGGGTTCAGGATGGGGAACACATGTACTCCCATGGCTGATTCATGTCAATGTATGGCAAAAAACACTACAATACTGTAAAGTAATTAGCCTACAATTAAAATAAATTAAGTAAAAAAGATTGCAAGGAGAAATATCAATAACCTCAGCTATGCAGATGACACCACCTTTATGGCAGAAAGCGAAGAGGAACTAAAGAGTCTCTTAATGAAAGTAAAAGAGGAGAGAAGCTGGCTTAAAACTCCGCATTCAGAAAACGTCCCATCATTTCATGGCAAACAGATGGGAAAACAATGGAAACAGTGACAAACTTTATTTTTTTGAGCTCCAAAATCACCGCAGATGGTGACTACAGCCATAAAATTATAAAACGTTTGCTCCTTGGAAGAAAAGCTATGACCAACCTAGGTAGTATATTAAAAAGCAGAGACATCCCTTTGCTGACAAAGGTCTGTCTAGTCAAAGCTATGGTTTTTCCAGTAATCGTGTATGGATGTGAGAGTCGGACCATAAAGAAAGCTGAGTGCCAAAGAATTGATGCTTTTGAACTGTGGTGTTGGAGAAGACTTTTGAGAGTCTCTTGGACTGCAACAAGATCAAACCAGTCAATTCTAAAGGAAATCAGTCCTGAATATTCATTGGAACGCCTGATGCTGAAGCCAAAGCTCCAATTTGGCCACCTGATGCAAAGAACTGACTCACTGGAAAAGACCCTGATGCTGGGAAAGATTGAAGGCAGGAGGAGAAGGAGACGACAGAGGATAAGATGGTTGGATGGCATCACCGACTCGATGGACATGAGTTTGAGCAAGCTCTGGGAGTTGGTGATGGACAGGGATGTCCGATGTGCTGCAGTCCATGGGGTCGCAAAGAGTTGGACATGAGTGAATGACTGAACTGAACTTCTCTCATAAGCATGTTATGAAACTATAATTTATACATATACTTAGAATATAAATTCAGATTTTAGAGATTATCAAAAAGAAGTACTTTCCTTGCTTAAGTAAATTTAATCTTGGATGATTATGGTTTTCTGGTTCAGTATACACTTACTGAAAAAGATTCTAATTACAAGTACCTAATAATAGGTTAATGCAAAATTTATATATAGTGTTGTTTTAAAATGTTCATTTTGCCTCCTACTCTGCATGAATTCAAAATAATTCCATCAAAATCATATTCACTTTCAAACATGAAAACCAGTATTCTTGAAATTCTGGCTGACATCATTTAAGCTCATCAGTATCATTATTTTTGGCATATATTTACTATAAAAACAAAGGACAAATCACACTATCTGTGCCTTGCTTGAAGCCATTTTTTTCCTGAAAAGTATCATTAAAAAATAGTTTCTTCTTAGCAAATCCATTTCATAGTCCTGATATGTGGCTGTACTAGTTCTTTGTTAATATCAACTGAGTATAGCAAATTGTTTATCCATTTCTCTTCCCACAGCCATTTCTCTCTGACAAAAAAGGATGGGATAGTTGTTTGCAGAATACATCTTGTTAATGCTTTTTAAAAAATTCCTCTTCTCCTTCCTTAAGTAAACAGTTCTAATCAAATTTTCCTTACCTTCTTTGCAACAGTCATTCTTTCCCCTTCACAAACAGCAGACGTGTTCATCCAAAGCTTCCAGTTTTTCCCCAATGGTAGTTCCAGGCTCAGGACTCTATATGTACATGCATACATGCTAAGTTGCTTCAGTTGTGTCTGACTCTGCAACCCCATGGACTGTAGCCCGCCAGGTTCCTCTGTCCATGGGATTCTCCAGGCAAGAATACTGGAGTGGGTTGCATGCTCTCTTCCAGGGGATCTTCCCAACCCAGGGATCAAACCTGCATCTCTTAAATCTCTTGCATTGGCAGAAGGGTTCTTTACCACTAGCACCACCTGGGAAGCCCAGAGATGTACAGTCTACACCAATTATTTAACTAAGGACTACAGCGAATCTATTGAGTGCATGTTTGTCATTCCACTTTACACACGTTTTAAACATGAGCCAAGTATTCTGGGGATAAATCACACATGAGTCAGGTACTTGACTCACACTTACTTTTGACAGTAATCCTTCATAATGCTCTAATTTTATGATGTAATTTTAGTAGTGGAATTAACTTGGAACAACTCAAAATTATGTAATTAATTGCATTCGCTTCAATTATAATTACTGTTTAACCTCAGCCTGACACCCCAGCAGAAAGCCAGTACACACAGTGGCAGTCATGGTGGAGGGGGGAGGCCTTTCCAGCTGCTGGTTTTTATGGACTTACTAATTATATAAACTATACTTATTTTTGCTAAAAATAAAAATCTCAGGAACTAATCAAGTGTATGCCATTTATTTGGACATAAGGGCTTAGAGAAGTCAAGGGATAGAGAATAAAGGGAAATACTTTCAGCAATTCCTAATTATGTTTCCCTCAACATTCATTTTGAAAGGGTTTAATTGAGGTAATTTTTTAAAGTTTCTGTGGTCACATAAATTTGGTTTATGCTGGATTAAAAAATTAAATAAGTTTCTTTACCTCATCGTTCCTTGGTCTTTAATATGTTAATATATGTTGTGAATCTCCAAGATGTGAGAAGTAAAGTGTTTCTCAAACTGTTTTAAACAGAGAACACCCTCTCCTTTAAACAACAACTTCATTGAAGTATAATTTACATGCCATGAAGTTCACTTGTTTCAGTGTACAACTAAATGATTTTTAGCGAATTTACAGAGTTGTACCACCATCACTAAAATCTAAGTTTCGAACATTTTCACCACCTCAAAAACATCCCTTCTTCCCACATTTGCTATTATTCTGAATTCCCACCTCCAGCTCTAGGCAGGCACTAATCTACCTTCTGTCTACAGATTTGCCTCTCCTGGAAGTTTTATATAAATGGAACCATACAATATTTGGTTTTTGTGTCTAGGTTCTTTCACTAAGCATGGCTTTGAGGCTGATTTACTTTGTAGCATGTATCAAGACTTCATTTCCTTTTACTGACAAACAGTATTCCAAATAGATATACCATATATTTTTTTAATCCATTCATGAGTGTATGGAAATTTGGATTGTTTCCAGTTTGGAGATATTGCGAATAATGCTATGGGATATTGTGAATAAACCATAAACATAGTCTATGTTTGAACAACTTTTTGTATTTCTCTTGGGTATATATTTCGGATTGAAGTTGTAAATCATACGATGAATTTACATTTAACTTTTTAAGAAACTTCCAAACTGTTTCTCCAAAATGGCTACACTATTTTGCATTTCTATCAGCAGTGTATGAGAGTTTTAATTTCCCTACGCCCTCACCAGCTAGTCATCCTAATGGGTTGTATACTGTTATTTAACGGTGGTTTTGATTTGCTAATAATGTTGAGCATCCTTTTATGTGTTTATTGGTCATTCATATGTATCTTTGTTCTATTCAAAATTTTTTTGGCTATTTTTAAATTGGGTTGTTTTCTTGCACCACAAAGTTCCTTGGTATTCTGGATATGATTTACAAATATTTTTTCCCTCTTTTCATTTTCTTTTGGTGTCTTTTTAAGCATACATATTTTAAATTTTGCTGGAGTTCAGGTTATCAATTTTTTTCTTTTACTGCTTGTGATTTTTTTTTTTTAATTTCTAAGAAAGTCATGAAGATCTACTCCGATGTTTTCTTTTTAAAAAGTTTTGTCATTTAGCTCTAACGTTTAGATAGAGTTTAAATAGGGTGGGATACTTCATTTAAATATATCTTTTTGCACATGGATATCCAATTGTCCCAGTACCATTTGTTGAAAAGACTACCCTTTTCCTATTGAATTCCCTTGACACCTTTGTTGAAAAGCAATTGAGCATAAATGTAAGAGTCTTTAATATGTTAATGTATGTTGTGAATCTCCAACAGGGAGGATACAGAATGTTTCCCAAAATGTTTTTAACAAGGAATTCTATCTCCTCCCCACCACCCTTTTTCAAACACAGGCTTTCACATCAGTTCTCACTGCTGTCCACAGCACAGACTTTAGGGAATGCTTCTCTAAAGTGCTCAGGGCTCTAACTTTTACTTGCAACTAAACTTGTTGCTTGTTTTTAGGGGCTGGGAGCCCGAGGCTCCAAAAACAAAGACATAATTTTTAGCAATATTTTTACAGTAAACACTGAAGACAACTCACTATGCAGACATGTATGTAAAGGCTGTTGGAAATATTTGGTATTGAATTAGATTCATATTTTACACATAGAAACAAAATGAGTTTTCTCATAGGCATAATGGATGAAACTTTGGAAGTAGGGAGAATTTTGCAATTGTGTTTCACATTTTTAGGGCAATGCAGCTTACCTGATCATGACATCTGACAGGAGTAAACATCAGTAATAAGTTGTCATAGTAAAGAAGATCTATTTACATATACTTTATCATATATATACATACACACCTATAGACAGATATCTGGAAATGTACTTTTTTCTTTTTTAAAACTAGTAGATTTTGTCCTAACGCTTTTATTTAATCACCTATAAGGCACAATGTTGGATAACTGCTTAAATGACCTTGTTAGAATGACAGTAGTATCACTTTAGCATTGTATTATTCAAACACACACACCCAAGTACAAAAATTAAAAAGTGGAATTAAAATTAGTGTCTTTATCATCCTGTATTTCTCTGCAGAACAAGAAAAATACACATAAAAGTCAACGATGAGGGGAGAAAAAATGAACAGGAACAGAACACTTTCATGGGGAGAATGTGTCATCATAAATGTAGAAAAGCAGACCCAAGGCGCTCTGTCAATGCTTTAACCACAAAACCTGGTGGATGTCACTGACGGACTGACAGGCAAACTACTCCAGTGAATGCCCGAGGTTCTAGAAACCCACGTAAAAAGACAGTCTAAACCAAACGTGTAGGCGTTCGACCAACATAGGCTGAGGTGCATTCAGTACCCTAACCGGTATGTTGATTTCTCTCACCAAGCCTCTTTCTGTTAGTGATTTACCATTCCTTTTAAAAGCCTCATTTTGTATTCTGAAGATTTAAGATGGCATTATCTCGCCTTGTATAAATGAAATCATTGCACACCTAAGTTTCCAAATACATAATAATATTTTTCTTTTGGACATTCTATTATGCCAAACAAAATTTATAGCAGAAAAATATATTTTCTTGTAAAACTGTAGGCATATTTTGGTCAGGATTCAGAAATGTAAAGCCTTGCCTCCCTCTCTGTCAGAGTTGTATTCTATCTAGTTTTGAGCCTTAATAGCCCTTATCCATTNTACAGTACTGTATTGGTTTTGGCATACATTGACATGAATCCGTCATGGGTGTACATGAACTCCCAAACCTTGATATTGATCTATAGGAAAGGATTTGTATTTTCATTCTCTGGACACAGAATATGTGATACTGATGGGAGAAATGAGAGTCCTGTGAGCTTTCCATATCTCCAATTTAAATACCTAGTGAAACATGAAGGTTTGAAAGTTTTGCTGTTGTTTGTTTTCAACAACAACAACAACAGCAACAAACTCCTGAGAGAAAACCAACTTTATGTGGAGAAGTCTTCAGTATGTTCAGTAGTCTTCAGTATGATCCTTTCACAAAGGATCCATAAATGCTTACTCTATTCCAGAAAGTAGCATTATAGTAGAGCATTTGTGGGGTGGGCTTTCTGGCTTCTCTGAGTCTGAAAAATGGACAATGAAAACATTAGGAGAAAACTGGAGGATGAATGCCTTTCCTGACCTCTTATGTTCTTCTGTACTTTGTCTACAGTAAACCTCAAAAATCCTTTAACTGAACTTTTGGAAAAGATAGGTATGTGTTACTTCCACCACATCACTAGGTCTTAACTAAGAGTAAAATATCAAAACCATGTGTTAAGATTGTTCAAAATAGGCATTATTTGGGCCCCAACCCAAAACTACTGAATCATAATCTCCAGAGGTTGGTTCTTAATATGTGTATTTTTAACAAAGCACTCTAGGTGATACAGTCAGTAGATTTCTACCTAAGAAATAGCTACTATGCTAGATAACTCATTAAAAAAAAATCACATCTGTTTTCTTTATAAGCTGGGTGACAGTTTTTCTGAGAAAGAAACACAAGAATAAGACTTTAGGCACTAAGATATATACATTTTTAAGTTAAGTACTGTTAAGTATAGGCTTCTCTGGTGGCTCAGTGGTAAAGAACCCATCTGCCAATGCAGGAGATGTGGGTTCAATCCCTGGGTTGGGAAGAGCCTCTGGAGAAGAAAATGGCAACCTACTCCAGTATTCTTGCTTGGGAAAATCCCATGGACAGAGGAGCCTGGTGGGCTACAGTCTATGGGGTCACAAAGAATCAGACACAACTGAGTGACTAAACAACTGTTAAGTATGCTTTCAAGAATAAACATCAGTTTGCATTCTCAGTAGTGGTGCATGATGTTTCTTATTTTCCCCAAATCATTGCCAACAGTTAATAATATGCCAAATATACCTCAATAAAGCTGTCAAAATATTTTGGGACAATTTTTATCATTTTATTTTTATATTTTCAGGAGAAAATACAAGGTATGAATAGATATTATTAACACATGTTTATTGAATGTTTGCTAGAATTCAACTGTTAAACTTATCTAATTCTGGAGCCACTGGCAGTGGCAGGCAATTTTTATTATCAACATCTGTCTCTTTCAGGTTTTGGGATTGGGAAAGGGAGTCCAAATTCCAACTAGTGTCTTATGTAAGTAGAATTATCTAATATCCTTTATATCCCTCAAGTAACTGTTATGTTATAGATGTAGTAGAAGTTCAATAAATTTTAATATGTAAGTAAATGAATGAATTAATAAAGTTTAAATATAGAAAATGTGTGATGCTTGATGGAGCAACTGATATTTTTTCAGGGAAACATAAAATCAATCCAGATGCTTAGGAGAGATGATTACACAGTCTCTGGGTCCATATCAAGTAATTTCTAGCACATTAAGATAATGTTTCCAAAGCATGGAGAATATTCCCCATGTTGCCAAGCTATGTGATTCTGCGTAGACTCACAGAAATATTGCTTTTCAGGCTATAGAAGATAGGAAGCGTATCCAGGAATCATCTAATCAAATTGTAACACTTGAAGCTGACAAATGGCTATACCATGCTAAACAGGTGACTGTCTCTCCTTTTCCACAAACATCTCAAGGTGATGAAACAGCTTGGTTGACTGTTTTCCAGTTTTACTTTAATTTTTATGTTTTTTATTTTAATCATACTGATGGTTGACAAGATCTTAAAATATATGCATTTTGTGAATTCCCCTAGTCTTCCCCTTTAAAGAATTGTACATAATTCAGATGTATGCCCCACAATATTATTGAACAGATAAAATGTCTGTTGCCAGGGTTCCTTTTCTTTCTGATTATACATTTTTTTTCCAGCTTATTGAGGTATTATTGAGAAATAGAAACTGTATATATTTAGGATGTAGTATGTGATATTTTGATATATTATACATTGTGAAGTGATTACCATAGTGAAGATAATTCACATGTCTATCTCCTCACTTACCATTTGTGTGTATGTGGTGAGAACATTTAAAACCTACTCTCTTAGGAAATTCAGAGTATACAATACAGCATTATTAACTATATTTACCATGCTATAGATTAATCTCCAGAAATTATTCATGTTGCATAACTAAAATTTTATTCCCTTTGACCAACATCTTCCCATTTCCCATATGCTCTAGCTCCTGCCATTCAACCCCCTACTTTTATGAGTTTAACTTTTAAAAAATTCTACATAATTCAGGTCATGCAGTATTTGTTACTCTGTGTCTGGTTTATTTCACATAGCATAGTATCCTTCAGGCTTATTCACCATGTTTCATGGCAGGAGTTCCTTTTTCATAAGGATGAGTAATATTCTATTGTGTATTATATACATACATATATATACCACATTCTAATCATTCATCTGTCAAAGAACACCTAGATTTTTTCCATAGCTCTATTATTGTGAATAATATTTCAGTGAACATGGAAGTGTAGACATCTCTTTGAGATAGTGATTTCATTTCCTTTTGGTATATACCCAGAAGTGAGATCCCTAGATCATATAGTAGTTTTATTTTTAAGTTGTTGAAGAAACTCCATACTGTTTTCTGTCTGTCTGTCTGCATAATTTCTGTACTGGTTTACATCCCCACCAATAGTTTATATTCCCCCACATTCTTGCCAACACTTGTTATCTTTTGTCTTTTTGATAATTAAGCATTTCAACAGGTATGAGGCAATATCTAATCATTTTGTTTTCCCCTTCAGATTTATCAAGACAAGGTTGACATATAACATTGTCTAATTTTAAGGTGTACAACCTTGTGATTACATATATATATATAT
>SJYX01020562.1:191670-205725 GCA_006410675.1 Oreotragus oreotragus | reverse complement strand
AGTTCTTCTTCGCTTTCTGATATAAGGGTGGTGTCATCTGCATATCTGAGGTTATTGATATTTCTTCCAGCAATCTTGATTCCAGGTTGTGCCTCATCGAGCCCAATGTTTCTCATGATGTACTCTGCATAGAAGTTAACTAAGCAGGGTGACGATATACAGCCTTGATGTACTTCTTTTTCTATTTGGAACCAGTCTGTTGTTCCATGTCCAGTTCTAACTGTTGAATGGATACATGTATATGTGTGGCTGAGTCCCTTTGCTGTCCACTGAAACTATCAGCTATACTCTAATGTAAAATTTTAAAAAGAGGATATTACCAAGCTGTAATTGACTTTTTGAAATTAAACTTAATTTATGAGGCTTTAGCTTTGGTATATTATCATTAAAGACATATGTCTGGTACTTTGGTGGCTTTTATTGTTATTAACTTTGGAAAAAGCTGAACATATGACTGAATCTCTGAAGTTATGCTGTGTGTGTGTGTGGGGGGGGTTTGTGTGTGTAGTTACACTTCTGGCTACATCTACTTGGCTTTCTGACATTCTTTTTAGTTTTTGGTATAAAGAAATTTTTGTTTTATTTTGGAGTATAGTTTTTTAATAATGTTGTGTTAGTTTCAGCAGCATTATTAATTTACACATGTATGTGTCTTTCAAATTCATTTGTATTTGCATTATTACAGAGTATTGAACTAAATTAACAGTAGGTCCTTGAGTGCTAGTGAGTGCTAAGTCGTTTCAGTCGTGTCTGGCTCTTTGTGACCCTTTGGACCATAGCCCTCCAACTCTCCTCTGTCCATGGGGTTCTCTAGGCAAGAATGCTGGAGTGGGTTGCCATGCCCTTGTCCTGGGGATCTTCTGGATCGAGGGATTGTACCCATGTCTCTTATATTTCCTGTATTTTCATATCTCCTGCATTAGGCAGGCAGGTTCTTTACCACAAGCGCCACCTGGGAACCCCACAGTAGATCCTTGTTGATTATCTGTTTTAAATATAGCAGTGTGTACACTGACAGTCTGTTTAAAAATGCTTTTTAGTGTTTCCCTGATTGGCACTTTGTAAAAATCTGTCAAAGAGTATAAATACATGCATTTCATCTAAAAACGTTAAGGGATTGTATATAGAATGAAATACTTTCTTAACTTAATTTTTCAGAAATGTTTTTCTAGCTAATTCATTGATTTAAAAAAAAAATTAAGATACTTTCCAACATATTCAAGAGTTGGAGAATAATAAGGTGTACTCCTTACTTGGATTCGACGATGACTAAGATTTTTGCCTCTGCTGCTGTAGCTGGCGTGGTGGCAGTGGTGGCGCGGGTTGGGCTGCTCCTTCTCCTGTCCCTACCCCTCTCCTCTTCCTCCTTGTCTTCTCTTGCATTTTCTTTCCTGAAGTATTTCAAAGCAAATTCAGGCACTGTATTATTTCACCTACATACCCTTCACTTTGCAGCTCAAAAATATGAACAATTTCTTAATGTGACACAATGCCATTATTAAATTTGTTTTATTCTAATTTTTTAGCCATTTGCTCACATTCTTATATATGCTTATTTCCACATTTAAGCCACTCTTAGATCTCAGGAAGTCTGTGATCCATATCTTTAAAAAATTTTCCTTTACAAAGAAGCTTAATTTAAATTTTTTCATGACCTCAAGGTATCAGTCTTCATTTCTCTGTACCTTGTAATAAATTACTTTACCATGTGGTTAAGTAGTATAGAGTATATAATCTCCAAATTATTCCTTTTAAAAATCTCCTTTATTAAATAACTTGCTGTTTTCTTACTACATTGCTGGCTTGTTTAAAGTTTTTTTCAAATTCAAGAATGCAGGCTTTGGAAGTATTGTTTCAGTTAAATAGTATAAAAAATTCTCATATTATCATATGACTGTGAATAAAGCTAATTATGTTTTAGATAGTGTAGAAGTCTTTCTGAAATTATCTGTGGTAAAGGACTGTTTTCTCCTAAATTTTCAATCCATTTCAGAGTAGTATTTTAAGAAATTAATGAAGACTACTATAACTATGTCAATTCATTATACAGTTGACCCTTGAAGTCTGTGAGGGAGATCAACTACTCTTACTGTTGAAAATCACAGACTGCCTTCCATATTTGTGGATTCAATCAATGGGATTGTGTGGTACTGTAGTACCTATTTATTGAAAAAAAAAATCCTTCTATAAGTGCACCCACACAATTCAAACCTGTTTTGTTCAAGGATAAACTGTGATGGTTTCTAATTTCTCATTTTCAATTTCTTTATTCTGTTGTGAACTGTAACAGTTTATGGACTGGCACTGGTCTGTTTTTGAGTATGGCTCTGAAATATTACTGTTAACCATGGTGAAAGTGAAGTCACTCAGCTGTGTTTGACTCTTTGCGACTGTATGGACTATAGCCTGTGAGGCTCCGCCATGCATGGGATTTTCCAGGTAAGAATAATGGAGTGGGTTGCCATTTTCTTCTCTAGGGAAATCTTCCCGACCTAGGGATTGAACTCAGGTCTCCTGCATTTCAGGCAGACTCTTTCACCCTCTGAGCCACCAGGGATTGGTGTTAACCATAGTAATTGATAGCATTTATTTATAATTTAGAATTGTTTCAGAGGTACTTTTCATGAAGGAGTAAACCACATGCTTCTCATGTATTTTCATTTACCTGTCTCTTTTTAGCTCTCCTGTTTTGGGGTTCAAGGCTATTTGCACACATTATGTAAATAATTGTATGGGGGTCATTGGATTGTTCACTTGGGCTGAAGGCGCAATTTGATTGTTCCCCATATGAAATGTACAAACCTAAAGGTGTACTTGAAAGGGGGATGTATAGAGTGAAGAGGTATGTTTGGAAGTCTTATACATGAGTCAGAGAAGCAGCACAATAAAATTACAACACTTAGACTAGGCGTTACAAGACCTGGATTTTGCTATCTTTTCCATGACTTAGAAGCAGTATAATCTTGACCTCTATCTGGTCTTGTTTGTTCATCTGCAAATTGTAGTTACTAACTATCCTGCGTACTTTGGAAAGTTTTGAGCATGACAGTCTTGTCTTTTAATAACATTTTTTCTCTATAAGTCCTCAGCAACAAATGTTTATGGGTTTCATTTTATTTCTCTAGAACTGAATTGTCTTAGCTACTCTATATATGCTTTGCTTTCAGTTTACTAATTTCTAGCTTCTTCACCTAATGTATTCTTTTTTATACCTTATAACCTCTTTTTATTCTTCAGTGTTTATATTATGACACACTTAGTGGTCATCAAAGCTTTTTTGGTATTTCTGTTTTAGCTTTTGTTCTTTCTTATAATTGTGTCATTTTCTTTGCATATTCTGGTTCAAGTTCTTGACGGAGGGAATTTGATTGGCCCAACTAGTAATTCTTATATATGATGAGCTACACCAAAGTTTGTGGGCCATCCTGAGGACTGACTTCCTTTATAGTCCCATCTGGGAAAGTCACCCTTGGTTGAGCTGTGTCTTAGTTTGGAGCCTGGCAAATTCTCCTCCTGGTAGCAGCGGCATGGTTGATGCAAGTTTCTATGGTCTAAGTGAATAGGTGAACGTTAGTAAAAGGAAGTGAAACTTCAAGATAAATAAAGGCATATTCATTTAAACCCATTTAGAGGAAAGAGGAAATTACATATTTGAGAAAATTAGGCATATAGATAACATTTTTAGGAAATGCCATACTAATTTTATGCCTATTAAAATACACTACATTTTAGGAGGACTTCTGTGATTTTTATCTTTAATCTTCTACATTTCTGTTAACACTTAATAACTTTTCAAATAAAAAACCCTTTTAAGTGCCTTCTCTTATGGAAACTCTCTGTTCCAAAGTTTTCAGTTAATTTTAGGATTCATTGTAAGAAAAGCAAAGTTATAAAGGACCAAGTTATAGTGCTGAATTGTTCCTGCCAACTATTAGTACTGTTTAAAGAAAGTGGTAGATTAAAAGCTAGATATTTTAAATTGAATCATAATTGGTAGAAAGACCTGCCACTTATCTTAGACATCCTTTTAATTAAGGTCTTTCCATATATTGTATTAGTATAAGATTATGTTACTTATTCTCTTTTCCCCCTTAGCATAAAAGCGAAGAGAAGGATAGAATTTACTTTGTATTTTGGTAAAATTACCAAGTCGAGGATTTCTGACTTGAACACACCTAAAAATGATAAACATTATTTGAAACAACAAAGACTGTTTAAGAATTTGAAATATTCTTCCAAGTATAGTAATGTAATTTGCTAATATAAATGAAGATCTTCATTTAATAAGCTTCCTGCTCCAATTTACCTGTTCCACAAAATATTTACTGAGCTGATATTTTAGGTATAGTAGGAGGCCATGATGTCCACATAGCAGAGCCTGTCAGAAGGGGTTGTTTCTTGTTCTAGAGTGTTAGTTGGAGTGGGGAAGCATTTTTTTTAAATTGAGGTATAATTCACAATATGTTGATTTAGTTTTAGGTGAATAACATAACAACTTGATATATGTATATATTGGGCTTCCCTTGTGGCTCAGTGGTAAAGAATTTGCCTGCAATGCAAGGGATGCAGGTTCAATCCCTGGGTTGGGAAGATACCCTGGAGGAGGGCCTGGCAACCCACTCTGGTATTCTTGTGGGGGAAGTCCCCTAGACAGAGAATCCTGGTGGGGTATGGTACATGGGGTAGCAAAAAGTCAGATATAACTGAAGCAACTGAGCATGCATGCACACACATGTATGTATTGTAAAGTGATTACCACCACAGGTTCAGTTAACATTCATCACCACACAGGTACAATTTTTTTTTCTCATAATGAGAATTTTTAAGATCTCCTCTCTTAGCAACTTTTAAATGTACAATACAGTATTCTGGAGCAGGAATTGGCAACCCACTCCAGTATTCTTGCCTGGAGAATTTCATGGACAGAGGAGTCTGGTGGGCTACAGTTCATGGAATTGTGAAGAGTAAGACATGACTGAGCGACTAACACACAGTGTTGTTAACTGTAGCCACACTGTTGTACATTATACTCCTAGGACTTTTGATCTTATAACTGAAGGTTTGTGGCTTCTGACTGCCATCAGCTATGTCACCTACTTTAACCCCCACCCTGGCAACCACCAGTCTGTTCTCTGTATCCATGACTTCTTTTTTTCCCTTTAGATTTCATACATGTCATATCATATAGTATTGTCTTTTTCTGACTTATTTCACTTAGCATAATGCCCTTGAGCTCCATCCAAATTGTCCCAGATGGCAAGATCAGTTCAGTTCAGTTCAGTTCAGTCACTCAGTCGTGTCCGACTCTTTGCGACCCCATGAATCGCAGCACGCCAGGCCTCCCTGTTCATCACCATCTCTCGGAGTTCACTCAGACTCACGTCCATCCAGTCCATGATGCCATCCAGCCATCTTATCCTCGGTCGTCCCCTTCTCCTCCTGCCCCCAGTCCCTCCCAGCATCAGAGTCTTTTCCAATGAGTCAACTCTTCGCATGAAGTAGCCAAAGTACTGGAGTTTCAGCTTTAGCATCATTCCTTCCAAAGAAATCCCAGGGCTGATCTCCTTCAGAATGGACTGCTTGGATCTCCTTGCAGTCCAAGGGACTCTCGAGTCTTCTCCAACACCACAGTTCAAAAGCATCAATTCTTCGGTGCTCAGCCTTCTTCACAGACCAACTCTCACATCCATACATGACCACAGGAAAAACCATAGCCTTGACTAGACGGACCTTAGTCGGCAAAGTAATGTCTCTGCTTTTGAATATGCTATCCAGGTTGGACATAACTTTTCTTCCAAGGAGTAAGNGCTAATTATGTTTTAGATAGTGTAGAAGTCTTTCTGAAATTATCTGTGGTAAAGGACTGTTTTCTCCTAAATTTTCAATCCATTTCAGAGTAGTATTTTAAGAAATTAATGAAGACTACTATAACTATGTCAATTCATTATACAGTTGACCCTTGAAGTCTGTGAGGGAGATCAACTACTCTTACTGTTGAAAATCACAGACTGCCTTCCATATTTGTGGATTCAATCAATGGGATTGTGTGGTACTGTAGTACCTATTTATTGAAAAAAAAAATCCTTCTATAAGTGCACCCACACAATTCAAACCTGTTTTGTTCAAGGATAAACTGTGATGGTTTCTAATTTCTCATTTTCAATTTCTTTATTCTGTTGTGAACTGTAACAGTTTATGGACTGGCACTGGTCTGTTTTTGAGTATGGCTCTGAAATATTACTGTTAACCATGGTGAAAGTGAAGTCACTCAGCTGTGTTTGACTCTTTGCGACTGTATGGACTATAGCCTGTGAGGCTCCGCCATGCATGGGATTTTCCAGGTAAGAATAATGGAGTGGGTTGCCATTTTCTTCTCTAGGGAAATCTTCCCGACCTAGGGATTGAACTCAGGTCTCCTGCATTTCAGGCAGACTCTTTCACCCTCTGAGCCACCAGGGATTGGTGTTAACCATAGTAATTGATAGCATTTATTTATAATTTAGAATTGTTTCAGAGGTACTTTTCATGAAGGAGTAAACCACATGCTTCTCATGTATTTTCATTTACCTGTCTCTTTTTAGCTCTCCTGTTTTGGGGTTCAAGGCTATTTGCACACATTATGTAAATAATTGTATGGGGGTCATTGGATTGTTCACTTGGGCTGAAGGCGCAATTTGATTGTTCCCCATATGAAATGTACAAACCTAAAGGTGTACTTGAAAGGGGGATGTATAGAGTGAAGAGGTATGTTTGGAAGTCTTATACATGAGTCAGAGAAGCAGCACAATAAAATTACAACACTTAGACTAGGCGTTACAAGACCTGGATTTTGCTATCTTTTCCATGACTTAGAAGCAGTATAATCTTGACCTCTATCTGGTCTTGTTTGTTCATCTGCAAATTGTAGTTACTAACTATCCTGCGTACTTTGGAAAGTTTTGAGCATGACAGTCTTGTCTTTTAATAACATTTTTTCTCTATAAGTCCTCAGCAACAAATGTTTATGGGTTTCATTTTATTTCTCTAGAACTGAATTGTCTTAGCTACTCTGTATATGCTTTGCTTTCAGTTTACTAATTTCTAGCTTCTTCACCTAATGTATTCTTTTTTATACCTTATAACCTCTTTTTATTCTTCAGTGTTTATATTATGACACACTTAGTGGTCATCAAAGCTTTTTTGGTATTTCTGTTTTAGCTTTTGTTCTTTCTTATAATTGTGTCATTTTCTTTGCATATTCTGGTTCAAGTTCTTGACGGAGGGAATTTGATTGGCCCAACTAGTAATTCTTATATATGATGAGCTACACCAAAGTTTGTGGGCCATCCTGAGGACTGACTTCCTTTATAGTCCCATCTGGGAAAGTCACCCTTGGTTGAGCTGTGTCTTAGTTTGGAGCCTGGCAAATTCTCCTCCTGGTAGCAGCGGCATGGTTGATGCAAGTTTCTATGGTCTAAGTGAATAGGTGAACGTTAGTAAAAGGAAGTGAAACTTCAAGATAAATAAAGGCATATTCATTTAAACCCATTTAGAGGAAAGAGGAAATTACATATTTGAGAAAATTAGGCATATAGATAACATTTTTAGGAAATGCCATACTAATTTTATGCCTATTAAAATACACTACATTTTAGGAGGACTTCTGTGATTTTTATCTTTAATCTTCTACATTTCTGTTAACACTTAATAACTTTTCAAATAAAAAACCCTTTTAAGTGCCTTCTCTTATGGAAACTCTCTGTTCCAAAGTTTTCAGTTAATTTTAGGATTCATTGTAAGAAAAGCAAAGTTATAAAGGACCAAGTTATAGTGCTGAATTGTTCCTGCCAACTATTAGTACTGTTTAAAGAAAGTGGTAGATTAAAAGCTAGATATTTTAAATTGAATCATAATTGGTAGAAAGACCTGCCACTTATCTTAGACATCCTTTTAATTAAGGTCTTTCCATATATTGTATTAGTATAAGATTATGTTACTTATTCTCTTTTCCCCCTTAGCATAAAAGCGAAGAGAAGGATAGAATTTACTTTGTATTTTGGTAAAATTACCAAGTCGAGGATTTCTGACTTGAACACACCTAAAAATGATAAACATTATTTGAAACAACAAAGACTGTTTAAGAATTTGAAATATTCTTCCAAGTATAGTAATGTAATTTGCTAATATAAATGAAGATCTTCATTTAATAAGCTTCCTGCTCCAATTTACCTGTTCCTCAAAATATTTACTGAGCTGATATTTTAGGTATAGTAGGAGGCCATGATGTCCACATAGCAGAGCCTGTCAGAAGGGGTTGTTTCTTGTTCTAGAGTGTTAGTTGGAGTGGGGAAGCATTTTTTTTTAATTGAGGTATAATTCACAATATGTTGATTTAGTTTTAGGTGAATAACATAACAACTTGATATATGTATATATTGGGCTTCCCTTGTGGCTCAGTGGTAAAGAATTTGCCTGCAATGCAAGGGATGCAGGTTCAATCCCTGGGTTGGGAAGATACCCTGGAGGAGGGCCTGGCAACCCACTCTGGTNTCACAATATGTTGATTTAGTTTTAGGTGAATAACATAACAACTTGATATATGTATATATTGGGCTTCCCTTGTGGCTCAGTGGTAAAGAATTTGCCTGCAATGCAAGGGATGCAGGTTCAATCCCTGGGTTGGGAAGATACCCTGGAGGAGGGCCTGGCAACCCACTCTGGTATTCTTGTGGGGGAAGTCCCCTAGACAGAGAATCCTGGTGGGGTATGGTACATGGGGTAGCAAAAAGTCAGATATAACTGAAGCAACTGAGCATGCATGCACACACATGTATGTATTGTAAAGTGATTACCACCACAGGTTCAGTTAACATTCATCACCACACAGGTACAATTTTTTTTTCTCATAATGAGAATTTTTAAGATCTCCTCTCTTAGCAACTTTTAAATGTACAATACAGTATTCTGGAGCAGGAATTGGCAACCCACTCCAGTATTCTTGCCTGGAGAATTTCATGGACAGAGGAGTCTGGTGGGCTACAGTTCATGGAATTGTGAAGAGTAAGACATGACTGAGCGACTAACACACAGTGTTGTTAACTGTAGCCACACTGTTGTACATTATACTCCTAGGACTTTTGATCTTATAACTGAAGGTTTGTGGCTTCTGACTGCCATCAGCTATGTCACCTACTTTAACCCCCACCCTGGCAACCACCAGTCTGTTCTCTGTATCCATGACTTCTTTTTTTCCCTTTAGATTTCATACATGTCATATCATATAGTATTGTCTTTTTCTGACTTATTTCGCTTAGCATAATGCCCTTGAGCTCCATCCAAATTGTCCCAGATGGCAAGATCAGTTCAGTTCAGTTCAGTTCAGTCACTCAGTCGTGTCCGACTCTTTGCGACCCCATGAATCGCAGCACGCCAGGCCTCCCTGTTCATCACCATCTCTCGGAGTTCACTCAGACTCACGTCCATCCAGTCCATGATGCCATCCAGCCATCTTATCCTCGGTCGTCCCCTTCTCCTCCTGCCCCCAGTCCCTCCCAGCATCAGAGTCTTTTCCAATGAGTCAACTCTTCGCATGAAGTAGCCAAAGTACTGGAGTTTCAGCTTTAGCATCATTCCTTCCAAAGAAATCCCAGGGCTGATCTCCTTCAGAATGGACTGCTTGGATCTCCTTGCAGTCCAAGGGACTCTCGAGTCTTCTCCAACACCACAGTTCAAAAGCATCAATTCTTCGGTGCTCAGCCTTCTTCACAGACCAACTCTCACATCCATACATGACCACAGGAAAAACCATAGCCTTGACTAGACGGACCTTAGTCGGCAAAGTAATGTCTCTGCTTTTGAATATGCTATCTAGGTTAGTCATAACTTTTCTTCCAAGGAGTAAGTGTCTTCTAATTTCACGGCTGCAGTCACCATCTGCAGTGATTTCGGAGCCCCCCCAAAATAAAAGTCTGACATTGTTTCCACTGTTTCCCCATCTATTTCCCATGAAGTGATCGGACTGGATGCCATGATCTTCGTTTTCTGAATGTTGAGCTTTAAGCCAACGTTTTCACTCTCCTCTTTCACTTTCATCAAGAGGCTTTTTAGTTCCTCTTCACTTTCTGCCATAAGGATGGTGTCATCTGCATATCTGAGGTTATTGATATTTCTCCCAGCAATCTTGATTCCAGCTTTTGTTTCTTCCAGTTCAGCATTTCTCATGATGTACTCTGCATATAAGTTAAATAAGTAGGGTGACAATATACAGCCTTCAGGTACTCCTTTTCCTGTTTGGAACCAGTCTGTTGTTCCATGTCTAGTTCTAACTGTTGCTTCCTGACCTGCATACAGATTTCTCAAGAGGCAGGTTAGATAGTCTGGTATTCCCAACAGATAAATGAAAGATGGCAAGATATCCTTCTTTTTATGGCTGAAAAGTATTCACACACACGTGCATCTCACATATTCTTTATCTGTTCATCTATTGATGAACACTTAGGTTGTTTCCATGTCTTGGCTATTGTAAATAAGGCTGCAGTGAACATGCAGTACAGATGTCTTTTCAAGATAGTGATTTCATTTCCTTTGGAAGAATAACCAGAAATGGCATTGTTGGATCATATAGTAGTTCTATTTTTAATTTTTTAAGGAACCACTATAATATTTACTATAATGGTTACACCAAGTTACATTTCTATCAACAGTATACAGGGATTCTCTTTTTTCCATACCCTTGCTAACACTTATTTCTAGTCTTTTTCCTAATAAATATTCTAATGGGTGTGAAGTGATACCTCATTTTGGTTTTGATTTGCATTTCCTTGATGGTTAATAATGTTGAACACCTTTTCATATGTCTGTTGGCCATTTGTATGTCTTCTTGGAAAATGTCAGATCTTCTTCCCATTTCTTAATCAGAAATTTTTTCTATTAAGTTGGATGAATTCTTTATCTGTTTTAGATAAAAGCTTCTTATCAGATATGTGATTTGCAAATATTTTTCCTCATTCCATCATTTGCCTTTTGATTTTTTTTTTTTTTTTGATGGTCTTCTTTGCTGTATAGAAACCTTTTATTTTGATGTTGTCACACTTGTTTGCTTTTGCTTTTGTTGCCTTTGCTTTTAGTGTCAAGTCCAAAAAATCATTGCTACAACTGGTGGCCAAGAGATTATCTCCTATGTTTTCCTCTAGAAGTTTTATAGTTTTAGGTCTTATGTTCAAGTTTTTAATCCATGTTGAGTTATTTTTTCTGTTTGCCCTGCCCTTTCATTTCTTTCCATGTGGCACACCAGTCTTCTAAACAACATTTATTGAAGAGACTATCCTTTCCCCACTGCATATTCTTGGCTCCTTTGTCATAAATTAATTGACAATATGTGTGTGGGTTTATTTTTGGGCTCTCTATTCTGTTACTTTGATCTATATGTCTGTTTTTATGCCAGCACCAAACTGTTTTGGTGACTGTAGCATTGGAATAGAGTTTGAAAACAGGAAATATGGTACATCCAGCTTTGTTTTGTTTCTCAGAATTATTTTGGCTGTTCTGTGTCTTTTGTGGTTCCATACCAGTTTTAGGATTCTTTATTCTATTTCTGTGAAGCATGCCATTGGAATTTTGATGGGAATTGAGTTGAATCTGTAGGTTACTTTGGGAATTGTGAGTATTTTAGCAAAATTCTTCTAACCTGTTAACACTGAATATCTTTTATTTGTGTCAGTTTTTTTCATCAGTGTCTTTTAGTTTTTATTGTGCAAGTCTTTTACTTTATTGGTTAAATTTATTCCTAGGTATTTTATTCTTATTGATGCAATTATAAGTGGAATTATTTTCTTAACTTCTCTTTCTGATAGTTCATTATTATAAATGCAGTACTTTTTGTATTGATTTTTATACAGCAGCATCACTGAATTAATTGATTAATTCTAACATTTTCTTTAGGTAGAATTTTTAAGAGTATACATATATATATATATATAAATAAATCTCATCTGCTAATTAAGACAGTTTGATTCTTCCTTTCTGACTTGACTGTGTTTTATTTCTTTTTCTTGCCTGATTACTCTGGCCTAGTACTTTCTATACCATGTTGAATATAAGTGGCAAGAGTGGGCTTTCTTGTCTTGTTCCTGATCTTAGAGATTGATGAAATAGTGATATTAGCTGTGGGCTGTCATTTATGGCCTGTGTCATGTTAAGGTGCATTCTCTGTATGCCTACTTTCCTAAGAATTTTTCTCACAAATGGATATTGAATTTTGTTCGTGCTTTTTCTGGATTTATTGAGATGACCATATGAATACTACCCATCATTTTTGTCATTGTGGTGTATCTGCAGATGTTGAAACTGCTGGTGAAAATTTCTAGACAACCTACAACCTAAGTTACCTGTGAATCATCATTCTCCTCTTTTTTAATGCAGGTTCCTTCTTTAAGTTTCCATGTTTAGATTTATTCTTAGTCACATTTGCTTATTTGCCACGAACTATGTAGAATCAATGCAGTCTCAGTTACTAAACTGCCTCTTTTAGACATTCCCTCAACCATCAGAATGATCTCTGTCTTTTCTGTTTGGAGATACCCAAGGGTGGGTATGGAGCTCTCTGCTGCTAGAGTTGCTACTTGAGGCAGTTCTTTTTCCCATTTATTGTTTATTTACTGCTTGGGGTTTTTCAAACTACTTTTTATTTTGCATTCTTAAATAAAACCATTAGGAAAAGGCAACACATGTGCGAATCATATTTTTATTTCTGATATAACTAGGAAAGACAATGTGGCCTGGTATCATGTTGCAGGATAATGCTGTCATTTAATGAGTGCTTTTAAGAGATCCCTTGAGATTGCTAGAAACATGATATGAAAAGACTCTGTATTAGGAGTAAATAGATGGGGGAAGTTGGTTGGTCATGTCTTCTGGATCTTAGATCTTATTGAATCTTACATTTTAAGAAGGATTGGTTTTGATCCATTTATATAGGTGCAAGCTTTAAGAAGAGCTGAATATCTCAAGTATCATGTTCATTTATGTTGAATCTTGACTAGGAAGTTTTTTTAAACCATGATTGTCTTTTTCGATTTAGGGGCATGTTTTGGGGAAACATTGTAAGTCTTGATTATCACTGGCATATAAAAACTCTTTCTTGCCTGTTACTCATTTGTTGTGTGATATTAGGTGAATTAAATTTATGTGATGTGAAAACCCGGAGTCATTATGAGATTGGGATACATGTTTGAAAAGTTTACTTTTTTACAAAATGACAGCTTTTTATTCTAGTTCCTCTGTTTTCCCAATATATGACAAAATACAAAATCTAAAGCAACTTGAACTCTTTTCACAGTATCTTAGTTTTTAGAAACTAGAATTATTAAAACATTAGAAGCTTCTAGTGTTTCTTTGTTACTGTTGAAACTTTACAAGGAATTCAGCATAGTAGGAAGTGAGAAAAGACTGAATAAACTAAAATTTTAAATTAATATTGAGTTATCACAATAATAGTAATAGTTTACACTGATTAATGTAGTACTCAGTAAGGGCCAGATACTAATACAGAATGCTTAACGTGTGTTCATTTCATCCTTATAGCAATCCCATGACACAAGTATCATATGATTTGCTGATGATGAAAGTAAGTTTTATATCTGTATCAAGGACAGACAACAATAAAAGTGGAGACAAATTTAGTGTGTCTGGCTCTCAAACCTGCTTTAAGATCATGACCCAGTGTCTTGGAATATGACAATTAAGCGTTTTTAGTGGATGTGGAATAAATTCTTATCTCTGACCATCTCAATCAGGAGAACTGGATTAGTTTGGAACAGATATTTCTTGGGTTTGACATATGCATACTACTATATATAAAGGAGATAACTACAATGACCTGCTATATTGCCAACATCTGCTGGATCATCGAAAAAGCAAGAGAGTTCCAGAAGAACATCTATTTCTGCTTTATTGACTATGCCAAAGCCTTTGACTGTGTGGATCACAATACACTGTGGAAAATTCTGAAACAGATGGGAATACCAGACCACCTGACCTGCCTCTTGAGAAACCTTATGCAGGTCAGGAAGCAACAGT
>SJYX01020562.1:170116-189898 GCA_006410675.1 Oreotragus oreotragus | reverse complement strand
TTTGAACTGTGGTGTTGGAGAAGACTCTTGAGAGTCCCTTGGACTGCAAGGAGATCCAACCAGTCCATTCTGAAGGAGATCAACCCTGGGATTTCTTTGGAAGGAATGATGCTAAAGCTGAAACTCCAGTACTTTGGCCACCTCATGTGAAGAGTTGACTCATTGGAAAAGACTCTGATGCTGGGAGGGATTGGGGGCAGGAGGAGAAGGGGACGACCGAGGATGAGATGGCTGGATGGCATCACGGACTCGATAGACGTGAGTCTGAGTGAACTCCGGGAGATGGTGATGGACAGGGAGGCCTGGCGTGCTGCGATTCATGGGGTCGCAAAGAGTCGGACACGACTGAGCGACTGAACTGAACTGAAATCAGCTATACTCCAATAAAAAGTATATATTAAAAAGAACAGATTGTTCTGATACCATGAGATTCTGGCAATGTCATAACTGCTCTGTAAGTTTAGTCTTTTTGTACTACATGAGAAACAATTAAAAGCAAATGATATATATCCTGTTTGGATTATCGTTGCTCTGGTTTCACTAATTTTTATTAACTATCTCCATTTACACAAAAAGTAAGGTGAAAATTTACTTTCTGAGAGGCTCAAAATGCCTTCAGAAATACTAATTTATAGAATATTTGTAAGCAGTCTGTTCATTTAATGAGTTTTGAAATATGTACAGATGCCACTCAAGTATTCTGGCCTAGAGAATTCCATGGACTGTGTAGTCCATGTGGTTGCAAAGAGTCGGATACAAGTGAGTGACTTTCATTTTCACTTTCACAGATGGTTTCAGAGCCTTGATAACATCCTCTGTTAATTCATACCATCCTATATTAATTCATACCTTTGCTTTCCATGTAGCAGTTAATTTATATTTGGTGAAAAATCCATAGATGTAATTAAAAATAATACTGTTTAAAAGGATCTCATTTCATTTAGTATTCACTTTAAGCATTTGTAAAAAGTTTCCTTAATATAGTTAATTATCTATATTTCTTATAGAACTACCTCTTTCTCTTTCGGAACAGAATAAGTCTGTTTAAAATTATCTTTCTCCACCCCTTCTGCCCTGCATTTTGGGCTAGCAAAACTTTAGAAATGAGAAACAAATCTGGATCAGTATTTCTCAAAGCCATGGGGGTATATTTTGGTCTTTTAAACATAAGGGTGTCTTTTCCCCATAGAAAATAGCCTTGAAAGTGCTTTCTCCCAATTATGCCATGTTTTCTACTTTTTGTTTTTATTTGATACTTAAAAGTCAAGAATGTAAAATATAGAGGAGTAACTGGCCCTCTCTGGCCTAGTGGGACACAGCTGTTGTTTGGCTGCCCCGGTCTTAGTTTACAATGTGTGAAGCTAGAGTTTAGAGAGTATAAGTTAAGATAGAGTGGTATAAGGACGGAATGTGTGTGGACGGCAAGGTCCAAGTCATGTTACCAGTTCCAGAAGCCAAGCAAGGTATATGGTTAAGATGGGCTACAAAACTTAAGATGGTTAAGATGGGCTGAAAATAAGGAGTAGTCATTGAGGTAAATTGGAGGTGGTATAAAAGGCCATTTTGAAGCAGTGTAGTCAGTGTCAAGGGCAGGAGAACATGGAAACCATTAAGATGATTGTAGGAATATCAGTGCTACCCTTTATTTTAGGTTTTATAAAATATACTCTTGTACAGATTTTTGGTTTGTTCCTCATATGATTTATCCTGATTTTATAGATAGAAGAGGCAAGTTCCATTGTCGGATTTAAGCCCTAAAAGTCCAGTTTGATTTCATTCTTCCTGATTATGCAGGGCGAAGAGGAAGAGAGCTAAGGTGAGAGCAGCACATGTTTTCAGCTAGGAGGAAGTAGAAATACAGCTACTGGGTTTAAGAGTATTTTAAATGGAAAAGCTTCAATAGAGTTAAAAACAAGTTACTCCATATCACGTAGCTAAACATATACATAAAATACATATATATATATATATGGGTGTGTGTGTATATGTACATATATATATATATAAAACTTTTTGATGAGAGCTTTTAAAAATGGCCCTCTCCTGTTTTTTTAAGTGTGGATGAGATCCTTATTAATACATTAGTCTTTTCTAATCATATTTTTATTGTGGCCCAGTATTTAAAAATAAATGTGAACATCATATAACTTCAGTAATTTTTGCTTAATGCCTTGTATGTGTGTGCACGTGTTCATACACACGTGTGCATATATGTGTGTTTCCTTCAGTTTTAATGTTGTTTATTGCAAACTCTGATGATGAATGCTGTGATAAAACAACTGGTGATTAAATGCATCTACTCGTACTACAGTTGATGGGAAGCTTCCATTTTGTATATTTGTTGAGTATGAATGAGAAAGCAAAGCCTGCCATGGGAATTTTATAATGAATATGAGGGAGATCTTGCCACAGGTGGTTATTAAAACGTCCCCTAAAGTCTTTTATGATGAATGATTGTGTCTGTGTCTAAGCCTCTGACCTTCCCTATAGCCTCCGTTTTTTTAAAGAAATCATCACTACCCCAAGCCATTCACTTATTAAAATTTTAAAAATAAAATTCTTCTACTAAGTTTTAATTTGTAGAGTGCATCTTCTGAATAACTCAGATAATATTATAAATATTATTTGATGAATCTTCCCTTTTCTTTTCAAAAGGAGAAAATATGTATTGATGGTTTGACTATTTGTCTTTTGTTTTTATTCTTTTGAGGAAGGGATGAAATACATATAAAGGGAAGTAAAAGATATGGAAATTTTGCTTATTAAACAAATAAAGCGTTGCTGTTGTCTTTTCCGTAGGAAAATATATCATCTTGAAAAACTTAAGATTTATAACAGGAAAGAGAAAGATGATTAGTAAGATCCATGAGAAAGGGGAAGGTTCTTCTCAAACAAAGAAATAGATATTTTGTGATTACTTTAACTGGTGTTTACTTCAAAGTTTAGTTTAGAATATGGGATTACATACTTGCATGTAATAAAAATTTTGTGAAAATGTGTTAAATTTTTTAAATGCATAACTTAGAGCCAAGCAGAACAAAGGAGATACTAAAATTTATTGAGTATCTCATTTGTTGTTGTTTAGTTGCTCAGTCATGTCCAACTCTTTGTGACCATGGACTGTAGTCCACCAGGCTCTGCTGTCAATGGAATTCTCCAGGCAAGAATACTGGAGTGGGTTGCCATTTCCTTCTCTAGGATATCTTCTCAACCCAGGGATTGAACCTGTGACTCCTTCATTGGCAGGCAGGTTCTTTACCACTGAGGCATCAGAGAAGCCCTGAGTATCTACTATGTGCACTGAGGCATCAGGGAAGCCCTGAGTATCTACTATGTGCTAGGAATTTTGGGATTGTGTTATCGTCATAGGTTGTTTTATTTGACTGTTGCAGCAGCCTTTCTCACTTTCTAAGTTTGTGTTTTACCTTCACTTAACAGATGAGGACTGAACAGATGAGGAAACAGACTACAAAGGTCAAAAAACTTGCCTATGCTAACATGGCTAGAGCTGGGGATTCATAACGCTCACACCCTTATTCTTACTCCTATGAAATATCCTACTGTCTACTAGGTTGTACCCCTTGACAGATTACCTACATATTCTGTGGTACTAATGATGTATTAGTCAGGTGTTGCCAAATAGTACTACATAGTAACCATCTCAGAACTTAGTGGCACACAACAAAAATAATTATTTCTCACTCAGACATCTGTGAGTCAGATGGACCGCTTCTGATCTAGGCTTGATTTATTGGGCTTGAGTCCAAGCTGGCCATTGAGGCCAGCTCTGCTCCTTGTTTGCCTCATCAATGTGGGTCAGCACCTACTCAAAGCAGGATTTTCTTAGACAAAAGGTAAACATGCTCAATTTCGTAATAAGCACATTTGAATCCTCTCCTCAGTGCCACTTTTGCCAATGTTTCATTGGCAGGAATAAGTCATGTGGCTAAGCTCACAGTCAAGGATGAAGAATAGTCTGCCTATAGCATGAGTAGGGGAAATGACTGTATTTTGAATAATAATTAACACTGACAGACTCTGGATGGACCTTAAGAAGAAAATACAACAGAGTAGATAGATAAAATTTTCTCTTTTATTTAATGCTTCTTTAAATAGTACTGTAAGTTAATCATGTCTATAAAAGAATTTTAGAGTTTTACAAAGCTAAGGTTTTCTGGAGACTTAACATTGATTGACAGTGTACTAATGTTAGACCTCACGGCCTTTTCCTGGGACCCATCGCTCCAAAGACCACTAAGACTCGGATTCGATGCAAACAGCAAGAGGATTTGTTAAGCTGGCGCGCCGGGGTTCAGTCACCTCCGAGGAGGAACGAACCCCGAACAGTGGTTACAGAGCAGTATTTAAGCATAAGAGTTACAAACAGGTGCAGGTAGGGTGGGGAGCGCCCGATTGGTGGGCAGGTTTTGACCTTTACGTGGATAGGTTTGTATGCTTATCAGGTTGAAATGGCTGATCGGACCACATTACCACATTTCAACAGTTAGCTAATTCTCGGAAAAACACTCTCCTGGAAAGTCCCTGAGGGAAAAACAAACAGCTTCTCTAGGGGGTCCCTGAGGGGGTTGGCCTGGAAGCCTGAGATAAAAGTTTGCTGCCTGAGTGAGCCTAAAGGCCTCATTCCATGAGATAAGGGCCTATTGCTTATAGTTAGCAAAATTTTAACTTTCCTTCTCACTAAGCTGTAAATACAAGGAATCTTCTCATACAGTATTATTTTTAGTCTGGCCTTCTAAAATGTGCTTTTTTCTGTTTCACTAACTGGGGTAAGGAAAGGGCAGTATACTGCTATGTTATGTGTTGCCTCTATTTTTGTCATTAGTATCTATTAATGATAAAGAATTAACATTACTTTCAATCCAGTAGTTAGGGGCATTAGCATTTTACTTAGATCTCAATTTAGGGCATAATCAAATTTGTTAGGAATGTTAACTATTTCAATCCATTTAAAGTTAGTTCATTAGAATAAGCTTTTGGATCGCTTTTTTTTTTTAAGCTTTTCATTATTGCTTGATAGAAGCCATTGCTTCCAGTTTACTTATGTGGGTAAGACTGTTGACACAGGAAGAAATTTGGAAAACTTTCTTTAGACCAAAGAGAAAATGAATTCTGAAGGACTAACATCAACTTTATGGTATGTGCTTAACCGAAACAGAAAATATAAAGAAGAAATGGCAAGAATACACAGAAGAACTATACATAAAAGATATCCACGACCCAGATAATCATGATGATATGATCACTTACCTAGAGCCAGACATCCTGGAATGAGAAGTCAGGTGGGCCTTAGGAAGCATCACTATGAACAAAGCTAGTGAAGATGATGGAATTCCAGTTGAGCTATTTCAAATCCTGAAAGATGATGCTGTGAAAATGTTGCACTCAATATGCCAGCAAAGTTGGAAAACTCAGCAGTGGCCACAGGACTGGAAAAAGTCAGTTTTCATTCCAGTCCCAAAGAAATGCAATGCCAAAGAATGCTCAGAGTACCACACAATTGCACTCGTCTCCCACGCTAGTCAAGTAATGCTCAAAATTCTCCAAGCCAGGTTTCAACAATACATGAACCATGAATTTACAGATTTTCAAGCTGGTTTTAGAAAAGGCAGAGGAATCAGAGATCAAATTGCCAACATCTGCTGGATCATCGAAAAAGCAAGAGAGTTCCAGAAAAATATCTATTTCTGCTTTATTAACTGTGCCAAAACCTTTGACTGTGTGTATCACACCAAATTGTGGAAAATTCTGAAAGAGATGGGAATACCAGACCACCTGACCTGCCTCTTGAGAAGTCTGTATGCAGGTCAGGAAGCAACAGTTAGAACTGGACATGGAACAACAGGCTGGTTCCAAATAGGAAAAGAAGTATGCGAAGTCTGTATATTGTCACCCTGCTTATTTAACTTATATGCAGAGTACATCATGAGAAACGCTTTACTGGAAGAAACACAAGCTGGAATAAAGATCGCTGGGAGGAATATCAATAACCTCAGATACGCAGATGACACCACCCTTATGGCAGGAAGTAGAGCAGAACTAAAGAGCCTCTTGATGAAAGTGAAAGAGGAGAGTGAAAAAGTTGACTTAAAACTCAACATTCAGAAAACTAAGATCATGACATCTGGTCCCCTCACTTCATGGAAAATAGATGAGGAACCAATGGGAACAATGACAGACTTTATTTTGGGGGCTCCAAAATCACCAGATGGTGACTGCAGCCATGAAATTAAAAGACACTTACTCCTTGGAAGAAAACTTATGACCAACCTAGACAGCATATTAAAAAGAAGAGACATTACTTTGCCAACAAAGGTCTGTCTAGTCAAGGCTATGGTTTTTCCAGTAGTCATGTGTGGATGTGAGAGTTGAACTATAAAGAAAGCTGAGCACTGAAGAATTGATGCTTTTGAACTGTGGTGTTGGAGAAGACTCTTGAGAGTCCCTTGGATTGCAAGGAGATCTAATCATTCCATCCTAAAGGAAATCAGTCCTGAATACTCATTGGAAGGATCAATGATGAAGCTGAAACTCTAATATTTTGGCCACCTGGTGTGAAGGACTGCTAAATATGTTCCTTGACTTTATTTCTTTAGATTTGATTTCTGCAGTGGGGATAGGAGAGTGACAAGGAAGAGATGGTAAGTGATGTGAATATTCTAATATTTGAATACTTCTCAGGATTATCAGAACTAATATTGCTAAACTTCTCTAGATTAGAAAGGTAGAGTAATGCATAGCCTTTTGGATAATGTGTTATCACCATTTGTTCTCCTTTCCCTTTACCCTTGAAATAATATTTATTTTTTAAAATAAAAGTGAGCTAATGTTAAGTTTCCTTGTGAGAATTTTATAATTCTCATTTTGAAATTGCTGGAGAAATCGAGTGTTACACAACCAAGACTGAGGATCAATATTTGTGCCACTAGGTAAGGTATCTTTGAAATAGTTAAAATTTAGAAGATAAGTATACCAAAGCTATTGTTCTCATACATCCATTTTTATTTATGTATTTCTGAATTACATACATTAAAAAAATAATAGTATAACCTGATGCCTATGTTCGGCTATATACATGGTTGAGCCAAGATGTCCTCTTTCAGGGATCTTTTGGTTCTAGGACGGGATTGACCCTCTGGATGGTACCGATTACTTGATATAGTACTTAGAGCAATTAAAAATTATAGCTAAAATCAACCTGTTTTGCATTGTAGTAGTGTTTCTTTTAAGTTAGCCAGGGGTGTTTTACTTTAAAGGAAATGAGCTCTTAACTCCATTGTGGAAGAGCTCTCATTCATCACTGTATCCTCAGCATAGATGAATGAATGAATGGGTGAACGAGGGTTGCTATAAAACATATGAGATCTTCCCTCATTGTCTGTCTCCATCTACCCTTCTAGCAAATTTTATTTTCTTTAATCAGAAATCTCCATGTGAGAATACATAGCCACAGTGGTTTTATGTGAAGCATGTTTTAAAAAGTTTGTTCCAGAGAAATTTGTTAGAAATTACACTTATTATAATTCTCTATGAAGAAACTTATCATTTTAGAATTTTGCCTGTAGAATGATTTTTTTTTTAATTCATAAATGAAACCATTTTGTAGGTTTATCTTACATGGAGAGACAGAGGCAAAGATAAATGAGCAACAGCAAATTACAGAGAAGCAGGAGACATATATCATATGTGGAACTATAGCTTTATTATTAACTGTCAGGGTTGTTACACTAATAACTTTTTTTATTATTAAGGAATTTTACCTACTTGATTTCCAAAATTGTTTTTATTCTTTTATTCATAGAAAATAAAATTTGATTTTTTTAAAAAATTAAGAATACTTTTTGTGCTTATAAATTATTTACACAATTGTTCTAAAAGTTTACAAAATTATAAAAATTTTCATGTTTACAAAAAGAATGATTTTGTATCATATTGGTATCTTGAATCATAACCAGTGTATATTTATTAATTGGAGTATAATTGCTTTACAGTGTTGTGTTATTTTCTGCTATACAGTGAAGTGAATCAGCTCTATGTATACATATACTATACATATATCCCCTTTCTCTTGGACTTCTCTCTCACTGCCCTCTGCCTCATTCCACCCCTCTAGGTTGTCACCGAGCACCAAACTGAGCTCCCTGTGCCAATCAGCAGCTTCCCACTGGCTGTCTGTTACACACGGTAGTGTAATCTCCCAATTCACTCCACCACCACCACCACCACCCACTCTCTTGTGTCCACATGTCCATTTTCTACGTCTGGATTTCTATTCCTGCTCTCCAAATAGGTTCATCTGTACCATTTTTCTGCACTCCACATATTTGGTTAATATATGATATTTATTTATCTCTTCATAGCCAGTGATTTTTAAGTGCTGTATACTTCGTAGCTCAGAATTAGATTTGTATTTTTAAAAAGCTCATAAACTAGTGTGCTCCTAAATGATGTGAAATATTGGTGATCCCAAGATATGTGTAAGTTTTTTCTTTGATGGCTGGCAGTTTATATTGAGTAATTGTTTTATAGTGGCAATTTAGCTAAATAATCTAATATAAATTTAAATGCATTTGTTATAATAGCATATTTTATCTTTCTTGGCTTATTTTCTAATTGAAGTAAAGGGGCAAAAGCTAAGTTTGCATGAAATTTAAATTCACTTGGATATAGTACTTAAGCATATTAGTCAATTTTTATCAGAAAAAAATGCATGAAAGTTTTCCTATAAAGGTTTTAAGGTTATTGATTGGAAAGAGTTTGAAAATATCTTTTTACTCTATTTCCCCTATATTGCCTTCTTGAAGTTTCTCTAAATTAGATTTTAAATGCCAATTAGGAGGTTGAGTATATTAAAATAAAAGCAAATGCAACCAAAATGGCCTCACCTTATGGTAGTTAGGCTTTTGAGAGAATAAGTGGAACCTTTGCTCTGAGCGTGGCTTTGAGAAAGATATTCATCTTAATGAACACATTAATTAGAACCATAACTATTTATAAGATAATTAGAAATGAAGCTTGGTAAACTGAGCTTTTCCTGCAATTAATGGAGGATTAATTACTGGAGGTAATGAAGTGGATTTTTAAATGCATTAAGGTGAAGTACAGAGATGAGCAAGGCTTTGTGATAGTTGCATAATTATTTCAGGCTGTTTGAGCATAGCTCATATGAGATCATTAATAAGCATCATTGCATCGTTATGTATGCACTTAAAAAGACTTACCAGCAAAATGACTGCCTAATTATTTCTAATTGGCAGGACTCTGTGTAGTCATTGAGCTGTTTGTAGCCATTTTAAGGTTCATTTAACTATCCTTGGGGCCATGTGATAGATGGAAAAAGCTTCAGCTACATGCTAGCCTTGGCTGGCGCCGTTAATCAATTTTGGTGGGCTTCAGCTTAAATGCATTTGCTCATGCAGAGGTCAAAACCTGAAGTAGTCCAAGCAAAGTTTTGCTTTTTGAAGCCTCTTGACTGTATTCATTAGCAATTAGTAAAATAATTGTGTCTGTCACTGTATTTGGATTTCCATATGACTTGATATTCTTTTATCATTGTCCCTTCTTATTCCATATTTGCTAACTGGAAACCAAATATTCTTCCAACAAACCCTTTTAACGACTTCAGTGTAGTGGCATATGTTCCGATATACTACCTTTCTTCATTCATTTGCTAGCTTAAACAGTGTAGTACATTTCAACACAATCATCTGATTTGCTCCTGATTGATTGCTGGTGAAAGTTTCTACTGAAGGACAACATTTTAGGGCTTTTAAGGACATCTCTAAGGAATTAGTCATTAAGCATTAAGAGAGGAAGTAAGAAGTAGTCAAATCGAATTCTGACGTTTACCAGAGTTTTGTAGTTAGAAGCGTCTATATTTAAGATGATGTTGAAAGAAAAAATATATATGTATTTTTCCCCCTACTCCTTTCCCCCTAAGGCACATGATGCTAGCAGGTTGTGTGAAGGGGATAAGCTGTGGAATGTCTACACTTGATTTCAAGGCTCCTTCTTAAATGAGTATATTACTAATCTAGAGCTTTTATGGAATTAATTTAGGAATGTTTGACTGCCAATTTCAAATGATATATCTTTGTTTATAATATAATTGATATAAAGTTTTAAAATCTTTTATTATATTTAATGTGACATCCCATTAGCTAAGCATCTGTAAAGGTTTTCAATGAGCTTGTTGTCTTGTTACACATAATCGTAACCATCTGTGGGATGTTGTCAAGGTATATGTGCCATTAGAGTGGTTTAAAAAAACAGAGGTGAAGCAAATTGTAGGCTAATAAAATAAAGGTTAGTTTGTACCGCTTTGTTATGAAGAATGTGGTTTTAATCATTTCCTTAATATTAATGCTTAAGGTTAAAATTATTTATGCAGAATATTTTAAGAGATTGTCAACTTTATTGAAACTAGATGTGTGTATTTGGTTCCCTTAACAGTTTCATTATTCAAGAATTTGGGGGTTTAAATGTCAATCAGGCTGTGCATATTTCTTAGGAACTGATTTAATTACTGTGTATTTTAGTCTATTGTTTCAGTATTTAGAAACAATATATTGAACCACTTAATCTCTCAAATAAATCAACCTGTCCTCTTCTATAGTTACGAACTTCTTTTTGGTTTTTTGATAATGCCTTTTGAGTATTTTTAACACATTTTAAGAGAAATGGGAAACATAAAGCTAGTGAATGGGTTGCTTTGTTTACAGTACACGTATTAAATTCTTAGACTGTAGCTTAATATGTTTTGTCTTTGCTTATTAAGAAATGCAAATCTATTTTTAAAGCATATAATAAAATAAGAACAATTTAAAGGCTGGGATAAAATTCCCTTTTTATGTAATTGGAAATTCACAGTCTATACGTTAATCAAGTTGTTACAATTGTTTAACTCCTTTGACATTATAAATTGAAATTTTAAATCTTGAATAAGGGCAAAATGTTAATATTTTACATCAAGTAAATCCTTTTTAACTTCTGTAGGTTTGTGAAGAATGTATTTACGAAAGTGTTATCAATAGTGTTCTAGAAAAGTAGGGCAATTTTTCAACATATTGTTGTGCTTAAATCTGAATGTTGAGGTATACTCTGAAATGCAATTTTATAATTTTACTCAGGAGGTATATTAATATTTGCCAATTATAACAGTAAGAAAGGGAAAATGTTACTGTAGGATTCCTATATACTTCAGTTTCTTCAAGAGACATAAGGCAGCCATACACATTGGGGTTTGCCCTCATTTGCTAGGTTTTGGAACTGTGATGCATCTATGTCAAGAAACCCTGGTTAGAGAACTGGAAGATAAGAAATTACTAGAGCAGAGAGAGGTAAGACATCCATTTTGAGTGGTTTAAAAAAGGTGGTGGTGAATCAAATTAAGCTCCCTTCAGTGTATCTACTGTCAGACACATGAGTGAGGCTATCCTAGACCAGGGGTTAGCAAACTAGAGTTTACTGGCTTGCTGCTTGTTTTTGTAAAATAAAGTTTTATTGGAACATAGCCACACTCATTGTTTATGGTTTGTCTTTGACTGCTTTTCTGCTGCAGTGGTGAAGTTTACTAGTTGTCACAGAGACCTCGTGGCCCAAGCCATCAGGTGACCTAGCTGCTTCCACTGAATGTAGAGATTAGTTGGCATCTGAGACCAAATGAAACACCTGGCTAGTGTGGAATATTGTGAGAATAATAAATGTTTGTTGTTTTAAGCTTCTAAGTTTGGGGCAGTTTATTTTGCAACAAAATTAATTGATATAAAACTGAAATGCTTTTTCCGTATGAATTGTTTAATCACTCAAATACTGGCATTTATATGAAACCATCTCATAATTTTTATTCTTTTTATTTATAGATTTTAAAACTTTGACAGTTTTTTCATAGATTTTTAAAATTCAAAGTTTATGAATATAGTTGAAAAGGGTTTATTTAATTGATTTCTATTCATTTAAATTGCAGTGTTTGCAGTTTCATTTATCTTTTTTTCACACAAGTGCCTCAGGATTTTTTATCTAGATAGTAACTACATTTAATTTTTTGGCTGTACAACTTATAAATAGTTTGTTAGTTAACAATTGGAGGAAATACCAAGTAGGCAAAATTGCTCAAAAAATATTTTGGGGTGCTTTATTGGGTTTCTTGTATAGCTAATGTGAGCATTTGAATATATTTTCTTTAAACTTCTCCTAGTTTAAAAGTGTTGCTACCAAATTTTTGTTTTGATTGCTGTTTAAAAAAATAACTTGAGAAGATTCAGAATTTCATTATGGTTGAAACTTGGCTCTAGCTTTAGGTGATTCTTTTGAATTACCTAATGAGTGGAAGGGGTTTATTTCTACTGTTCGGACTCTAGTCTTTCTCATTATGAGCCTCAGTTTCTATAAGAGAATGCTACTTCTGTCTCCATCTGGGTTGACTTTTACAATGTAGGTTTCTGTACCCATGGTAATCACATAAAATAGTTGCCTACCAGGTACTTGTCAGGGAATATAATCTCAAACTCACTGCAGTGCAAAAGTTTTCAAAAGCTTTGCCAAGAAGAACATATTATGGAGAAAGTCCTAAAGGATATGTAGTGTTTTGTGTTTTTTTTTTAGTTTAAAATCCACTTCTTATTTAAGCCTGAGGCTTATACCTGGACTTCTATTGACCTCTGGAATTGATTGTACTGACTATCTTTTGGTGTGTGGCCTGTATTTAGGGAAGTTATTGCAAATTGCTCTGTGAAATTCCTTAGAGGGTTTTTTTAAGAATGCGCTCAAGGACAGTGATAGTTGTATCTGATTTGATAACCTGATTTGTGTTTATTCTATGAACATTATGTTCTTTCTTGTTTTAAGCTAGGTGTTAGAAAGTTGAATCCAGATTTTTGGTCTAATTCTAGCAAATGTAGAGCCTTATATTCTGAACTGCATATTAACCTCTCTTCTAGTTCTGTTTTTCTTTTCTTTTATTCTTATTCTCCCTATTAAAGTTTTATTTTACTTTTTAACAATTTTTAAAAAAATAATGTGAGTAGGTATAAATAAGAAATTATACATGTGAAGTCCTCTGAATTTATGGTGCTTGAAGGATCTAGTATATCAATCTTGAAAAGTTAGAAGTCCACTTTGCCTGTCTCTTTAACTGATTATGGGCTTCCCATGTAGCTCAGCTGGTAAAGAATCCACCTGCAATGCAGGAGACCCTGGTTTGATTCCTGAATTGGGAAAATCCCTTGGAGAAGGGATAGACTACTCACTCTAGTATTCTTGGGTTTCCCTGGTGGTTCAGCTAGTTAAGAATCCACCTGCAGTGTGGGAGACCTGGGTTCAATCCCTGGGTTGGGAAGATCCCCTGGAGAAGGGAAAGGCTATCTACTCCAGTATTCTGGCCTGGAGAATTCCATGGACTCTATAGTCCTGGGGTGGCAAAGAGTCAGACAGGACTGACTGACTTTCACTTTCACTTCACTTTAACTGATTATAGCTAAATCTTCTGGACAAAATGCTAAAAGAAACTCCTTTACAGCTTGGAAACAATAGCAGGTAGATAGAATATGATAGTCAAAACTTGGTGAAATGACCCATGTATGCTGAGTTGCCCATTTTTATTTCCTCTTTACTATCCCAGATTTGACCCAGGGAAATCCTCTTTGCCAGATTACACAGTAGCAGCAAAATCTCTTTAGAGAAATCTCATTTCTGAGTAGAGGAAGGAAAATGGAGACCCTGAGAGCCAGGCACTGTTTTTTGCTTGTTTGGTTTTTTTCACTTTTTCCTCTCCTGATCCTGACCTGAGGGCAGCCCAAGATATGGACTGTGCGTATGTTATTTTTTTCTTCATCTTGTTGCTTTGTTTGCCTTAGTTCAGTTCAGTCGCTCAGTCATGTCCAACTCTTTGCGACCCCATGAATCGCAGCACGCCAGGCCTCCCTGTTCATCACCACCTCTTGGAGTTCACCCCGACTCACGTCCATCGAGTCCGTGATGCCATCCAGCCATCTCATCCTCGGTCGTCCCCTTCTCCTCCCGCCCCCAATCCCTCCCAGCATCAGAGTCTTTTCCAGTGAGTCAACTCTTCGCATGAGGTGGCCAGAGTACTGGAGTTTCAGCTTCAGCGTCAGTCCTTCCAAAGAAATCCCAGGGTTGATCTCCTTCAGAGTGGACTGGTTGGATCTCCTTGCAGAAGACTTAGCTTAATGCTGGGCANATGAGTCAACTCTTCGCATGAGGTGGCCAGAGTACTGGAGTTTCAGCTTCAGCGTCAGTCCTTCCAAAGAAATCCCAGGGTTGATCTCCTTCAGAGTGGACTGGTTGGATCTCCTTGCAGAAGACTTAGCTTAATGCTGGGCATTTTGATAGGTGCTTAATAAAGGATTGCTTTAAGTTTTAAGTAGTTGGACTTTCCAAAGTTAATCTGAGTCTAGTACCTAGGAAAATATTCCAGAAAGATGAGGGCCAGTAAGTAGGATAGATGAAATTTATTTACTTAAAGCTTTTTATTTGTATCAGATAACAGATAAAAGTGCAAACATCATGTGTTCAGCTCAATAAATTATCACAAAAACATATCTGTTTAAACAATACTGGGGCTGAGAAATAGGATATTAAGAATATCTTTGAATTCCTGCTCATATGTCAGCTTAATGCCAAAGTGGTTTTTTTTCTTTTCTTTTCTTTTGACTTTGTTGGGTCTTCATTGCAGCATGCAGGCTCTTTTCTCCTTGCTTTATATTAATGTTTCTTGAGGCATGTATTATTATGTATCCCTACAGATATAGAATTGTAATTATCCTGAGCTTTCCTCATTGTAAAATGTCTGTCTTCTGTTGTAGTGAATGCTTTTGGCCTTAAGATCTAGTTTGTCTGATATGAATATTTTGGTTACTGTTTGCCTGGTAGATAGATCTCTTTTTATTCTTATTCTGTCAAACTTTCTCTGCCCATGTGTTTTATATGTTTCTTGAAAGCAGCATTTCATTTTCTTTTGCTTTTTTTGCCCCCCATTACTTGGTTTTTAATTGGAATAGTAGTTCTTTATCTGTAATAAATTTGAAGTTTTTTCTCCCAATTTGAGTCAGATTTAGCTATCTTTTTCTCTAGAATTTTGATCAGAGTCTGACAGCCTTTTCCTATACCCACATTACAGGAGAATTCACTCATGTGCTCTTATAGTACTTTTTTGAGATTTATTTTTGCATTTAGATCTCTGATACATTTGGAGTTTCTTTCTGTGTAATGAGTGTTGAATATATCTAATCTAATTTGCTTCCAAATAATTATGTAGCTACCTCCTAAGCCATTTTTAAAAACATTGGCTTTACCACAGTAGTTATCACCTTTATCATATACTAGATTTTTATGTGTTGCTGCTGTTGCTGCTGCTACTAAGTTGCTTCAGTCATGTCCGACTCTTTGTGAACCCATAAACGGCAGCCCTCCAGGCTCTGCCGTCCCTGGGATTCTCCAGTCAAGAACGCTGGAGTGGGTTGCCATTTCCTTCTCCAATGCATGAAAGAGAAAAGTGAAAGTGAAGTTGATCAGTTGTGTCTGACTGCAGCCCACCAGGCTCCTCCATCCATGGGATTTTCCAGGCAAGAGTACTGGAGCTGTCTCTTATACACATCTAGATGTGTATAAGAGACAGCTAATCTAGAGCCANACGCTGGAGTGGGTTGCCATTTCCTTCTCCAATGCATGAAAGAGAAAAGTGAAAGTGAAGTTGATCAGTTGTGTCTGACTGCAGCCCACCAGGCTCCTCCATCCATGGGATTTTCCAGGCAAGAGTACTGGAGTGGGGTGCCATTGCCTTCTCCGATTTTTATGTGTAGTTGGGTCTATTTGTAGACTTTCTGTTCCATTCTTTTTGTTTGTCTGTTCATGTGCCAGTATAAGTTCATTCTAGTTATAGAAGCTTTGTACCATGTTTTAATATCTGGTGGGTCTATTCCTCCTTAAGAGTTCTGTTTTTTGTTTTGTTTTTTACTGTTTTCCTAGCTATTATTGGATGTTTATTTTTCCATATGAATTTTAGGTTCAGCTTTTCTAGCTCCACATAACTGCTCATTGGAATTTTTATCGGGACTGAATTAAATTTGTAAATTAGCTTAAGAACTGACATCTTGATGAAGCTGAGATTGCCTAACTGAATGAAAAGGAATGTCATACCATTTGCTCAAGGTTTCCTGTGTGTGTTTCATGAGTGCTTTACAGTTCTTCTTTTCTTATTTTTAATTAGATTTTGAACAGCTTTTGTTGTTTATACCTCCATATTTATATTTGTTATTGTGAATGAAGTTTTTTTCATCCATTATCTTTTCTTACTGGCTGTTTGCACATATGAATGCTATTGACTTTTAAATACTAATTTCATATCCTGAATTATTTTTGAGTTGAGTTGTTACCTTTTTTGTTTTGAAGTTCTTTTTGAATGGTTTAATTTATTTTTTTTCTCTAGGGTTTTCAAGATATCTGCAAATAGCGATAGTTTTATTTCCATTTCATATAGCTCTTGTTGTTTTGGTTAATCTAGTTGCATTGGCTAGTACTTCCAGAATAATGTTTATGTATGCAGAATAATGTCTTTATGTATTTTTAAAGTTGAGCATTCTATTTTGAGATAATTATGGATCTGTATGCAGATGTAAGAAATAATAGAGAGATCACATGTATCTTTTTTTCCCAGTTTCCCCAATGGTAATATCTGTAGTAAAATATTAAAAGCATAACATTGACAATAATACAGCCAAGATAGAAAACCATTCTACTACCACAAGATGGGGGCTTCCCTCATTGTTCAGTTGGTAGAGAATCTGCCCGCAATGCAGGAGACCCGGGTTTGATTCCTGGGTTGGGAAGATCCCTTGGAGAAGGAACTGGCAACCCACTCCAGTATTCTTGCCTAGAGAATCCCCATGGACAGAGGAGGCTGGCAGGCTACAGTCCATGGAGTCACACGAGTTGGACATGACTTAGCGACTAAACCACCACCGCAAGATTCCCTCATGTTGCTCCTTCCTGCCTTTTGCTTGTATCCACTTCTTCAACGGTGGCAACCAATCTGTTCTTCTATAATTCTTGTCATTCAAGAATGTTATGAAATGGAATTATATAATTTGGAAGCTTTGGGGTTGGCTTTTTTCACCCAGCATATTTCCCTGAAGATTTATCTTAGTCGTTGCATGCATCAATATTTGTTCTTTATATTGCTGGGTACTATTCCATGGTATGGATATACCATCTTTTTTTTTTTTAAATTCACCTATTAAATATGTCTGGATTACGTACACATTTTGGCTATTATAAAAAAAAGCTGCTGTCATGATTCATGAAGAGATTTTTTGTGAATGTTTTAATTTCTGTGGAATAAATGCCCCAGAACACAATTGTGAGATTATAGTAGTAGCATGTTTGGTTTTTTAAGAAGCTGACATACTGTTTTCCATAGTGGTTGTATCATTTTACATTCCAGCTAGTGTTTTATATGTCATCTTGTTTTTCTGTATCTTTGCTAGCATTTGATGTTATTACTGTTTTTTTAATTTTAGCCTTTCTGATAGGTACTTAGTGATATTATGGTTGTAATTTTCATTGCCCTAATGGTTAGTGATATTGAACATCATTTCATGTGTTTTGTTACTTGTATATTCTCTTTGGTGAAACTTCTGTTAATTTTCTCATGGAATTTTTTCTTTGTATATTAAGAATTATTAATATATTTTTGATGTTAGTCCTTTGTCAGATACATGGTTTGCAAATATTTTTCCCAGCCTCTAGCTTGTCTCTTCGTTTTTTCACAGTGTCTTTAGTGGAGCAAAAGCTTTTAAGTTTTAATGATGTCCAGTTTATCAATTTTTCCTTTTATGGATTATGTTTTTGATATCAAATATAAAAACTCTTTACCCAGCACTAGATTATAAAGCTTTTTCTCTTATGTTTTCTTCTCAAAGTTTTGCAGTTTTATATTTTACATTTAAGTAGACCAAAGATTGATCTACTTTGAATCAATCTTTGTGTAAGATATGAAGTGTAGGTCAAAGTTCGTTTTGCCATGTGTATAGTTTTAAAAGCTCCTCAGGTAGCTATAGTGAATCACTGAAGTAAATCATCAGCACAACCATTTCGGGTCCTGAAAGTTTATGAAATAGTTTTTTCAAAATGTGTCAAGGAGCAGTTTATGTTAATTAGGGTTCTATGGACAAGGGAACAAAATTAATTTGGTGAATGTGGCATAGCAAGGCGCTTTCTTGGAACTTAGAATTCTAGATATGTGAGAAAATTCCTATCATCTGGGGTAATTTGTCTGTACTTGAGAGGGTATGATGGCAGAGTGGTCCCAGAGTAGAAAAAATGTTGCAAATGTCAGCTTTTGTGTAAAGTTGGGAATACATGCATTTGTTTTCGTAAAAAATAATGATAAAAGACCTCACTTTATTGAAATTTTCCTTATAAGTTTTCCTAGGTATTATCATATAAATAGTATATAGTGTTATAACTTATCTGTATCTTATAATACATATGATATTTTATTAGAAAAAAGAGAAAATGTCATTAATTTTTAATATTTAACTTAGACATGAGAAATAGATTAGATAAAATATATCTAAGTGAATTTATTAAGGAAAAATTAAATAATCATGTGAGATTAAATTGGAAGAAAGGAAAATTGAGAAAGTATGTGAATTTATTCATTTTTAACAAATATTTGACTGTTCTTTGTGACAGGCATAGTTCTTAGCACTTGGGATATGTCAGTAAATGAAAGAAATTGCTCTTGTAGAGCTTAATTTCTAGCAGGGAGGATAGTTGATGAATAATAAATATAATAAGCAAATTATATAGATATTAGGTATAATGCAGTGATAAAAATAGAAATAGAACAAGACATTGGAAGTTGTGCAGATCAGAGGAGAGGTTGAGTTATTCTGTTTATGATTGGACTGTTAAGGATATCCTTTGTGAAAAGGATAGAATTTAATCAAAAGATGACATTTGGGTGGAGGTTAGAAGGAGATGAGGGAATCTGAAATATCTGGAGAACAATAAGATTGTGGGAAGCACCAGTGCAAAGGCAGGAAGGTATCTGGTGTGTTTCTGTCTTTTGAATTTTGTAAGTTAATCGCAAATTATTTATAAAGTTCATAGTATCAGAAACATGTACCTGAAACTTAATGAACATAAGCTAATTTTATAAATGCCTTTTGTTAAGGTTGTAGGGCAACTTCCCATCTAGGGTTTATATTGGTTTGTCAGAGGGCCTGAGATTATGAACTTTGTTTTTAATCCCTTCATGACATAATCTTTGATATTCCAAACTCTGGCTTAAGGTAGTTTTTTAGGTTTCCCCAAAATCTCAGAGTTAATGTAGCCTACATGTAATGGAAAATACTTGGAGAGTATGAGTGGAAACCTTTTTATTTTAAGCTTCTTTTTGCTCAGATTGAGTGTTTTGCATTCTATAAAGAGTGTTTCAAATAATTCAGTTCAGTTCAGTCGCTCAGTCGTGTCCGACTCTTTGCGACCCCATGAATCACAGCACGCCAGGCCTCCCTGTCCATCACCATCTCCCGGAGTTCACTCAGACGCACGTCCATCGAGTCCGTGATGCCATCCAGCCATCTCATCCTCAGTCGTCCCCTTCTCCTCCTGCCCCCAATCCCTCCCAGCATCAGAGTCTTTTCCAACGAGTCAACCCTTCGCATGAGGTGGCCAAAGTACTGGAGTTTCAGCTTTAGCATCATTCCTTCCAAAGAAATCCCAGGGTTGATCTCCTTCAGA
>SJYX01020562.1:138037-150366 GCA_006410675.1 Oreotragus oreotragus | reverse complement strand
TTAGCCAATTAAGAAACTTGACAAATTGGTTTTTGAGGGCAGTAATTCATTTTATGTAGGGATGTTATGGTGATTCTTCCTATTGTGTAGATATTGAAAGCATTTATCTGGTATAATAGACATCTTACTGTCCATTTATTACTCATATATTGTGTGTTCTAGAGTGCCACATTTTTTATCAAATGTTTTTTTGGTTATAATATATCTCCATATTGGCTTTGGTACTCTAGAGACTTCTAGAGTGATTTGTCAGAAAGGTATTTATTTAAGGAATGAGGGGAAAATAACATTGAAAATTGTAGTATAGTTTCTTTGACTTTTGTTTCTGTGGTCAAGTAGGAAAACTTTAGTTTTTATTCTTGATGGAGATCCTTCAAATATGTAATTAAATTTACTTAATAAAGTAAACAGGGTTGTGTATTTTACTCAAAATTGTGTAATTCTTATGACTGCAAGGAAGTCAGCAGCTTAATTCGTTTAAAATATGTATTTGATTTTGTGGTCCTTTTTAACAGCCTTTAATAATATTGTTGTAAAAACTGTGTTTTGAATTTGCTATCTTTTTTCTGTTTATTCTCTCTAGAGTTATGTTTTGCTTCTTGTAGTCTATAAGCAAAGTTAAGAGGCCTACAATATGATAATTAAAATAATGAATATTAAAACATTGTGTGGGGGGGAAGCTAGTAGCTTATATTGTATACCATGATGTAACTTACTCTTTTCTTTTAATTTGACATTATGAGTAACTTAAACTATGCACATGCTATTGCTATCATAGGTCATTGAGCCATATCAGCAACATTTATAAAAAAACTATTTCAGAATGGCATATGTTGCTTGTATGAAGACATAACGAACAAAATATTTTTGGAAAATGGTAGGCATATGTTTTCTATGGACGAGCCTTTGTGTAAGGGAAAATTATAAGATGAATTTGGAGATAATTGAGTTTATTTCAGGTATTAGGTAGATTGGAAGGAGTAGAGATTAGGAAAGTAGTTGCAGTGGGAAGAGTGAGGCAGATAGTGTAATTGATAGAAGGCTTCTAGTTGTGGTGGTTATTTTTGCTGTGATGGTGATTGAATTATCCTACTTTCTGGTTTCTCTGGGACAGAGCTAGTTTAGACCTTTTGTCCTTATGTTATAATGCCTTCCTGGACTCTAAAAAGTATCTCTCTTTATTTTCCAAAGGCTTGAATGATGGGTGATATGATTTTCCTGTTATAGAAAACTGGCGAATATCATGTATTTGGTTGCTAAGGTTTCCTGTGGAGAAGACAATAATCTATAATCAAGAATATTGTTATTTACCTTCCTATATAAGAGAAATATATTGAAACTATAATCCTTAGTCAGACTTAACATTTTAAAAGTCTGTCAGAAGCATAATATTTCTCTGTGGTTTGAGGGAAACATTCGTATATTCTGACTCAGATTTTACTCATTCATTTGGATTAGCACATCCCACAGTTACTTTTTTCTCAGTGCCTGCCTACTCCCAAATCACCTGTCTGCTGTCTCATGATGCAGCAGGTACTACTATTTAATCCTTATAATAATCCTGAATGGTAGATATTATCAACATTTTATAGGTGAGGAAACAGATGTCCAGAGAGGAAGTAACTTGTTTGAGGACAGCATTATATGAGAATTTATTTTGCTTAGATTTAATACTTCTTTGGCTTTGGATATGTTAAGAGCATATACATTTAGTTTTTAAGATACCATAAATACATGATTTCAGCACTGTCTGCCTTATCTGTGGTTCACAAATGAGTCTACATTTTGTCCAATAGTGTATTTTTCTCAGTTGCTCTTGTTGTTTAGTTGCTCAGTCATGTCCGACTTTTTGCGACTCCATCGACTGCAGCATGCCAGACTTCCCTCTCCTTCACCATCTCCCCAATCTTGCTCGTGTCCATTGAGTTGGTGATGCCATGCAACCATCTCATCCTCTGTCATCCCCTTCTCCACCTGCCTTTTATCTTTCCCAGCATCAGGATCTTTCCAGTAAGTTGGCTCTTTGCATCAGGTGGCCAAAGAATTGGAGCTTCAGCTTCAGCTTCAGCATCAGTCCTTCCAATGAATTTTCAAGGTTGATTTCCTTTAGGATTGGCTGTTTAATCTCCTTGAAGTCCAAGGGGATTGGACCTTCTTTGCAGTCCAAGGGGACTCTCATTTAGAAATGAACTTAAAACTTTTATTAAAAAAAAGAAAAGCTCTTAGGGATTTGTTGTTAACAGTTTAAGCTAATGTTTAACTCATTTACTAGTTCAGTGAAGACTAATTGCCAGAATTATAATGTAAAACCAAATTAAGATAATATACTCTGTGTGTGTGTGTGTGCACACGTGTATACTATATATGTAGTGGGCATGGTTATCACAAAAAAGGTCTCTCCCTTTTTTATTATTCAAAGATTTTAGAATTATCTGTTAAAATTTTTGTATATTCACATGTAATGAAATCTTTAACTAGAAATGAATACATAAGTGTCTGTAGGGCAGTTCAATTTAGTTCAGTCGCTCAGTCGTGCCTGACTCTTTGCAGCACCATGGACTACAGCACACCAGGCCTCCCTGTCCATCACCAACTCCTGGAGCTTACTCAAACTCATGTCCATCTGGTCGGTGATGCCATCCAACCATCTCATCCTCTGTTGACCCCTTCTCCTCATGGCTTCAGTCTTTCCCAGCATCAGGGTCTTTTCAAATGAGTCAGTTCTTTGCATCAAGTGGCCAAAGTATTGGAGTTAAATTGTTGCTAAATTAAAATTTTATGAGTGTGTCATAAAGATGAGTGTGTCAAAATTAAGAGAGGAAGTAGTCAAAGAGAAAATCATACAAATTTACCTTTTGTAAATTAGGATAATAAACCCATATTGACATTCCTAGCAATAAATATTGTTCTGTTTTGTTGTTTGTTTAGTTGCTAAGTTGGGTCTGACTCTTTGGGAACCCCACGACTATAGCCCTCCAGGCTCCTCTGTGCATGAGATTTCCCAGGCTGGAATACTGGAGAGGAGTGCCATTTCCTTCTTCAGAAGATCTTCCCAACCCAAGGACTGAACCTGAATCTCTTGCATTGGCAGATGAATTCTTTACCACTGGCAATAAATATTGTCACTTCTCAAAATCACTTTTTAAAAAAAGTTTGTGATCTCATGATGCAGTATTTTTCTTTACTCACTGAATGAGCCAGTTAGGAATGAAAAAGAACAGAACTTATTACAAGTGAAACTCATATAGTTTCCTTCAAGCCCTATATATGTTCTAAGTACCCAAGACTAGTTCATGTGATCTCCTTATCCACAATCTTTTTAAAAAATCTCTTTGATGATGTGTTTTCTCGTTTCTTATTTGTTTGATTAGTGTAGCTAGGGATTTACCAAATCTGTTGATATTCTTTGGGAAGAATTGGCTTTGTTAATTTTGGCTAATTTTGTTAAAGTTTGGCTTTGTTAATTTTCTTTATTGCTTTCTGTTCCATTGGTTTTTGCTTTTTAATGTTTCCTTTTTCTATCTACTTTGAGTTTACTTTTGGAACCCTAGGTAATTGATTTTAGACTTTTCCTCTTTTCTGATGTAAACATTTAAAGCTATAAATTTCCCTCTAAACCTTGCTTTAGTTTCATCGCACAGATTCTAAAATGCTATATTTTTATTGTCTTTCAGTTCAAAATATTTTGGTTTTTTTTGTGTGATTTCTTACTTGACCCATGATTTATTTAGAAGTGTATTATTTCGTTTCTACATTTTTGATTTTTTCCCTAGACGTTGTTACTGAATTCTGACTTAATTATGCTGTGGTCAGATAAACATATTTTGTATGATTTATACTTATGAGTCGACCGTTTGATCATCACGAAATATCCATTTTTTAATTGGGGTGATATGTTAGTTTCTTAGTGTCTAGGGTGATAGCAGCAGCAGCAGCAGCAGCAGGGTGATAATTTAGTTTACTTGATATTAACATATTCATTCCAGCTGTTCTGTGTTTATATGATTTATCTATATTTAGTGCATATCTTAATCATCAAGGACTTACTGTATAGTACAGGGAACTCGGCACAATACTCTGTGATAACCTAAATGGGAAAAACATTTAAAAAAAAAGTACATGTATATGTATAACTGAATCACTTTGCTGTACACCTGAAACTAACACAACATTTTTAATTATTCTCTAAAATAAAAATTTTTTTAATGAAAAAAGTGCATTATCTTATAGATAGTTTATAGTTGTGTGTTGCTTTTTAATTTATTTGGACAAACTGGCTTTTTTTCCCCTCTTAAGCAAAAGGTCTCATGTGTTTATTACCAAACCAACCTGCTAGTACAAAACTATAGAAACAGAGAAAAGTCATTTCCCCAATAAGACTCATCTGACTGTCCAGATAGTAGTGACAGTTTCAGAGTGATATGGTAGGATGTAAGTGACTTTGTGCCATCTCTTGTGTGATTTCATATAGACCCAGCTTGATTCTTCTCCAGTGTCTCATCTTGGAGTTATACTTGATTTATTACTTGTTTTCATCCGAATCTTTTGGAGAATGGAACAACTCTGCTTTTGTTTCTTGGCCAGGAATTGCTTAATCTTGAAAGTCTTATGGAAAGACATGTGAGCCTTTTCAGCCTCCTTTTGGGTTAATGAATATTATTAAAGAAATCTCTTTTGGTTCATCGTTTGGGTTTTTAGCTTTACTTCTTTGTATTTTGTTCCTCTTCCTCCTCCTTTTTTTTTTTTTTCTCCTGTAAGTGGTCAGTGTAAGGATTACATATATACCCTTACCATTTCAGTGTACTTAGAGTTAATATTGCACTGTTCATGTGAAATGTAAAAACTTTCTAACTGTATATGTTCATTTACCTGCCCCATTATTTAGTCTTTAGAGATTACATGCATTGTGTCTACTTTAATTATAAACCCTATAGTAAAACACTGTAATTTTTACTTTACGTACATATGTATTTTAACTAAATTAGGGAAGTACTTTTTTATATTTACCCTTAGATTTACCATTTCTAGTGGCCTTTATTTCCTTTCTAAAGGCCCAAGTTTCCACCATTTATCTTTCTGTTTAGCCTGAAGAAATCACTTGAATACAGACTGTAATGTATGTTATTAACTGTTGATGATTATGATTTACTTTTATTTTTCCTTTATCTCAAAAATGCCTTTGATTTACTTTTATTTTTTTGAGGGATATTTTTGCTGGGTATAAAATTCCAGTTTGGTTCCCACCCCCCCGCCTTTCACTATGTTAAGAATTTTGTTCTACTATCTTCTGATCTTAATTGTTTCTGTGAGAAACCAGTGATAATTCATGTTATTGTTCTCTTGTATGTAATGTGTCAATTTTTCTCTGTTTTCAAGATTTTGCTTTATCTTTAGTTTTCATGAGCTTTACTATGGTATTTCTAGTCATGGTCTTCACATTTATTCTGGAGTTCATTAAACTTCTTGACTGTAAGTTAAAAAAATATTTATTTATTTGGTTGCATCTTAGTTGTGGCAGGCAGGATCTTCGTTGTATCATACAGAATCTTTCATTGTGGCACGTGGGCTCTTTAGTTGTGGTACAAGGACTCAGTTGCTCCAAGGCATGTGGGATCTCAGTTCTCTAATCAGGGACTGAACCCACACCCTCTGCATTACAGGGGTGGATTCTCAACCACTGAACCACCAGGGAAGTCCCTGTAAATTTTTTATTCACTGAATCTGGGGAAATTTTGGCTACCACTTTAAAAAAACATTGATTTCTATCTCATTATTTTCTCTACTAATCTACTTCTGAGTTTAAATAAACATGTTAGACATTTGAATATTGTCATAGAGATTTCAGAAGATCTGTTTTTCTTTTCATTTAACAATCTTTTTTTCCACTTAGCTCTTCAGATTGGATACTTTCAATTTATTTTCAAGTACACAGAGCTTTTTTCTCCCTCTTTTGTTACCAGTCTGCTTCTGGTCTCTTTTAGTATAATGTTAATGTCATATATTGTATTGTTTCGGTTACAGAATTTTTTTACTTTCTTGTTTTTCTTCTAAAATTTTTTAGCTTTGTATTCAGGACAAACATAGTTATACCTACTACTTTAAAATCCTTTCCTGCTAATTCAATATCTGACTCATCTCAGAGTTGGTATCTTTTGTTACATTTCTCATGTTCATTGTTTATCTAGTAATTTTGAATTTTATCATGGACATGATGAATGTCATGTTTTGAATATTATGGACTCTATTATATTCCTCTGAAGAATATAGCCTTTTTTGTTTACCTTTTTTAAAAGCAGAAAATTAAATGAATTCATTAATATGTATTAGATGATTTAGTCTCTCTAGGGGCAGTTAAAAATTTAGTTCAGTTCTTTCTTCCTTAGCTGTTTGGAGTCGGCCCCTCCTGCATGATCTAAGGTTCAGCCAGAGGTCTGAATAGTATTTTCAGCTACAATTTTTGGCTCTCTCCTGACTCTTTTTTCCAAGATTCCCCTTTAATTTTCAATTGGTGATGATTTTCCTGAGCCTTTGTTCTAGTTTTTTAGACCATAAATTTTAAAATTCTCTGTTGGAGTTTTAGCTGTCCTGCATGGCACAAACTTAGGCTTGTCCTCAGAAAAGAAACTCATAAAATAACAATCTTTTTTATTGTCGTTTCTTTTTTCCAAATGTTGTCATTGCTCATTATTTTTGGTCCATAACCTAATTGTTTGAAATTACGTTAAATAAATCAGCAACATGTTTAAATAGTAAGATTTTTTTCCCTTTTATAGGTCAGTGCCTTCTTTCAGTCACTATTCAGTGACTTTAGACAGTTTCTTATGGTGTCTGTAGGATCATCAATCTGTTAGAGATTTTTTGTCAGTGCTATAGGGCAGGATTTTAAAATATTTACTTTTTAAAGGCATATAATATATCCGACCTAATATTGTCCTTCATTTAATGCAAAGAAAAGCTGGATAATATTGAAGAATAGTTTTAATGTAACTAATACAGGAAATTATGTTGAATCAATATATTAATAGAAGCAGAGTTTGTAGGGATGGGGAAGATTCTAATTCTTGGGGGTTAGACTAGATCCATTTAGATTTGTTATTTTATCTTGAAAAGATTTCAGCATTGAAGATGATTTGAACTTTAAGACTTTTTTGACTGAACAAACACTTTTTTAAAAGCTGGTTGTAGTACTACAACGTTGGTGCACTTTGGGTTTTTTCTATTTATTTATTTATTTACTGGCTGCGGTGGGTCTTCATTGTTGCGTGTGGGCTTTCCTTTGGTTGCAGGGAGCTGAGGCTGCTATCTAGTCGTGGTACACAGACTTCTCATCGCAGTGGCTGCTTTTGTTGCAGAGCACGGGCTCTAGGTGGGCAGGCTCAGAAGTTGCGGCTCATGGACTCTAACGTGGGGGCTCAGTGGTTGTAGTGCACAGTCTTAGTTGCTCTAAGGCTTGTGGGGTCTTCCTGGACCAGGAGTCAAACACATACCCCTATGTTGGCAGGCGGATTTGTATCCATTATGCCACCAGAGACCCGTGAACACCTGAACAAACACTATTTGACTAAACCTTATATTTTTGTAAAGTTGGCACCTATGTTTCCCTCACATATACTTATTCATAAAGAATCATCTTTAGTTGCTCACTTCACACAGTTAACTGAATCCTTAATTAAAACTAAATCCTTTTCTTTCAGACAGGTAAAAAAAATTTTATTTCATAATACAAATTATATTCTCAGTGTATTTAATGAAATCTACTTACCGTAGGTCCCGATCAAGACCTCGGCCACGTTCCCATAGTCGAAGCAGTGAAAGGTCAAGTCACAGAAGAACACGTAGTCGGTCTCGGGATAGAGAACGACGTAAAGGCAGAGATAAAGAGAAAAGAGAAAAGGAAAAGGATAAAGGCAAGGACAAGGAATTACACAACATCAAACGTGGGTAAGTTGAAGCAAATCTAAGTAGTGGTGACTCAGTGATTCTATAGCAGCAATTAAATGTATTTTCANGTGAAAGGTCAAGTCACAGAAGAACACGTAGTCGGTCTCGGGATAGAGAACGACGTAAAGGCAGAGATAAAGAGAAAAGAGAAAAGGAAAAGGATAAAGGCAAGGACAAGGAATTACACAACATCAAACGTGGGTAAGTTGAAGCAAATCTAAGTAGTGGTGACTCAGTGATTCTATAGCAGCAATTAAATGTATTTTCATCTTCTGATGTGTTTCTTAGACGGAAAAAAGGGTAGAATATAATGGAAAAAGAAGAAAAGATAAGTCAAAATACTTATCTCAGATTTGTACTGTACTTCCTTTCTATTCCTGTTTTCATTTAATATTTATAAAATAAATCTTAGAAAAAAATTGTACTTGCAAAACTTATTATGTCAGTAAAGGAAAATTTACATAATTTGTTAGGGAAGTTCCATTTTCCTCATCATGAATATGATACTTAAAATTTGAAGATTACTTATGATTGAAGATGTATATTGGCCTATTGTAAAACTCTTAGGGAAAAAGAAAAAAGATAAGGGAGGGAACTACATGATTTAATATTGGCTAAGACTTCTTTCAATGTAGAGTGAGGACTTCATTAATATAAAGATATATGTGTGTATTAGGTGAGTGTATGTGCATATGAGACCCAGGATTTATTTTTTCTGGGATTGTTTTCATTAAAACAGTTGTTCTAATTTTGTTTGGATTTTTGGATGTTGAAGTCCACTCAAAACTGTTTATTTAATTAGAAGATGTTGAAATGAAATGAAACCTTTAGTAGCTTAAATTACAGCTTCTTATTTGTTTTTCAGAATGACATTGGGGTCTTTTATTCTGTGAAGTAGAGCATCTTAGAATTTGTCCTCTTTTGTCATTCTTGCAACATCCTATATATATTCACTTTAATACTTCAGTACAAGTATTTTGTCTTTTAGTGTGTCACTTTTCAGTGTTAAATTGAAGAGCTTACCAAAATCTTCAATATGGTTCCTTGAGATCTTGATTCTGTAAAGAATTAAGTTTATTGAAGGATATGGAATTCTTCCCATCCCTTTCTTTTTCACAGTTGTCTGTATGCTTATTTTTATCCAGATTTACAGTGATACTATATAAAACTGCCTGGATTATTGGCTTTTATGTATTCTTTGAAATGATCCATTTGTGGTGGATTTTGGGAATGTGTTACATTATTATGTGACTTTCTTTTCCCTGATCACCCTGCAGCCATTAATGCACATTGAGCAGTCACTGCCCTATAAAATCCTGAGTTCTGTCTTTTCTAGTTTTAAGGATTGTTGAATATTAGAGGAGATAGGGTTGGATGGAGAAGGCAATGGCAACCCACTTCAGTACTCTTGCCTGGAAAATCCCATGGACAGAGGAGCCTGGGAGGCTGCAGTCCATGGGGTCGCTGAGTCGGACACGACTGAGTGACTTCACTTTCACTTTTCACTTTCATGCATTGGAGAAGGAAACGGCAACCCACTCCAGTGTTCTTGCCTGGAGAATCCCAGGAACGGGGGAGCCTGGTGGGCTGCCATCTATGGGGTCGCACAGAGTCAGACACGACTGAAGCGACTTAGCAGCAGCAGCAGCAGGGTTGGATATCTGGCTTTAAAGAGAGGGAGGCTAACTTAGCCAGAGTTAGAATGAAATGACGATCAGAGAGTGTATGGGGGAAATATATTTATAAGGGGCAAAAGTCAGAGAATGATAGATTAGAAGAGAACATATAGAGTAAATTTCTAAGACTGGAAATATGGACTAAGAAGACAAATAAATTATGTCAGTCAAGGAAATGCCTTGCCCCTTGTTCCTTTTTCCCCCTCCTCATTTTGGTTTATGCTTTAGCTATTACATGACTATGATTATGTGATGTGACTATGATTTTTACTGGTCATTAAATCTTTGCTTTCTACTTCATCAAGTTTTACATTTTTAGAATAAAGTTGATATTACACAAAGTATTATATGGGGCATTTTAAAGGTAAGAGAAACAAGAGCATGAATAAATAAGGAGGTTGGGTAGTTTCAGGAAAGGGTCTCATATGGTGACAGTAATCTTGAAGGTCTGGGCCAGCTGTACAGGTTAGATTCTTTGATCATTCAGAGCTTGTTGTGTTCAAGGGACTCATTCTTGGATGACAGGTTTATAAGATAATAGTATCATATTTGTCATTATTTCTTAAATCTCAACAAAGGTAATGAACAGGGTCAAAACAGGAGATGTCAGTTGAAGGGCCCTGAGTATGGGTGCTAGAAAGCAGTGAATAGCCTGAGTCCCCTTCATGGTTTTAGTCGCCCATAGGAAAGGGTGGTATTATGTCAGTGTGCCCTTCCTTCTAGTTAGTGCTAAGTACACACAAATTCATACCCTTTGGTATGATCTAAAATCAGGATTTAGTGGGGCTATCACTGATATATACATTCAGTATGGTAGTACTTACATATGACAATGCCCCCTGTTTTGCTTCAGAAATCACTTACATATTTGTTTTCTACAGCTTTCATGTTTATTTCTTAAACATGATTTTTCTTTCTCTTTTAAATAGACAATTTTATTTTATTTTATTTTATTTTATTAATATTTTGGCTGCAGTGTGCTGTGTGTGGGATCTTAATTCCCTGAGTAGGGATCGAACTCACGCCCCCTGCATTAGAAATGCAGAGTCTGAACTGCTGGACCACCAGGGAAGTCTGTAAACCTGATTTTTAAGCCATTTAGGGCAGAGCATGCTGTTGTATGGTCTTTTGTCTCAGAATACCTAATGTACATAGTTATTAATAAGTATTTATTGGTTATTGATCAGATACACTCATTCATTTGTTCACTTGTCCTGTCAACAATATTGCCTTCTATTTGTCATGTGTATGTTAAATAATTGGTACATAATGGCTGCCCAATCCTACTGAGAGATTTCTTGCAAGTGGCAAAATAAGCATATATAGAAAGGAAGATATATAAATTATTGCAGTGAAGTCAGATGAATGTTTCAAAAGGAAACTAACTCATATGGGTTAGGATACTTCTGGCTATGAGTAACAAAACCTAACTAAATGTAGCTTAAACTAAAGGCAGGAAGCTTTTTTGCAGAGCTAGATAGTAAATAACTTAGGCTTCCTGGGGCTTATGTCTCTGTTGCAACTACTAAACTCTGCCCTTTTAGCATGAAAACAGCCATAGATAATACTAAATGAATGGCATAGCTAAATTCCAACAAAACTTAATTTTTTAAAATGAGCAGCTGGCTAGATTTGCCCAAGGGCTGAGTTTGTCAATCTCTGGCTTAAGTGATAAGTATATTTATTGCTAATATAACCAACAGTTTGGAGGTCAGCAGACCTAGACCCTTTTTATTTTTCCAAGAGGCCAGTCTCAGCACACTGGGTTTCATCTTCAGTCCTGACATATTCTAGTGCAAGGTATTTTCATGAACATTAAACTAGTCAACCTAGATTAGTCAGCATGTTAGGACGGGCTCTTGAAGATGTGATTTTTATACATTGAAGGAAGGAGAAGATGTCATAGAATGTTGTATGCAAAATGAACTTCATGTGGAAATATTGATACTTGGAGGAAGGCATAGTGGGTATGGCATACTTGAGGAATTGAAGTCTAATGGGGTTGGTTTATAGAAGAGTAATAATGATGATAGATGTTTATGAGAATGCCTTATATATTGTGGAGCTCCCCTGGTAGCTCAGCTGGTAAAGTATCCACCTGCAACGCAGGAGACCCTGGTTTGATTCCTGGGTTGGGAACATCTGCTGTAGAAGGGATAGGCTACTGACTCCAATATTCTTGGGCTTCCCTGGTGGCTCAGACGGTAAAGAATCCACCTGCAATCTGGGAGACCTGGGTTTGATCCCTGGATTGGGAAGATCCCCTGGAGAAGGGAACAGGCTACCCAATCCAGTATTCTTCCCTGTAGAATTCATGGACAGAGGAATCTGGTAGGCTATAGTCCATGGGGTCACAAAAAGTCGGACACAGCTATGCAGCTTTCACTTTCACTTCATATTAAGGATATTAGAGTTAATTCTACAGGCAGTGAGAAGACAGTGAAATGCAAGTAATTTTATGAACAAAATGCTTTACTTCAGTTCAGTTCAGTTCAGTTGCTCAGTTGTGTCTGACTCTTTGCAACCCCATGAATCGCAGCACGCCCGGCATCCCTGTCCATCACCAACTCCCAGAGTTCACTCAGACTCATGTCAATCAAGTCAGTGATGCCATCCAGCCATCTCATCCTCAGTCATCCCCTTCTCCTCCTGCCCCCAATCCCTCCCAGCATCAGAGTCTTTTCCAGTGAGTCAACTCTTCACATGAGGTGG
>SJYX01020562.1:82431-135917 GCA_006410675.1 Oreotragus oreotragus | reverse complement strand
CCTTAAATCTATTTCTCACTTCCACTGTATAATCATAAGGGATTTGATTTAGGTCATACCTGAATGGTCTAGCGGTTTTCCCTACTTTCTTCAATTTAAGTCTGAATTTGGTAATAAGGAGTTCATGATCTGAGCCACAGTCAGCTCCTGGTCTTGTTTTTGTTGACTGTATAGAGCTTCTCCATCTTTGGCTGCAGAGAAGATAATCAATCTGATTTTGGTGTTGACCATGTGGTGATGTCCATGTGAGAGTCTTCTCTTGTGTTGTTGGAAGAGGTTGTTTTCTATGACCAGTGCATTTTCTTGGCAAAACTCTATTAGTCTTTGCCCTGCTTCATTCTGCATTCCAAGGCCAAATTTGCCTGTTACTCCAGGTGATTCTTGACTTCCTACTTTTGCATTCCAGTCCCCTGTAATGAAAAGGACATCTTTTTTGGGTGTTAGCTCTAAAAGATCTTGTAGGTCTTCATAGAACCATTCAACTTCAGCTTCTTCAGCGTTACTGGTTGGGGCATAGACTTGGATTACTGTGATATTGAATGGTTTGCCTTGGAAACGAACAAGATCATTCTGTCTTTTTTGAGATTGCATCCAAGTACTGCATTTCTGACTCTTTTGTTAACCATGATGGCTACTCCATTTCTTCTGAGGGATTCCCGCCCACAGTAGTAGATATAGTGGTCATCTGAGTTAAATTCTCCAATTCCAGTCCATTTTAGTTCGCTGATTCCTAGAATGTTGACACTCACTCTTGCCATCTCTTGTTTGACCACTTCCAATTTGCCTTGATTCATGGACCTGATATTCCAGGTTCCTATGCAATATTGCTCTTTACAGCAACATACCTTGCTTCTATCACCAGTCACATCCACAGCTAGGTATTGTTTTTGCTTTGGCTCTATCCCTTCATTCTTTCTGGAGTTATTTCTCCAGTGATCTCCAGTAGCATATTGGGTACTTACTGAGCTGGGGAGTTCCTCTTTCAGTATCCTATCATTTTGCCTTTTCCTACTGTTCATGGGGTTCTCAGGGCAAGAATACTGAAGTGGTTTGCCATTCCCTTCTCTAGTGGACCAGATTCTGTCAGACCTCTCCACCATGACCTGCCCGTCTTGGGTTGCCCCACGGGCATAGCTTAGTTTCTTTGAGTTAGACAAGGCTGTGGTCCTAGTATGATTAGTTTGACTAGTTTTCTGTGAGTATGGTTTCAGTGTGTCTGCCCTCTGATGCCCTCTTGCAACACCTACCATCTTACTTGGGTTTCTCTTACCTTGGGCGTGGGGTATCTCTTCATGGCTGCTCCAGTAAAGTTCAGCTGCTGCTCCTTACCTTGGATGAGGGGTATCTCCTCACCGCTGCCCTTCCTGACCTTCAACATTGGATAGCTTCTCTAGGCCCTCCTGTGCCCAGGCAGCCACAGTTCCTGGGGCGTGGGGTTGCTCCTCCCAGCCAACGCCCCTGGCCTTGGGCGTTGGGTTGCTCCTCCTGGCTGCTGCCCCTGGACTCGGGGGCTGGGTGGCTCCTCCCGGCCGCCGCCCCTGACCTCAGATGTGGGGTAGCTCCTGTCGGCCGCCACCCCTGACCTTGGACATGGGGTCGCTCCTCCTGGGCATGGGGTCCTCCTGCCTTCTTCTCCTGACGCCAGTTGCACAGAATAAGCTTTATTTACTGTGGGTATTATAATAAGCACCTAACATTTTAAATATATTTTCTAAGTGCCAGAAGTTTTGCTAGACATATAGTATCTCATTTAATTTTTATAATAACCTAATGAAATATATGCTTTTATTATCCCATTTATACAGATGATGACTTGTGATCATAGAACTTGTAAATAAATGGCAGAATTAGGCTTCTAATTCACATTCACTGACAATAGTATCCTGACTCTTAATAGCATGAAACCCATAGTTATTCATGATGATCTGTAGTGTTTGAGTTCAAATGATATGCTGTTGCTTAAACTTTCATAGGAAGTAGCTAAAGAAAACGGAACGAATCTTTATTGCCTTATTTTTCTCTGATTGGTTTGGATATCTGTTATTAGTAAAAGATTAATCCCTTTTCTGCCTTTCTTCTGTACTTTCCCACATTAGCATTTCATCTGTTTATTTGAAGTTATTTTTCATTATATTAGGAAAACCACAAAAATTTTTAGGCCTTAATTAAATGTATTTTTGTGATGTCTTCATTGGATCTTGGAAATTTGATTTAAGGAATGAGTGTAGGTAGAGAGAAAGGAAAAATGACTCACAAATGATTGAATTAGGACTTATGTATCAGCTCATTGTGATTGTATAACTCAGCAATAAGGATTTTAGCTTGTACTAAATAACCCTATATGCTTCCTCATATAAGAGAAAATAACAGCTCATGTGATTCTACTTCTTTATGCATAACAATCTTTGTTTTCATCAAACCAGTTTGAAAATACAAATATTTACAAATATTGATAGTGGATATTTATGAAGTCCATAAAGTGGACATTTATGAAGTAGAAAGCAAGGAGAGTAAGTACAATAATGGGTAAAGGAGTATTTTATAAATTGGAAAAAATAAAGGGAAATTCTGAAAAACCTTTAAAAAATAGCAGCTAGTTGAGTACAATTTCTGGAAATTTCTGGGGCATTTTAATGGTTTTTATTAGGATTTATCTTATAACATCATAAACTGATCTATTCGTTTTATTAATTTGTTGAATACGAAGACCTAATATAAACTAGGAGGATATCAGGTGTTTGTAGGGATTAAAAGGTGCCTTTCTTTACAACAGTGAGTGAAAAATTAATACAGGAAGGACACTAACCAAGTCTTGTCTTAGATTTTTATCAAGAAAGTTTCATGACTTTAATTTTTAATGTTTTATATTTATAAAACTTGGTTTCTAGGAATATTTGATTTTTAAAATATTCAGGCAGATTTTATTTGTTTATATTAGTTTCCCCCCAATTTTTAGAACAAATATTTATTATATCATTAGATGATTATATTTCTTTTATGAGGACATGTCTTTGCAACATGAAAACAAGTTTTGTTAATGATAGAGTTATTAAACTGAAATTGAACACCTAACAATACCATTTTGTTAAGCAAACTTTTATTGAGAGTCAAAAATTAGAAATATAAAACTTTCCGTGGCCTATTATAGTTATAACTTGGTTTGATGATGTAAACGTTGTATATCCCATTTAAGTCTTCTGACGTAAATTGTATATCCCATTTGAGCCTTCTCTAGAAACATTTTATTCAGCCTCCAAAAAGCATGTGCTTAGTTGTTCAGTCATGTTTGACTCTTTGCAACTCTATGGACTGCAGCCTGCCAGGCTCCTCTGTCAATGGGGATTCTCCAAGCAAGAATACTGGAGTGGGTTGCTATGCCTTCTTATAGGGGATCTTCCCATCCCAGGGATTGAACCCAGGTCTCCTGAATTGCAGGTGGATTCTTTACTATCTGAGCCACCAGGGAAACCCTAAAAGTATAGTCAACCACTATAAAACATCTTTATAGACTTCTTTGAAAATTAGTTGTTAATAAATGTCAATACTTCCAGTAACATACCACTATTGATTTTAAATCATAATGCCATCCTTAAGAGTAGATTTTGAATGCTGCTACTGCTGCTGCTAAGTCGCTTCAGTCGTGTCCGACTCTGTGCGACCCCATAGACGGCAGTCCACCAGGCTCCCCCGTCCCTGGGATTCTCTAGGCAAGAACACTGGAGTGGTTGCTATTTCCTTCTCCAACGTGTGAAAGTGAAAAGTGAAAGTAAAGTTGCTCAGTTGTGTCCAACTCTTAGCGACCCCATGGACTGCAGCCTACCAGCCTCCTCCATCCATGGGATTTTCCAGGCAAGGGTACTAGAGTGGGGTGCCATCGCCATTGATTTTAATTTATTTTCAATCATGATTTTAAATCACCAGCTGAGAAAATTTGGTTTAAAGAATTTATTGCCTAGTAAAATGCTTTCTTAATTTGAATAACTTTAGGATTCATCAGGAACCTAATGTATTTTCCTTCATGAGACACTACTGTGAAAGCTTTTCACGTTTACTATTCCTTCCTTAGCTTTTCAGTAGATAAATGCTCTTCTCAGAAATGTGCCCGTCAAGAACTTCTGGAATAGTTTTCCCAAACACTTGATAACTTTTTCCTTTGTATAACTTTCTGAAGCTTTCTACTTTTAAGAGAGGTAAGACTTTTCCTCTGGATATACAGAATGCACTGCAGCAGTGCTTTTTGGTGGGTAATGTGAGACGGACGTATTTAAATATAATTTCTTAAATGTGACTCCCACTAAATCAATTGTCTTCTTGAAGTCACTTTGAAAATACATCTAGAAGTCACAGGGATAGCAGTGAAATTAGGCTTTGGTTGTAGCCTATGGCCTATAGTTCCCTATATGTAAAATCTTCCACTGAAGAGTTGACTCTGCAATGTAATTAGAAGTTATATTGCTTATATTAAAATTATTTTAGGTATATTTTCATATACTAAAAACACAGAAAGTATATCAACAGAATCAACATATAATTTTTGTTCATGGGAATTGCTACTTTTGAACATATAGCCATTATGAATGAAAGTGAAAGTCGCTCAGTAGCATCGACTCTTTGTGACCCATGGACTATACAGTCCATGGAATTCTCCAGGCCAGAATACTGGAGTAGGTACCCTTCCCCTTCTCCAGGAGATCTTCCCAACCCAGTGAACGAACCCAGGTCTCCTGCATTGCAGGCGGATTCTTTACCAGCTGAGCCATAAGGAAAGCCCAGCTTTTATGAATAGTACATCTTAAAAAAAAAAAGTATGCTAAAGGGTTTAGATTCTGGGGAAGTTAAATTGCAGAAATTAGAATTAATGCTAGTTTTAAATCTTCCACAATTTTTTCCCCTACAAGACAAGTTATTTTCTGTGAGCTTTAATTTATTCTTCTATAAAATGTGGATATTGATAATTAAAAAGTACTAGACTTAGTTTTAGAAGTTTAGTATCATGTAGTAGTCATACTCTGTGTATAAAGATATGGCTTTGAACTTAGCAATGTTCCTACCTTCAGCTGTAGAATTTCATGTATTAAATTCCTGCTGATGAGGTTTTTCCTACCTAGTGCTTGGCAGAAGATGTTGGAAGTGGTTTGGGAATGCTGGACTTGAGTTTGACAGCAGTTACATACTCTTAGAGGCTGTCATATTTTTCTTTACCTCTTATTTCTTTATGCAGCAGGAAGTCATTTATGCTAATTTACCCCTATTTGCATATAGGTTATAGAATTCTGTGGTGCAGAGTGTGCTTAGAACTCCTTTTAAGTGTCTGTTTGGATCAAAGGAGGGCTGTGTGATAGCTGTTGTCTGACACCAAGCTGTGTGGTGTTGTTTTCATTAAACATTTATCACACTTCGGATGTGACAGCAGGCAACTTTGTGCCAGGATAACATGTTTTCATGCAAAATTTATTGAAAAATACGAGACTTTGTAAAGAGATCTTGTTGCCTTTCACCAGTGGCGAAGGGTAAATGGTTCGAAGGAAATATACCTTTAACACATGTCATTGTAACATGCAAAAGAAGCTTCGTACTGTCAGTTTTGTTAAGCAGATAAACAAATACATCTTTAAAGTGTGTGTGCTGGATTTTTCTTCCTTTTTAAAGCTTTTACAATTTACTTATGAACTGAATGAATGCCAATAATAGTGGCTCATTATGTTTTTAGGAGTATTTTATATGACAGTGAAATTTACCATCTAACTTCCGTTATGTGGGTTTGAATATTTGTCACAGGTATTATTGAATAGTTTTGTTCAACAGGAACAATCTAATTTTTCAAAAAGGTGAGATCGAGAAAGGAAATCCATCATAACGCAAAGAATAATCAACAAGAGCAGGAGACATTGTTTTCATGAGTTCTCCCCCAGGTCACCACCTTTCGCTTATTCATCTTATTAGTACACTTTAATTATCCCAGCGTTTGCTCAGTGGAATTTGACATGAATTATGCCTGGTAGAGGATTAAATGGCATGAATTGTAAGCCCAGTCTTTGTTTTTTGTGGTTGTTTGGCTGTGAAAAGCCTTGGAATGAGAGGAGATACTTTTATTTTCCTTTTTCATTCCATTAGAAGCTGAGAAATTATAATTATGTGAAGAATTGGTAAGAGTGAAAGTAGCCTCAAGCTGTACTTTTTAATATATTTTATCACATGGAGTATAAAAATTTGATGAGACCCTTTACAAGAGGTATTACAAAAATCTTTAACATTCAAGATTAAAAGGAGAGAAGTAGTGAGTTGTGTGTGATGGAAGGAACTTTGTCTTTGCAACTATGTAGAATACACACAAACCTTCAAGTGCTGACTTATTTTTCTTTGGATCTATTAAAGGATTTTTTTTTTAAGTTTATATCATGATTCATAAACATATACATAAACCCATGCCAAAGCTGTTGTTTAACTCATTAGCTAATAAGGGAACCCCAAAAGTTGTTACAAAGAGCTCAAAGGAAAATCCAGAGAACAAGCTTGCCTGACATGACCTTGCTTGGTTGATTCAAAACTGCCTTTTTCCACATGGGGAGGGAAACCAGTTTTAACTCCACTGGACAAATCATTTGAGTATCTGTGGAACATAGTAATTTGCATTGTTATCAACTATCTATAATTTGTGGAATTTAAAAATATTTCAGATATGGGACACAGAAAGGTGGAGGTAACTTGAAAAGGCACCCTCAAAAAACACCCAGTCATCTATTTTGGTCATCTCAAATCATTTAAAAATTTTTTCCCAACAAGACAAGTTATTCTCTTTAACTTTTAAATTTCTTCTGTAAAATGACTGTGCTGTGCTGTGCTCAGTTGTGTCCAACTCTTTGTGACCCCATGGACTATAGCCTGCCAGGTTCCTCTGTCCCTGGGATTTCTCAGGCAAGAATACTGGAATGAGTTCTCCAGGGGATCGTCCCAATCCAGGGATCAAACCTGCAACTCCTGCATTGGCAAGCAGATTCTTTACCACTGCACACGTGGGAAGCCCAAAATTGGGGTAATGATAGTTGAAAAGCTGTAAATATTAGAAGCATTGTGTGTAAGAGACTATCTTTGTATTAGGGTTTTAATAAATTGTAGTTATTTTATTTTTTATTAATAATATGAAGTTAAGTATTGATTCCTGTGATTACCAGTTTTTCAACTATCATTCTTTTTTCTTACCTTTGTGTCTTTTTAAAGAAATATTTCTCAGCCTTAAAAACTCTTTCTTTAATGTTGTCCGTTCCAGTGATCTTTTTGTCTCATTTTAGAGATCACATCCTTTATAAAGTATTTCTTGCCTCTCGTGAGGTGCTAAATAGATATGTAGTTAGCACCCACAGTATCTATACCTAATCTGAACAGAGACCTTTGTAACTGTAAAATTTTGTAATTGCCAGATTATATATATCTTATTTATTATATTTATATTTACTTGGATTATAACAAGTACTGAAATATTTGTAGAATGTATAAATAAATGGTTTTAGAAGTTGTTTCTGGGTTATAAAATCTAGCTTTTAAGTGTCTAAAAATGATAGAATTGAACTTTTGTTATTAGGAAAATAACCAACTTTTCCCCCTACCACTCCATGCCTGGTTTAAGTGTGCATGTGCACACACATAAACATATGTGACTTCCATCAAAGCCTCTCGACTACATTTTTAAAGAAGTCCGCAAAACTTCCTCTATCCTTTTCTGTACTTTGTTATCAATCATGCTGCAATCAATATAATTTAGCATCAGTCATTTAAAAAACTGAATGTCACTTCTAGGATTTATATTTTAAATACTGATTAAAATTCCAGTCCTCATTGATGACTCTTCTTGCCTAATCTATTTCAGGATCTTAATTGGTGTCACCTACTCTGCTGATTTCGTACTTGGTTACAGAGCAAACTACTAGAGTTAAATATACCATTCCATAGGGAACTTTTACTGATGGCCTTGGTGTTTGCCTTTGGTTAGTTATGTATGGCTTTGTAAGCTAAATATTCTACACTATTGTTAAAGGGATGTAGAGGGAATAAACTTGGACTGCCAGCCAAGTCTTTTCTTTCTAAGTAAACAGGCAGTTCCCCTAAAAGCTAAGCTGTTGCTTATAATTACTCATTATAGTTCTAATTTAAACCTCATTGTAAAGCACCTTGGGTGTCTCAGATTTGAATGATGCTAATCTGAATAGAAGCAATCTGTTCAATATTTTTTTTTTTTTAAAAAAAGGATCTAGTTTATCCATTTCTCATAGGCTTTCTTCCCAGTCTAGTGATCATTGGAATGGAATCTTCAAAATAGAAGAGGTCGGAATACACCATACACCATAATACTGTGTAGCTGTCATATCATTAAATCTCAGTCAGCACAAGCAGAGAAGCAGAAGTTTAACTTACTTTGATTAAACAGCAAAGATTGGGAAATCGATTTCTACATGAAGATTTTTTTTATATTTTAATGTGGATATCTAAGTCAGTTTTAAGATGGTTGGTTTAAATGTTTTTAATATCCTAGTAAATAGAAAGGAATGGAATCTTCAAAATAGAAGAGGTCGGAATACACCATACACCATAATACTGTGTAGCTGTCATATCATTAAATCTCAGTCAGCACAAGCAGAGAAGCAGAAGTTTAACTTACTTTGATTAAACAGCAAAGATTGGGAAATCGATTTCTACATGAAGATTTTTTTTATATTTTAATGTGGATATCTAAGTCAGTTTTAAGATGGTTGGTTTAAATGTTTTTAATATCCTAGTAAATAGAATATGTGTAGACAGGTGATAGGAATAGTCTCTTTGGATAGATGTAGTTATGGGGTACAATTTTCCACTGAAGCAGAGTAAGTTGTATGCATTCCATCCATGTTTAACCTATCTTAGATTTCAAGGCACTGGAAGTATTTAATAAAAGAAAGGCTACAGATGGTGTTTGGGGTTAATACTTTTCATTTAGCGCTCGAGATATGGTCCTTAGGTTCTGAGATAGTGTGTAACTACAGGAAGATTGGGATGAGCCTCAGAGGTTGGATCTTGTGGGTATAGACACTTTATAAAAACTAGTATGTATGTGATGATCACTAACACAGCAGGTGCAGTTAGGAAAATACAATGAGTGCTGCTGTTTTAATTCTTTCTGAACTCCAGGAGGAGATTTTGAACCAGCAGCCTTTGGCCCCTGTGAGTATGCCAGCCTGCGACAGGCCACCTGGAAGTAGACCATGAAAATCAATTTGGTTGTCATGTTGCAGTCTTAGCTGCTTTTTCTTGAGAAAGATAAAGGAGAGCATTCCACATTAGACAAAGAAACTGGTAGTTATCCGATTTTGAAAAGTGATAGATTTGGAATAAATGAGAGGTAAAACTTATATCGTGACTGTTGTTTATTGTTTAGTCACTAAATCGTGTCTGACTCTTTGCCACCCCACGGACTGTAGCATGCTAAGAATACTGGAGTGGGTTGGCCGTTTCTTTCTCCATTGTTGTGATTACTTAGAAATTAAAACCACCCAAAATCCACAAAAAAGGGTGAAAAATAAGAGAAGAAAAAATATGTTTGCATCATTCAAAGCTGTCTAGATAAGAATAGTGCTTTTATATAAATACACATACAGTTGCTTGAACTCATAGATAGCTATTAGATTATTTACTCTAATTCAAAATGTTTAGATTTTATCTATGAATCAGTAGTGTTAGGTCCAGTAAATTTGCTCTGCAAAGTTAATTTTAAAAATTTTTATGGCTTAACTTAAGCTCAGAGGAGTTATATTGATATTTTATCACAGAATGTGTGCTTCTGAAACTATCAAAGTAATGTCTGCTTAAAATATTTACCATTGATACTGTTTCTGGAAATTTTCATATACTTTTATTTCTATATCAGGTTTTTCTTTAAGTTATATATATTTACTGAGATATGATTTACATGCAGTAAGATTCTTAGATATATAGTTTTATGAGCTTTGACAAACTATATAGTCCTGTAACTCTCATCATAATCAGAATATACAGTATTTCCATCACCTTAAAAAGTTTCCTCATTCTCTGTGTGCAGTATCCTTACCCCACTTCTGCTAGTCCTTGTCAAACTGAAAAGTTTTACCTTTTTTCAATATCACATAAATGGAGTCATACAGTATAGAGCCTTTAAAAATTCTTTTAAATATTTACTTATTTAACTGTGCGAGATCTTACTAAGTATATAGTCTTTTGTATCTGGATTCTTTCACTTAGTATAATGCTTTTGAGATATATTTAGGCTGTTCATGTATTAGTTTGTTCCTTTATATTGCTGAGTAGTATTTTGTTTTGTGGATGCACCACAAGTTATTATCCACTTATCAGTTGAGTAGGAGAATATACTCTTTTTTTCTATATTGCAGAAAAGTTTAACAATTCATAAGTGAAGCCCCTTGGCCTAAATGATTATTTTGTAGATTTAATTTCTTTAATAGTTATAGGACTAATCAGATCTCTGTTTCTTTTTGTGTCAGTTTTGGTAAGTTAAAAAAAGTTTTTTTTTTTCTAGGAATTTGTTCATTCCCTCTAAGTCTTCAATATTTTTGACATAAACATCTTTATAATCTCTGGAGGTTATCTGTATATATTATTAATTATGTAGTAATCCTTTTCCCATCCTGATATCAATTGTTTATATTTCCATTTTTTTCTTAATTTTGTTGTGAATTTATTAGTTTTTACAACCAACCAACCTTTGACTTTGTTGATTCTCTGTATTGTGTATGTATTTGTTTTCATTAATTCTTTTAAAAATATTTTTAATTTGGAGGATAATTGCTTTACAATGTCATTAATTCTTTTTTTTAAAAAAAAAACCCTCAAAAATAATTCTTTTTATTTATTTTGGGCTGTGCTGGATCTTCGTTGCTGCAGGGATTTTTCTGTAGTTCTAGCAAGCGGGGACTATTCTCTAGTTATGGTGCACAGGCCTATTTCATTGTCGTGGCTTCCTTTCTTTAGAGCGTGGGCTCTAGAGCATGTGGGCTTCAGTAGTTGCAATTGCTCCAAATCCTCAGCAGCACTTGACATTTTAACTCTTATTATTTACTTCCGCCATTCATACAGATGTGTAGTGGTATCTCATCATGGTTTTAATTTGAATTTCCCTAATGCTAGTAACAATAAGTACCTTTTCATGTACTTATTTGCAGTCCATATGTCTGTTCATCTCTTTCACATATTTTAAAATTTGTTTTGTTTTTTTGTATTGGTGAGTTTGAAAGGTCTTTATATAGTTTGCAAACAAATGCTTTGCAGACTCTGTGACTTGAAAATGTGATGTTGAGCATCTTTTGATGTGTGCATTGGTCATTTATATTTCTTTTGTGAGGTATTTCTGCAGATCATTTTCAAATTTTTATTCTTTATTATTAAATTATAAGACATTCTTATATATTTTGAATACAAGCCCTTTATCTAGTATATGTGTGGTGAATTTTTTTTTTTTCCAGTCTGTGACTTGCGTTTTCATTTTTTTGATGTTTTTTGCAGAGCAAAAAGTTTTCATTTTGATGAAGTCCAGTTTATGGGCTATATCTTTAATTTGCTGTGCTTTTGGTGGCATATCTAATTATTCTTTGGCCAACCTCGAGCCGTGAAGATTTCCCCTACCCTTTTTTCAATAAGTTTTATAGTTTTACGTTTTACATTTAGGGCTATAATGCATTCTGAAGCTTTTTTTTTTAATGTGTTCTGTTTTTTGTATAAGTTGTGAGGCTTAAGTTGAGGTTTTTGTTTGTTGCATATGGATGTTTAAATATTCAGTTTTTCCAACACAATATATTTAAAAGACTGCAGTTTGTTGAACTGCTTTTATTCTTTTGTCAGAAATCAGTTGGTCATATTTGTCTGGGTCTGCTTCTGTGTTCTCTATTCTACTTCAGTCTTTTATTTATTTCTTTGCTAGTATCACACTGTCTTGTTTACTATAACTTTATAGTAAGTCATTAAAATCAATTGCTGTGGATTCTCTAATTTTATTTTTTAAATTCTTTTAGTTTTTCTAGTTCCTTTGATTTTCCAAATAAATGTTAGTATAAGTTTGTCTATAAGTAAAAAAATAATTTTGATTGGATTTATGTTAAATATATAAGTCAGTCTGGAGAGAATTGATATAAACATGGTTTGATTTTTCTTATTAACCTGTTTAGTTTTTAACATATATATTCTGTACATGTTTTCTTAGGTTTATACCTAAGTATCTCACTTTGGGGTGATGTATATTTTTTTCAATTTATTTATTTATTTTTGACTGTTCTGGGTCTTCATTGCTACGTGGGTTTTTCTCTAGTTGCGGCTAGTTGCGGTGCATGGGCTTCTCATTGCTGTGGCTTTTCTTGTTGCGGAGCACAGACTCTAGGGCCTGCAGGCTTCGGTTGTTACAGAACGTGGGCACAGTAGTTGTAGCTCCTGGGCTCTAGAGCACAGGCTCAATAGTGGTGGCACATGGGCTTAGTTGCTTTGCAGAATGTGGGATCCTCGCTGAGCAGGAATTGAACCCATGTCTCTTGCATTGGCAGTCAGATTCATTACCACTGAGCCACCAGGGAAGCCCTGGGGTGATTTATTTTCAATGATACTGGTTTTAAAATTTCAATTTCTAATTGATCATTTCTAATATGTAGAAATATTTTATATATATATATACATATATATATAATTGATGTATAATGTGTGTGTTTGTGTGTGTGTGCACATGTACACTGACTTTATATTCTGTAGAGTTTGGGTGAACTCTAGGAGTTGGTGATGGACCGGGAACCCTAGTGTGCTGCAATTCACGAGGTCGCAAAGAGTTGGACACGACTGAGCGACTGAACTGAACTGAAGCATTGTTAAATGTATTTATTAGTTCTAATAAATGCATTTTTTAAAGAGTCCTTAGGGCACCTTATATACACAGTTGAGTGTCATAGGGACAGTTTTATTTCTTCCTTTCCAAGTTGTATACTCTTTATTTATTTTGCCTTATTGCACAAATTAGGACTTCTAGTACTATTTTCAATAAGAATGACAAGCAAGGACATTTAGGAGGAAACATTTAATTTTTCATCATGATGAAATGCTTTCACTACGTTTTTGTTGATATCCTCTATCACTTTGAGGAGTTCTTATTTTGTTAGGGATTTTGTATTTCATAGTAGGTGCTGAATTTTGTCAAATACGTTTCCAGCATCATTTGATACAATCGTGTGGGTTTTGTTCTTCTTTAGATTGTTAATAAGATAGATTACACTGATTTACTTTTGAATATTGAACCATCTTTGCATTCCTGAGACAAGCCTCATTTTGTTGTGGTGGAAATCAGTGCTGCTATTCTATAGAGGATTTTTGTGTCTGTATTCATAAGAGATGTTTTTCTTCTTTGTCTAGTTTCATTATTCAGGTAGTACTTGCCTTATAAAATCTTTACCACACAATATAAAGTATTAAGTATTCACCACACAGTAAAGGACAGAAGTGGTATGGACCTAACAGAAGCAGAAGATATTAAGATAAGGTGGAATGAATATAATGAAAAACTATATAAAAAAGATCTTAATGACTCAGATAAGCACGATGGTATAATCACTCGCCTAGAGCCAGAAATCCTGGAATTGAAGTCAAGTGGGCCTTACGAAGCATCACTACGAACAAAGCTAGCAGAGATGATGGAATTCCAGTTGAGCTATTTCAAATCCTGAAAGATGATGCTGTGAAAGTGCTGCACTCAATATGTCAGCAAATTTGGAAAACTCAGCAGTGGCCACAGGACTGAGAAAGGTCAGTTTTCATTCCAATCTCAAAGAAAGGCAGGACCAAAGAATGTTCAAACTACTGCATAATTGTACTCATTTCACATGCTAGCAAAGTAATGCTCAAAATTCTCTAAGCCAGGCTTCAGTAGTATATGAACCATGAACTTCCAGATGTTCAAGCTGGATTTAGAAAAGGCAAAGGAAGCAGAGATCAAATTGCCAATATCCATTGGATCATAGAAAAAGCAAGAGAGATCCATAAAAAACATCCACTTCTGCTTTATTGACTATACCAAAGCCTTTGACTGTGTGGATCACAACAAACTGTGGAAAATTCTGAGAGATGGGAATATCAGACCACCTTACCTGCCTCCTGAGAAATCTGTGTGCAGGTCAAGAAGCAACAGTTAGAACCAGTCATGGAACAATGGCCTGGTTCTGAATCAGGAAAGGAGTACGTCAAGGCTGTATATTGTCACGTTTGTTTAACTTATATGCAGAATACATCATGCAGGATACCAGGCTAGATGAAGCACAAGCTGGAATCAAGATTGCTGGGAGAAATATCAATAACCTCAGTTATGCAGATGACACCACTGTTATGGCAGAAAGGGAATAGGAACTGAAGAGCCTCTTGATGAAAGTGAAAGGGGAGAGTGAAAAAGTTGGCTTAAAACTCAACATTCAATAAATGATGATCATGGCATCCAGCCTCATCACTTCATGGCAAATAGATGGGGAAATAATGGAAAGTGACAGACTTACTTTTTTGGGCTCCAAAATCACTGCAGATGATGACTGTAGCCATAAAATTAAAAGACACTTGCTCCTTGGAAGAAAAGCTATGGCCAGCCTAGACAGCATATTTAAAAGAGAGAGACATTAGTTTGCCAACAAAAGTCTGTCTAGTCAAAGCTATGGTTTTCCCAGTAGTTATGTATGGATGTGAGAGTTGGAATATAAAGAAGGCTGAGCACTGAAGAATTGATACTTTTCAACTGTGGTGTTGGAGAAGACTCTTGAGAGCCCCTTGGACTGTAAGGAGACCAAACCAGTCCATCCTAAAGGAAATCAGTCCTGAGTGTTGGAAGGACTGATGCTGAAGCTGAAGCTCCAGTTCTTTGGCCACCTGATGTGAAGAGCCGACTCACTGGAAAAGACCTTGATGCTGGGAAAGACTGAGGGCAGGAGAAGGGGGCAACAGAGGATGAGATGGCTGGATGGCACCACCGACTCAAGGACACGAGTTTGAGTAAACTCTGGGAGATGGTGAAGGACAGGGAAACCTGAGGTGCTGCAATTCATGGGGTCACAAAGAGTCAGATACAGCTTAGTGACTGAACAACAATAATAATTATCAGGCTTCTCTCATTAAATCAGTTACACTGATATGGAGTCTTTACCTTTTCCATATGCAAGGACGCTGGTGACTGAGTATAATGTAGGTTTGTGTACCTAACAGATGCCCTTCCTCCCTTCTATTACTTGTTTATCAACAGCTTATTTGAGCAGGGTCTTAGAGATCCCACGGTGAACAGTATGGTTCTGACTCTATGGAGTTTATAGTCTGTTTGGGCAAAAAAGCAGCCATGAATTATGTAAATAAATACAAATTTTCAGCAATGATAAGTGTCAAGGATAAGGGATGCATAGTGTTAAATGACATATGATTGAGGATGAGGGAGTCAAGTAGACTTTCCCAAAGAAATAAGGATGAATAGAAATTATTGAGGGATGGACGTAGAACATTATTGTTAGAGGAAACATTAGCAAATGTCCCTGGATGGGAGGGAGGCCGATATGACCAGGGACTGAAATATGGTCAGAGTAACTAGAATGGAGACAAGAGAGAGCACAGTGTGAGATGAAGCCAGAGAAGCAGATAGGGGCTAGACTCTGCAGGGCCTTGTAAACCTGGTTAAGGATTTTGGTCTCTATCTCAAGATTAGCAGGATGCCTTTGAAGTGTTTTAATCTGATGGATAATGTGATCAGATTAGTGTTTTGAAAAGATCACTCCAGCTGCATTGTGGAAAACAGATTGCAGAGGGTAAGACTGTATGCAAAAAAAAAACCAGATAAGTAGCATAGTAGTCTAGGGGAGATGTAATAGTAGCTTGGACCAGGGTTTATTGCTGGAGATAGAAAAGTTGATGAATTTGAGACATATTCATATATTTAATAATGGATTTGATTTGAGAAAATATTTTGGTAAAAGAGATGAAGGTATTAAGGATAATCAGTGGTTTTCCAATTTGTTCAGTGACATGTTGATGTTACATTTTTATTGACCATGAGTTACATTGGAAGAGACAATGGTATGAGGGAGAAGATCATAAGTTTGCTTTGGATATATTGAGTGTATGAAACCTTTGGAACTTTCAAGAGGACAGGTAGGCAGGCAGAGAATATGTATGTGTAGAACTCAGGAGAGTTTTTGGCCTGGAGTATTAGATTTTCTGTTCCTTTATATCTTCACCTCTTTGAGTATTTTACTTAGAATTTGAAAACTAGAGCGACCTATGGCGGGGCTGGGGCTGTAGTGATCAGTGTAATATTTCCTGTATGGCAAGATTAAATCATGATGACTTTTGGACATGACCCAAAGGCTATAGCAAAAATAAATGCTTTGTGCTATGGATACTTTGGATGCTGTTAAAATGTGTCTGGCACTATTATAGTTACTGGATATTGCAAAAATGGATGACATGGTCTTTGATCTCAAGAAACTTCCATCTAGTTTGGAAGTCAGACATGTAAATTGATGATAACATTGTAATGTGAGTGCTGTATCAGAGAGATGTCCACCATTCTAGGACAACATATCAGAAGGACACTTAACCCAAAGTGAGAAATATTTTTGGGTTTTTCAGAAGTGTTGATACCTAGACCATTTGGAAGAACATGGATGAGGAAGTAAAAAGGAGAGGGAAAAACAGAAGGATCCAAGCAAGAGGAATCACAGTGTATTTGGGAAACCATTTTTATTTGCTTTTTTTTTTTGGCGGGGGGAGTGAAATTAATGTTTTATTGTCAGATGGAAAATGTGGAAAGTGCTTTCTGGAAAGAAAAGGGTGACATTGAGCTTTGTCTTTTTTCTTTTTGTTTTGTTTCTCTCTCTCTCTCTCTCTTTTTTTTTCTTTCTCTCCTCCCCTTTCATCTTTTTTGAATATGCAATATATATATATAGTTCAAAATTGGACATTATATAAAGATATACGTACAGTAGAGTCTCTATCCCACTTTGTCCCCCATCCACCTAATTCCTTCTCTCCTACCTTCTCATACAATCATTACATTTATTAGTTTTATTATATGTCCTTCTGGAATTTCTTTAAGAAAAATGATAATCAAGTACAAATACATATTTTAAAATTTAGTTTTCCTTTTAGGATCTTTAGTTCATTCTGGCTTAAGAAGAATGTGAGAAGGAAATATAAGAGGAGGTTCCAGAAGAGTTTTGACTTGAAGGGTTTTATAATCGGGAAAGCAGCACTAAGGAGAGTGAATTAAAGAGATTGTTGAGGAGTCTTAGAGTAAGTGATAGTGAGAGTGGTGACAAAGCCTTAGTTAAGGTAGTGGCAGTGGAAAAGGAAGGACTGTTATTTTACTGGATCTTGATCTTTTGGCTTCAGAAAAAAAACAGTTATTTAATATTACAGTAGTGTGGAGACACTTAATGGTGGAGTTTGAATGAGTTGTGTGAATGAATGGTGAATGGAAGGAAGGGTATAAAACCAAGCGCTTATCCATGAAACTGAGGAAAAGAAGCTAATAGAGAAGCTAAGTGTAGCACAACACTTAATAACTCATACCTGATTGTTGACCTGGTTTTAAATCCAGTTCTTGCATTTACTGGGCTCCCCTGGTGGCTCATATGGTAAAGAATCTGTCTGCAATGTGGGAGACCCCTGGGTTCAATCCCTGGTTTGGGAATATCCCCTGGAGAAGCACACAGCAGCCCACTCCAGTATTCTTTCCTGGAGAATCCCATGGCCATAGGAGCCTGGTGGGCTAGTCCATGGAGTCTCAAAGAGGCAGACGGATATGACTGAGCAACTAAACGCACACACTCTTCCATTTACTAGCTGTATGATCTTGGGCAAGTCACTTTAAGTCACTTGGCATCTCCTTAAGCCTTTGTTTCTTTACCTATAAAATGGCTGTGATAAACATAACTACTTTCAGGAATTGGATAAGGATTAGAAGAGTAATACATAAGGAGGGCTTTTTATCCAGGGCTTAGCCAGCAAGTGTAGTCATGGATTGGGACGTCTTTTGATCCTTTAAAGTGAGAGAAGATGGAAAACTAGTAGAGAATGAGAAGGTAGTTTAAAAAAGAACGTGAAATACTTGTATAGTTACCTGATGATCTGGCAGTAATTGACTTGGAAATGCCTTGTAAATATTTTGAGCCTCAGTGTGTTTATCCACTGTATAACAGCAAGTTAGGTCCTTCCAGTTCTATTTTCCTGATACTATAACTATTCATATAATCTATGTTACAGATTTCAGAATGAAAACTGCAGTTCTCTCAGATCCTATTAATTTCTTGATTTTGAATTATTATATGGTAACATTCAGAGTTTTAACTCTATTATACATTTAACATTGTTTTCATGTGGCTGCTTCCTTAAATAGTTTTGTTTTTTTTTACCATAAAGGAAAAAATATACTTTTTTTCTTTTCTTTTCTCCTTCATCTTTTTTTTTTTTCAATAACCACCTTGTAAAAAGTCTATTGTTTGCCTTGGCCCTTTTAATCTGCCCATGAGGAATTCAAGCCGAATGATAGGGAGCTGTGAAAATCCAGTTAGTGTGAGCTGTAATCTTTTTTTGCTAGCTTTAAATAGTTAGAGTACCATGCAGACACCCTGCAGATAACTGAATCAAAACATACAGTAATCACCTAAACATGGATTCTGCGTTTGCTGTTATGGAACTATAGTAGAAATCACTAATAGCCATTTACTTTTCAGAAAAATATTTGGTCATAATATCAAATAAAATCAGGGTTAGATATTAAAAGCTATATTTCACAGGTAGAGAATCCAGGGTTTGTGAAAAGTGTTGATTTCTATAAATTTGATATTATTCAATATTTATAATATCTTCTTGACTCGTCTTCTAGGGTCAGGAAAACCTCTTTATAGAAATAATATTTATAATCCTCTAATCTTTCAGTCATCTACTACTTTAGGTATCGCTAATGGAAAACGAGAAACTGTTGAGATAATCAGGCTTTTGAACTATAATAAGAGATAAGAATAAAGTATGCTTTTTTTTTCTTACAAAAAAAAACACACCTGATTCCACTAATGCAGTTTATTGAATTTTGGTAGCAAAATATTCTCTAATAACTTTGTCAAATGGTGGTCTATTTTTCTAGATTTATGAGTTGTGTGTTTTTTTTGTTTTTTTTTGCCTTTTTTTCCCTTAAGTTAAAAGATGGATCCCTCATCCATTAAATTCTGCATTAGAGTGATGAGAAACACAGTGTGCAGTATGCCGGTGCTGCCTCCTAATTTCATTAGCTTTCCATTTTCTAATACTGCTGTTGATAATATTCTGGTGAAGTTTATAAAATAAAATAGGCTGTTTGTTGAAATGAATATCTTAGAGTTGCTGGCATGATTCATGCTACATTAAGAGTTCATAAATCATTAGTAATCTTTTATGTGCAGTGTATTGTTCTGAACAGCAAACTTGAACTCCTTTGTTTTGAAAGATTCGTAGAGTCTATTCCAGGACAAAAATTTCATGAAGTAGATGCCTTTCCTATGCTTATCGCTTTGCCTCAGGAAATTTTGTAGAGCTCAACATGCCAGTCCTTCAAAATAGGAAAGCCTACTTTTCATCAAAAATATAGTCTAAGGACTGTGGTTGCCAGTCTACATTCTCAGTACTTCGTTTTTCTGTAAACTTTTTATTACCGATTCAGACATATGAAAAAATAGAAGGTTGGTATAATGAATCTAATTTATTCATCTTTCACTTCCATAAATTTAAAGTATATGGTGTGGTTCAGAAATGCTACATACAAATATTTTTAAAACATATTATATTACCAAATTCTCCATGAAAGTTCTAAAAACTTCATTGCTATTTCATTGGCCTGATAAGTTTGAGTACATGTTTAGCTTAATAAGAAATAATGTTAAGAGACACATTCTAAATTTGACATTTTAAGAGCAGTTGTAAATTTTTATTTGCATACAGTGTACTCTGTACATTGTGTAAAACATTCTGACCAGCAGATATTTATGGAGAGAATATCTAAGCATTTTCTAATATTCATAACGTTATTTATCACTCATAGTGCCTCGGTTGTCTCACTTATAACCACTTTTTTGCCCCTAACCTTTCTAAGCTGCCTACTCCTTTGTTCAGGTCTTTAAAAGTTAACAGGCTATAACCTGTTGTTACCATTGTACCAGCTATAACCATTGTTACCAGCTATAACCCCAGTCAGGTCTTATTGGCGTGTATCCCTTTCTCTGTCCACCATTTCCCACATTTTCAAGTCATTTACTCTAGTATCCCCTGTAAAAATGTTTGACCTTGTTGAGACCATCAGGCCTGCCACTGTTCATCATCCATCACCTTCTTTCTATCTTCACTTCCCTTCTAGACAGATAAGTTTCATTCTTTCTTGTGAAAATAGAAGTATCCTTATTTCTGTCGTTTGTGCTCTGAATCCCATTACCTCTTCTAATTGAACTCCTTGCGGGGATCAGTTCCTCCCTTTACTGGATAATTCTTAGCAGCGTTTTACTGAAACAACCTAAAACAAAAAACCTTAACCCACTATTGACTTCTTATCTGTTACGGCTCCATATCATTTCTCTGCTCTGAGGAATATCAGTTGATTTTTTTTTCTACTTTTTCATTTCCTGATCACTCTTTAACACACTTGAGTTTCTGTTTTTGACTTCTGCAGTGAAACAGCTCTTGTCAAGTCATCTGCTCTTGTCAAGTGACTTCTTTTCTGCCAAATTCAGTAGACACTTCTCTTTATCATCTCACAGATTTTCTCAGCAGTATTAAGCACAATTTTTCCACCTTTAATCTTCTTCTCTCAGGTCTCCTTCCTCCTTCTTGAGATACTGTCCTCTCTTGATCTGCTACAGTTCTGTCTCAGTGGCCACTCCTTTACTGGCTCCTGCTTCTCCGAATGCTAAAGAAGCTCAAGGTTTCTACCTGAGTCCGTCGTTTTTCAATTTCTACGCTCTTGTTTTCTCAGTTAGGGTTCAGTAAATGTTTTCTTTAAAAGGCCAGCTAGTCAATATTTTAGGCTTTATGGACTAAGAGGCAAAATTAGGGATATTATGTAGGCACCTACAGAACAAGAGAAAAAAAGCACATTTCCACACATTAAAAATTAAGCTCAACACAGTGGAGTATTACTCAGCCGTTAAAAAGAATACATTTGAATCAGTTCTAATGAGGTGGATGAAACTGGAGCTGATTATACAGAGTGAAGTAAGCCAGAAAGAAAAACACCAACATAGTATGCTGCTGCTGCTGTTGCTAAGTCACTTCAGTCGTGTCCGACTCTGTGTGACCCCATAGACGGTAGCCCACCAGGCTTCACCCACCGTCCCTGGGATTCTCCAGGCAAGAACACTGGAGTGGGTTGCCATTTCCTTCTCCAATGCATGAAAGTGAAGTCACTCAGTTGTGTCCGACCCTCAGCCACCCCATGGACTGCAGCCTTCCAGGTTCCTCCATCCATGGGATTTTCCAGGCAAGAGTACTGGAGTGGGGTGCCATTGCCTTCTCTGCCAATACAGTATACTAACGCATATATATGGAATTTAGAAAGATGGTAACGATAACCATGTATGTGAGATAGCAAAAGAGACACAGATGTATAGAACAGTCTTTTGGACTCTGTGGGAGAGAGAGAGGGTGGGATGATTTGGGAGAAGGGCACTGAAACATATATAATATCATATAAGAAACAAATCACCAGTCTAGGTTTGATGCAGGATACAGGATGCTTGGGGCTGGCGCACTGGGATGACCCAGAGGGATGGTATGGGGAGGGAAGTGGATGGGGGGGTTCAGGATTGGGGCCACATGTATACCTGTGGCAGATTCATGTTGATGTATGGCAAAACCAATACAATATTGTAAAGTAAAAAAATATATATATATAATAAATAAATAAATAAATAAAATAAAATGAAAAAAATTAAGCTCAAAATATAACAGTTATTTCACTATTCTACTTATTTCTGTTGCTATCTGAATGGGGTGATATCTGTACAGATACAAACAAACCACCATCCTCTTCTAGCTAAGGTATATTGCTTAGCTTCCTAATTGGTCTTCTTACCCTCAGTCTTGCCCTGCATCCAAACTATTATCTATCTACACAGCAGTCAGAGGGATCTATTAAAATGTAAGTCCTTTTATGCCACTTCTCTGCTTTAAACCCTTTGTTGACATCTTACTGACTTTCTTACCTCGAAGTATCAAAGTCCAAGAGGCTCCTGTCCTCCTGATTATCTCCTGCCACTCATTAGACTCTATCCACATTGTTCTTTCCTTCTCTAGACCTTCACAATTGCTGTTGCCTCTTTGTGGAATGCTTCCTCTAGGATCTTACTATTTGGCTTTGCATTCTCATTATATTAGATCCTTAGTTCAAGCATAACCTTTTTAAAGAGGCCTTTCCTGCATACCTAATATAAATTAACTATTTCCCTATCCCATTACTTTATACCTGATTTTATAGCCAGAGTATAATTATTTTTTTAATACTCCCATCAGAATATAAACTTCAAAAGGATAGGGTTCTTGTTCATTGTTGTATTAAACAGTGCTTTATACTTAAAAGGTACTAAAGTAAGATTTACCCATAAATGAATGAATTAAATGATTAAATATGTTCTTTGAATTTAAAGCTCAGGTTTCTACATTGGGATAGCTATAACTTTGTTTTTTAATAAAAATTTTAATTAAAAATTATTATTATAGGTATATGCTTTGTAAGTTTTTTTTTTTTTTAAGTATATTAAATGATCCACTCTGCTCTGTATTCCCCTAACTTGTTCCTCAGAAGTAGCCGCTGTTCAGCTCAGTCAATTCAGTCGCTCAGTTGTGTCTGACTCTTTGCAACCCCATGAATCGCAGCACGCCAGGCCTCCCTGTCCATCACCAACTCCCAGAGTTCACTCATACTCAGGTCCATCGAGTCAGTGATGCCATCCAGCCATCTCATCCTCAGTCGTCCCCTTCTCCTCCTGCCCCCAATCCCTCCCAGCATCAGAGTCTTTTCCAATGAGTCAACTCTTCGCATGAGGTGGCCAAAGTACTGGAGTTTCAGCTTTAGCATCATTCCTTCCAAAGAAATCCCAGGGCTGATCTCCTTCAGAATGGACTGGTTGGACCTCCTTGCAATCCAAGGGACTCTCAAGAGTCTTCTCCAACACCACAGTTCAAAAGCATCAATTCTTCAGCACTCAGCCTTCTTCACAGTCCAACTCTCACATCAATACATGACCACAGGAAAAACCATAGCCTTGACTAGACGGACCTTTGATAGCAAAGTAATGTCTCTGCTTTTGAATATGCTATCTAGGTTGGTCATAAGTTTTCTTCCAAGGAGTAAGCGTCTTTTAATTTCATGGCTGCAGTCACCATCTGCCGTGATTTTTGAGCCCCAAAGAATAAAGTCTGACACTGTTTCCACTGCTTCCCCATCTATTTCCCATGAAGTGATGGGGCCGGATGCTATGATCTTCATTTTCTGAATGTTGAGCTTTAAGCCAGCTAGCCACTGTTAACATTTACATACGTGATTTTGTGCTTCTGGACTTCTTTTCCATGCACTTAACAGCAGTATAAGTTGTACTTCATTAATGAGATTATGCTGGACAGACTTACGCAAAATTGATTTTTATAATAATGGTAGCTCTTAAGTACTGAAACCGGATGTTTTCAGTTTTGAAATAGCTATATATTTTTTGTTTTAAAGAGTAGATGGTTAAATCCGTATTCAAAATTTAAACCTTTTTCATATGTTCTATATATATGTGCTAAATTTTAAAGTTTAGAAGGAAATTATCAAGGCTACTATAGTAATGCCAGTGAGATATAAAGCAAATAATCAGAACTGAAGTCTTTTTCCCACTGGTTTCCATTGGAGTAACTCTAGAATTTGATACTATTTTTCACCAAATTACTCTTGCATCCAAAGGTACTAGTTTTGATAAGTAAATGATAAATGATCTGGCCTATCCTATGAACTTTTAACTAGTACTTTACATATAATTATTTTTATGAACAAGCCGTGAAGGCATATGATCAACTGTATGGCAGGTGACCAAATATTTTAGTTTAAGAGAAGAGTATCAAAACTTAGTTTTTGTAATTGAAAGACAACAAAAGACACGTTTCTGTCTTGAAGAGAATTTAAGAAGTATCCTTTCTGATTTGGTAAATGTCTTCAAAGACTATGATAATAGAAATGAAGATGTTAGTTTTTTTAACCAATGATATCTATGCCAATGATATATATTGTTTCCTTTTCTTCGACTTTGAGGAGGAAAGTAAAGAATTTCTTTCAGTTCAGTTCAGTCACTCAGTCACGTCCGACTCTTTGTGAACCCATGGACTGTAGCACTCCAGGCCTCCCTGTCCATCACCAACTCCCGGAGCCTACCCAAACTCATGTCTGTTGAGTCGGTGATGCCATCCAAGCATCTCATCCTCTCTCATCCCCTTCTCCTCCTGCCCTCAATCTTTCCCAGCATCAGGGTCAGAGTATTGGAGTTTCAGCTTCAACATCAGTCCTTCCATTGAACATAACATGATATATTTAAATTTCTTCTAAATTATGTTTTAAAAACTCACTAATCTTAGTATTCTGTTTCTTTACCTCTTTACTTCTTTCCCTTTTAAAACCAGTCTTTTGTCTCTCTTGATAATGATGCTGAGCTCCCCATACATCAGTACGAAAAGAAAGTTTTATAGATTGTTGTGGGAGATATTTAGCAGCAGAGACCTAGTCCAGCATATTTCTTTTCAAGTGAGTAAACTGAGGCTGCCAGATGTTAAATGTATTTTCCCAAGGTAGTCAACAAGGTGAGATTTTGATATGTTAATAGTTTTATAGTTGTATAAATAACTCTTATTTTATCAAAGATAGTTACATATCTTATATTTAGAGATTTTATCTCCCCACTGTGGCTAAATCCAGTATATATTATATATAAATAGATATATTTTGATCAGTGTGTGTGTGTATATATATATATATATATATGGCATTTTTCCAAGATTTTAAGTTTCAGTTATTTACTGAATCCCCTGTTAAACTTGCTGCCTAAGTCTACTCCCCAGTCTTTCACTGGCTTCCCAGAACTAAAGAGTTTACTTATCTTATTTAAAAGGAAGATTTGCATCCTTTTTGTTACAAGGTAAAAGAACAGGTTAAGGTAAAAGTATAGCAGACACATTAGTGACTTGTTGAGGCTTTCTCACAGATTAACCATAAGAATTGTGGGGAAAAAAAATCATACATTTAACAGAAAAAACTCCTAGAGGTACTTAATTGTGTGTGATAACCCGTAAAAATCTTGTTTACATAAACTAAAATTAAACTCTAAGTATAACACTAAGTCAGTTCAGCCGCTCAGTCCTGTTGGACTCTTTGCAACCCCATCAACTGCAGTACGCCAGGCTTCCCTGTCCATCACCAACTCCCGGAGCTTGCTCAAACTCATGTTCATCAAGTTGGTGATGCCATCCAACTATCTCATCCTCTGTCATCCTGCCTTCTCGTCCTGCTTTCAATCTTTCCCAGCATCGGGGTCTTTTCTAGTGAGTCATTTCTTCACATCAGGTGGCCAAAGTATTGGAGTTCCAGCTTCAGCATCAGTCCTTCCAATGAATATTCAGGACTGATTTCCTTTAGGATTGACTGGTTTGATCTCCTTGCTGTCCGAGGGACTCACAAGAGTCTTCTCCATCACCACAGTCCAAAAGCATCAATACACCACACAGCTTTCTTTAGAGTCCAACTCTCACATCCATACTTAACTACTGGAAAAACCATAGCTTTAACTAGATGGACCTTTGTTGACAAAGTAATGTCTCTGTTTTTTAATATGCTGTCTAGGTTGGTCATAGCTTTTCTTTCAAGGAGGAGGCATCTTTTAATTTCATGGCTGCAGTTACCATCAATAGTGATTTTGGAACCCAAGAAAATAAAAGTTTCTCACTGTTTCCGTTGTTTCGCCATCTATTTGCCATGAAGAGATGGGACCGGATGCCATGGTCTTAGTTTTCTGAATGTTGAGTTTTAGGCCAACTTTTTCACTCTCCTCTTTCACTTTCATCAAGAGGCTCTTTAGTTCTTCTTCACTTTCTGCCATAAGGTTGGTGTCATCTATGTATCTGAGGTTATTGCTGTTTCTCCCAGCAATCTTGATTCCAGTTTATGCTTCATACAGCCTGGCATTTTGCATGATGTGTTCTACACATAAGTTAAATAAGCAGGGTGACAATATACAGCCTTGACGTACTCCTTTTCCTATTTGGAATCAATCTGTTGTTCCATGTCCAGTTCTAACTGTTGCTTCCTGACTTGCATACAGGTTTCTTAACAGGCAGGTCAGGTGGTCTGATATTCCCATCTCTTTCAGAATTTTCCACAGTTTATTGGGATCCATGCAGTCAAAGGCTTTGGCATAGTCAATAAAGCAGAAATAGATGTTTTTCTGGAACTCTCTTGCTTTTTCCATGATCCAGCAGATGTTGGCAATTTGATCTCTAGTTCCTCTGCCTTTTCTAAAACCAGTTTGCACATTTGGAAGTTCATGGTCCACATATTGCTGAAGCCTGGCTTGGAGAATTTTGAGCATTACTTTACTAGTATGTGAGATGAGTGCAATTGTGCAGTAGTTTGAACATTCTTTGGCATTGTCTTTCTTTGGGATTGGAATGAAAACTGACCTTTCCAGTCTTGTGGCCCCTACTGATTTTTCCAAATTTGCTGGCGTATTGAGTGCACCACTTTCACAACATAATCTTTTAGGATCTGAAATAGCTCATCTGGAATTCTATCACCTCCACTAGCTTTGTTCTTAGTGATGTTTCCTAAGGCCCACATAACTTCACATTACAGGATGTCTGGGTCTTGATGAGTGATCACACCATTGTGGTTATCTGGGTTATTAAGATCTTTTTTGTACAGTTCTTCTGTGTATTCTTGCCACCTCTTCTTAGTATCTTTTGCTTCTGTTAGGTCCATGCCATTTCTGTCCTTTATCGAGCCCATCTTTGCATGAAATGTTCCCTTGGTATCTCTAATTTTCTTGAAGAGATAACACCTAAAGACAATGTTAATTTCATTTAAAATAAGGATTACCTGATACCATTGTATCGGCAGTCAAGAAACATTAAGGAAGGTGAAACCACACTAGTATTTTATTAGAGAAATTCTTTTGGCAAATTGGTTAAATAGCTATTGGATGGTGTTGCAAAACGGAACACTCAGAAACACCTAAAGACAATGTTAATTTCATTTAAAATAAGGATTACCTGATACCATTGTATCGGCAGTCAAGAAACATTAAGGAAGGTGAAACCACACTAGTATTTTATTAGAGAAATTCTTTTGGCAAATTGGTTAAATAGCTATTGGATGGTGTTGCAAAACGGAACACTCAGAAGATAACAAGAGATAGTAATAGCAGGAATCAGGTATCACTCCTACGGAGACAAAGGGAAAAGACTGGGATTGCAAGGATTTAGGGTCTAGGCAGTGGCACCCCACTCCAGTACTCTTGCCTGGAGAATCCCATGGATGGAGGCGCCTAGTAGGCTGCAGTCCATGGAGTCGCTAAGAGTTGGACACGACTGAGCGACTTCACTTTCACTTTTCACTTGCATGCATTGGAGAAGGAAATGGCAACCCACTCCAGTGTTCTTGCCTGGAGAATCCCAGGGATGGCGGAGCCTGGTGAGCTGCCGTCTATGGGGCCGCACAGAGTCGGACACGACTGAAGCGACTTAGCAGGGTCTAGGGTCATGGCTAAGACAATAGTTTAGTAACTAGCACATCATTAAGTGCCATTTTTATACTTTTATATTAGAAACTTTTCATTTCTTTTCCCTGAATACAAACTTGGTTACTTAACAAGAATCCCTTGTTGTCCTCCAGGTTCCCTCCACCCCTAAAATAGATCAATCAGTGGCCTTCAGACTTTTCTTATCCCTTTTTCCCTCTATCTTCCTCATTTTATTTTGTTCTTCCCTTTTTTTGTTGCTTGCTTACTCCATTTGTTTACCCTTCCTGTTTGGTTGGATGAGTGGATGGATTGGATTCGTTTTACTGTCCTTCCACATATGCAGAGGTAGTTTGAAAACCACTAATCTAGACGATTTTGTCATATGATTCAATAGATTGAAAGGCTGTTTGAAAAGCATTGGAGAGAAATGTCAACTAGCTTTCTGTACTGCGTTCAGAACTTTTTTTCTGTAAAGGCTCATGTAGTAAACATTTTTAGCTTCGTGTGCTTATAGTCTCTGTCAAAACTACTCACCTCTGCTGTTGTGTGGAAGCAGCCATAGACAATACATCAATGGCTAGGTATGTCTTTGTTCCAACTAACTTCATTTACAAAAACTGGCAATGAGGCCAGTTTTGCCTAAGACTGTAGTTCACCATTGCCTGGCCTAGAGTGCCAAAGCCCATTGTTTAGAATAGTGGTCTCTAAAATAAGGTGCAAACACTTTTGATTGCACTTTTGCATTTGTGTATATATTTCCTAGTTTAATATAAAAGTTAAATAGATGTACAACTTATGTCTTCATTTTAGGAGTAGCATACTTTGCATTGTGTAAATTGGAAGTAACCTATTCAGCCCCTATGTCTGTGGACATTTAAAATGTTTTAATTTATAATTGAAACTGTGACTATTTTGGTACATGAATAGTCTCATACCTATATTGTTTGTGTACATACCTACATTTATGTGTATTTATGTATATATATTCTTATATATAAATGTCTTCTTTATATGTATATTGCTTATACAGTTGACTCTTGAGCAGTTAGGGAATTAGGGGTGCTGATCTTCCTTGGAGTAAAATCTGTGTATAACTAATAGTCAGTGCTTCGCATACCTCATCCCTCCATATCCACAGTTCCACATCCTCAAATTCAGTCAACTGTAGATTGTGTGGTATTATACTATTAATATTTGCTCTAGAAAGTATAGTCATGTGTAAGTGGACCTGTGCTGTTGAAGCCTGTGTTGTTGAAGGGTCAGCTGTATTCTTAGAAGTGAACTTGCTGTGTCAAAGAGTATGGTTTTTGTTTGTTTGTTTGTTTGTTTTTTGAGGTTAATGCGCATTATCATTTTGCACTGTGGGACTGCGGTACATATCCCCCCTCCATCTCCCACCACTAGCAGTAAGTGTTCATTTTTTATATACCAAAAATAATACCACTCTTGCCAAATATGTATTGATTTAATCAATGAAATGATTAGAATTACAGCAAGTATAGTATGATGGTTTTATTTTGGCAGATGACAGAAAATTTATTTTGTCATTTCTGAACATAATGCCCTTTCCATAGGAAAATTTAATTGCTGGTATTTTTCGATGATTAGAACAAGTGATTCAGTTCAGTTCAGTCGCTCAGTTGTGTCCGACTCTCTGCGACTCCATGAATCGCAGCATGCCAGGCCTCCTTGTCCATCACCAGCTCCCGGAGTTCACTCAAACTCATGTCCATGGAGTCGGTGATGAAAAAGTGATGGATACTGACAAATCTAAGGAAAGGAAGTATGAAATCCAGTGCATCAGTGAAGCAGTTTCAGGCCTTCTTATTTTTACACTGTAACAAGAAATAGGTCTTCAGACATTTGTTGATTGATCAGTTATCCCAACAGGCTAATATCACTTTTAGAACTTTATTCAGATGAAATAGTAAACTGCTAAGAGCTGTGATCTAGATGGGTTTAGCCTCTTTATTATGAAGTTAATGGGTGGAAGTGGGTGCCATTTTTTATACCGTATGCCATAATTTTTCTATAATTATCACAATTCTAGTATTATTATTGATAAAATTTCTGAAAAAGTTACTGAGTTTGGCATCACCTATGAATCGCAGCATGCCAGGCCTCCCTGTATCTTTTTTCACTTATCCTTTATCCAGATTTACCAGTTGTTTACGTTTTGCCCATTTGCTTTATCAAATTCTCTCTGTGAATACACGCATGTACACTTTTTTTTAAAGAATCATTTGAATGTAAGTGGCAGGCATTAGTCCCTTTTTGCCTGAATATTTTGATGTATATTTCATAGGAAATTTATTTACATAATCACAGTATAGTAACCAAAATAAAAATGTAACATTGATACAAAGGTATTATCAATAGTCCATGTTATTGCTTATGTCATTTTGTTGTTGTTCAGTTGCTCTGTCGTGTCCAACTCTTTGTGACCCCGTGGATTGCAGCATGCCAGGCTTACCAGTCTTTCACCATCTCCTAGAGTTTGCTCAAATTCACATCCATTGAGTTGGTGATACCATCCAACCATATCCTCTATCATCCCCTTCTCCTGCTTTCAATCATTCCCAGTATCTGGGTCTTTTCCAATGAGTTGACTCTTCGCATCAATTGACCAGAGTATCAGAGCTTCAGCTTTAGCATCAATCCTTGCAGTGAATGAAGTGAAATGAAGTAAAGTCGCTCAGTCATGTCCGACTCTTTGCATTACTTCTTTTCAGTGGGAATATTGTTGAGATATACTAACAATATTGGAGTTTGTTAATAGTAAGTTGGGCTATGAAGAAAGTTTGAAAATCAGTGGTTTTTGTATTATAATTTAATATTTTGCTTTGCTTTTCTCAGGTCATTCAGGTGTTTAGCATTTTATTGTACTTTTAATAAAGAATTGTTAATAACTTTACAAGCATATCTCAGTGAAACAACAAAAGAAAACTGAGAAGTAGTAAAATAATGATTAAAATAGATAGGACTGTAGTAGTGACATTATTCTTTGCCCATTGGCTAAAATGTTATCTGTTGTTCCTTTCTTTTCTTTTTGATTTTTTTTTTAAAATTTTAACACTGATGTTTTACCTCCATACGACTAGAAAATAATTGAGAACTGTCTATATGTTTTTGTTTACTGTAGTTTGACTTTTGTCAGCATATGTTTTACTAAATTCTTAGAATATTTTTGTCTGAAATCTGCAGTAGATGTATATAATGTATATTTACTTCTGGAAAATATGCATGCATGTTTATATATATGTTTCTGTATATACATAAATGTATAAAATGCATATATATTTTAAAGACCAGAAATGGATTAGAGAAATAAAATCATAATTGATTGAGATCTTAAATTTCAGTTTAAGTACACAAAGGTTAATACATTTTATTATATCTTGCAAAGTATTCCTATATATTTTGACCATTGATTTTTTCTTATCAATACTATTTTACAAAAATACATATTATCTGGGATGTAAGAAAAGCATGTTACTTAAAATCAGATGTTTAAAATAAAACTGTTGACTCCAAACCTTCTGTGAAAAATATATATAGAAACCTTGAGTTTCTAAGAACGGCACTCCAGAGTGAATTTAGAAGTGAATTATGACTCTCATCTGAAAGTGTGCGTGGTGTCCTTCCTTCAAGAATGAAGTCATGTTTCAACCGTATTAGGGGAACAAGGCATGCATTTTAGATAGTTTTATATGGCTCACACAAGTTGACAGTCACTGAATTAAACTATCATGATTCAGCTTGGTTAAATAATCCACTGATAACTAAGTAATTAATACTCTACATGAGGAGGTGGGTTCAGTAACTTAAGGCTCTTTATAAAAATTAATCTTATGTGGCAAATTTTTGCTGCTAATAGAAATATTGAAAATGTTTTAGTTGTTCTTGGAGTAGTGTTGCATGAAATTTTGAGCCTCAGTTATTAGAAAAAAAAATACTTAGCTGCTTTAAAGGCAACAGTGTTGATTGACTAGAGTAACTAAATAATAAAAAATAGAAACAAAATTCAATAGAAAAGATGGTGGCCTTCTCATTCTTTTTCTTCCAGCAAAATGATTATGACCTTAGGAAGAGGCACCTACTGACCCTTGCAAGTGAAAAGGAAAAGATATAAAGTCCATTCCAACATTTTCTTTTCTAATTACATCCACTGTGACTTTATCATCTTCAGAGTATACCTGCATACTCCCACCAAAGTTTTTCTTATCAGTGGGTCCACCCTTCTATGTAATGGACTTGCTAGGAAGCTGTCATTCTGGTGTCTTTCCAACTATCCTTGATTGTTTTATAGTGACCAGAGTTACTTTGTTAATAATGGATCTGTAGTGATGACCAAGATTTGAGAAATAGTTATGAGTTAAAAACATTGGAATCCACAAAACTAGTTAAATAATTCTTGATTCTCTAAATTTCGTACAAGAACTAGTGTACTATCACAGTGAGCAGAAAGAAGTTTCATATTTTAATTGAATCTTAAAGCATTTTAGTTTATGCAACCAATCAGTTTTGATACTCTTTTCATGATAAATGCTATGTGTTTAGAAAAATCAATATTAAAATTTAGCTTCAAAGAATTCATGAAGAGAAACATAATGAAATCTTGATATATTATATACAAAAGACAAATCCCTGATCATTTCTTTTTATGCAGATGAGTTTGATTTAGACATAATTCCCCAACATCACCATGAATTTCCATCTGTGTAACCCTGATGTTCTTAAGCAGTCTGCTGTTACCTCATGCTCTGGGCTATATTCACTCTGCATGTATGGAAACTGTGACTATCTTAACACTTTAGATGATGATATGAATAACAATTGTTTGTTGATTTTATTCTCTATCTCCCTGGATAACCTGCTGTCTGCAAAGGCAGAATAAGTGGCAGATAGCTTTTGTCATCCCTTATCCAAGCTGTACACTTGTAAGGAAGAGCAGGGATAATCGCCTCAATCTAATTAGGGGTTAAAAGAGGCCATGACTGTGATGTGGCAGTGAGACATCTTACTGTAGCAATCCTGTTTGCATTAGAAAAATAAGGTTGTCATATTGATTATTCAAATTGGTTTATATTGGCCAAGGCTCAAGGGCTTGTATTGCAGCTGAAGCAGTTGAAGATCCCAGCTATTCACAGAAGACCTATGCTATAGCATATATTATATTGTGGCTTGTTTGCTAATTTGAGATTTTAAGAATGAAGACAGAGTTTAATCAGGTGATTTAAAGGTTAAACTGACCATCAGAAACTGAAATGTAGCTTCCACCTGTGCAGTGATTATGTAAATACTGAATGAGTAAAGATCCAGTGACGTTTTAGGTCTCTAAACTGGAGACATTATATATATCAATATAAACACATTTTTTAGAACCATTTTAGTCTTTTGATGACACGTTTCGATGGTAACTGATGCTAATTAAAAGGAGTAGATTCTAAGTGTAAGCTGACACTTACCTTGCCTCCTCTTTATGTTCCACTCCACACTTCTCTTCAACCTATTTTCCTGTTCTTCATGTGAATATTTTAGAGTTTGCATATATTCTTGAAACAGGCATATCATAATGGCAGATACAAATGTGTGAAATTTCTTGTACAAATCTTTTATAATTGTTGCACAAATGTCCTAGTCAACCGTATGTAAGTCCAATTAAGTTGTTATGCATGGATAGCCTATATTCTGCTACACATATGAAATGCCTGGAGACATTGTATGCTTTTTATGAAAGCTTCATTATGGAACTGATTTTTAAAATGAGGAATTAATGTATAGACCCCTCCAGCAGTAGTCAGCTATTTTTCTTTTGTCTTTTTGCTTTCTACTCTTTGAGTTATCATCATGATTCAACATGTTTTAGTTATAGTTGTAATTTTGTGCTTTTTTGTGGCTCAAATGTTAGCAAGTTAGATCATTAAGAAACTTGAAATTAGCTGTTTTATACAGAACTGTATTAGTTTTAAAATGATTCTTTACATTCTGTTCTAGTTTCATATTGAATATGCTTTGTCCTAGACCCTGGAATCAGCCACTTAATCCAAATAACTGTGGCTCCTTTTAGTCAGGAATGGCATTAAAGATCAAAATATGATGTTGGTAGTGTTACTAGGGATGCCATTGCTTTAGTTCAAAAACATAATATGTTTCATTGAATCTAAGATGTGTCCAATTATAATTTTATGTACTGCTAAGAAGGGAAAAAAACACTGCTTATTAATTTTAATACACCAACTAATACAAGATACATTCTCATTCCAGATATGTTAACATAGGATACAAAAATGTGCATATTAGTATCAATGAAGTACGTTGTACTGAATCATGAGTTCATACTAATATTTTAAAATAAGATTTAATATTGTAGAAATTTTACATAAGGTTTTGTTTATTCATGTGTTTTTTCTCTTTCAGTGAATGTGTTTCTAATAATAACACATAATTGTTTATTTGCTTTATTTTAGATATGCATAAAATTGTTTTTGAGAGAGCAAGGGTGGGATGATTTGGGCGAATGGCATTGAAACATGTATAATATCATATGTGAAACGAATAGCCAGTCCAGGTTTGATGCAGGATATAGGATGCTCGGGGATGGTGCGCTGGGATGACCCAGAAGGATGGTATTGGGAGGGAGGTGGGAGGGGGATTCAGGATGGGGAACACGTGTACACCCATGGTGGATTCATGTTGATGTATGGCAAAACCAATACAATATTGTTAAAAAAAAAAGATGCTAAAATCGCCAGGAAGAAAAAAAATAATAAAATAATGTCCTTGAGTTTATTATATTGTATTTACATTATTATATTTATTATAAAAATAACATGAAAAGCATAAGTAGAATTTTATTATTAAATCCAGCAATAAGTTAAAAAATAAGTCACGAATTAAATGTAGCTTATTCCAAGTATATGAAGATGATTTAATATTGTAAAATTTCTTAATGTAATTAGCGGTATTAATAAGTGAAGAGAGTTTAGTGATGTCTACCCTTCTCCACTTCATTTATTCATGTAATTTTCATGGAGTAAAATATACATATGTATAGAGTTCAGTAAGTTGTAGCAAATACATTCACTGTGTACCACACCTCATTCTTTTAAAAAATTTTCTTCTACTTGTTTGCACTCAGTACCTGCACCCACCTACTGTTCTAATTTCATTGATAATAGATTAGTTCTAGAATATCATATAAATGGAATCATACAGTATGTACTTTTTGGTATTTGGTTCTTTTGCCCAGTATAATGTTTTGGAAATTTTTCCACATTGTTGGATGTATTAGTAGTTTGTTCCTTCTATTGCTGACTAGTATTCCATAATATGAATGTACCACCATTCATTCTATTGAAGTATATTTGGGTTATTTTCACTTTGGAGCTATTATGAATAAAGCTACCGTGGACTTACTCATATAGATCTTTGTGGAACAATGTTTTCACCTCTCCTGTGTTAAATACCTAACAGTGAATTTTTGTCCTTTCAGAATAAAGCAGCTGTGAACATGTGTGTACATATTTTTGAAGGGACGTACGTTGTTGTTGTTGTTGTTTTTAGGTAAATAGCTAGCAATAGAATAGAAGGAATATGTGATAGGTATATATTTAACCTCTAAATGATTTTGCGCAGTTGTTTAGCTTGCATTTCCATAAACAATGTATATTCCAGCAAGAATATACTGTATATACCAGCAAGAAGAAGTTTCAGTTTTTGCATATCTTTACCAGTGTCTGATGTTGTCAGACCTTTGAATTCCAGCTCTTCTGATGGATTTGAAGTGAGTTTTAACTAGTGATGACTAATGATATTGAACACTTTTTTATATGCTTATTTTGCTATTTGTATATTTTCCCCTTGTAAAGTATATGTTTCAGCCTTTTATCTATTTTTTCAAAAATGATTATTCATTTTATTCTTGAGTCATTAGAATTTCTTATATATTCTGGGTTTAAGTCCTTGTCAGATATGTGTTGTGAATAGTTTCCCCTAGTCTATGGCTTTTGTATTTATTTCTTATCAATGTTTTAAGATAAAGCATGATATAATGCTTTATAATTTGAAGTCCTACATGTCTATTTTTTCTTTTATATTTAGTACTTACACATTTTTTCTTACAGATAAAAAGCTAGAACCAGCTTGTTAAAAAAAAACCTTTGTTGGTACAGTGATTATATTGCATTGATTCTGTAAATATGGTTGGTGGGAATATATATGTCTAAGATACTATGTTTACCACCCATGGACATAATATTCTTCATTTATTTAGGACATAAAAACTTCACTATAAAAAACAAGTGTTTTCTTCCATAAAGGTTTTATAAGTATTTCTTTGAGTTATGCCTATCTACCTTATGTGTTTATTGTAATTATTCCTAACATCTTTGTCCTATTTGGGATTTAAATGGGAATTCTGCTAATATTTTTCCATTGAGTATAATTTTATTCTTGGTTTTTGGTAGGTAACATTAGATAAGATTTAGCAAGGTTTCCTTATATTTGCAGTTGTATAAAACTTTTTAGAAATAATTTATTTACATACTTGATTTTTATTGTGAATTTTTTTATATCAATTGAAATTATGTTTTTTCTCTTTTAGTCTAGAAATTCAGTGAATAATATTAATTATCTGTTATTAGTCTGTCCTCACATTCCTGAGGTGCTCTCAACTTACACAATGTGTTATCTTTTTCTATATATTTCTAGATTTGGTTTGTTTATTAGAATTTTTTCTTTGTTTCTGGATGAGATTTGTGTGTAATTTTTCTATCTCCAGGATTAGTATCTAGGTCATACTAGCCATGTAAACTGTAGTTGGAAACTCTGGCCTGGGATGCTGATAGTAAGGGAAGCTGTGTGTTGGGGAGGGGAGACTGGAGGGATGTAGAAGATGTCTTGGCCTTCCACCAATTTTACTATGAACCTGAAACTGTTCTAAAATGAAAATAGATAGTGTTTCCATTGTGAGGGAATTTAAACTACTTATTCAGGTGTTCTTTGATGGTTATAGGACTATGAAGGCTTTCCATCTCATCTTAAATTAGTTTTTGTAAGAGTTCATTCTAGAAATTGTCAGATAAATTTGTTCTGAGCTTACAGATTTATTCACATGTTATCTTCTTATTGGTTTTAAATCTCTACAGCACTGATCTGTGGCTCTAGCCCCCTCTCCGTTTTAAATATTGATTCTGTTTATTGTCTCCTCTTTACTTCTCACTTCCTTTTTTTATTCTTTTTGGAAGAGAAACAAAGTGAAAAGCATCTCTCTGTCTTCTTTGAAGATGACATTTTATGCTAGATTATTCAGAATTCATTTTTAGAAGATTTCTCTTCCTGAATATCTCTTTCCCATTGTCTCATTCTGTTTTACATGTGTACATCCTTACTGCATATTTCTTTTGATAGCACACAAATCATTTGTCCTTATGGAATACAGCAAGGTCCCTACACATGAATGAGTTACATTCCAAGAGCACATTTGTAAGTACAATTTGTTTGTATTGCAAGTCCAACAAAGTTAGCCTAGGTATCTACCCAATACAAATGACTATTATATAGTATTGGAGTGTAATAAGTTTATAATACTTTTCACATAAGTAATACTTAAAAGCAAACAAGCCCCCTAAATAAAACATTTTAATCTCATAGTACACTACCTTGAGAAGTACATTAGTACAATACAACAGCTGGCATACAGGGGCTGGCATTGAATGAACAGGCAACAGGAGTTACTGACTGAGGAGGCAGAGGAGGTGAGAAATGATAGAGCTGAAGGATCAGCAGCAATAGGAGATGGAGGGCAAGCTGAAGTTTCAACCACGCCTGATGTTGATGGCACAGAATTCCTTGCAGGATTCAATTCCATCCACCCTCTTGAAAAAGCAATCCAGTAATGTCTGGGTACTAGGTTTTGTTTTTTCTTTTTCTCATCATAGATGACACAGCTGTCGTGGATTACATTCTGAAAAGCTGCTGTAACCTCTCTGTACCATTCTACATTTGGGTCCTTTGCCTCAAAAATGAGAGTGCCTCTCTCAGATAAAGAAAATCTCCTTACCATTTCCTGCATTGTGATTCTCTTCTTTTTTTCAGTTACTTCTTCCTCTTGTCTCCCTTTATCCTTACTCTGGGTCTCCAGTTCCATTAGATCTTCATTAGTCAGCTCTTAGTGTTACACAGGAAGGAGTTCAGTGAAGTTGTCCTCCTGCAGATCTAGCTCCAGCTTCTGGCTGAGGGTAACTAAGTTGCTGAAGATTGTTTGGACAAAGTCAGTCAGTTAGTTCAGTCGCTCAGTCTTTGTGACCCCATGAATCGCAACACGCCAGGCCTCCCTGTCCATCACTCCTGGAGTTCACTCAAACTCATGTCCATAGAGTTGGTGATGCCATCCAGCCATCTCATCCTCTGTCGTCCCCTTCTCCTCCCTCCCCCAATCCCTCCAACATCAGGGTCTTTTCCAATGAGTCAACTCTTTGCATGAGGTGGCCAAAGTATTGGAGTTTCAGCTTTAGCATCTGTCCTTCCAGTGAACACCCAGGACTGATCTCCTTTAGAATGGATCTCCTTGCAGTCCAAGGGACTCTCAAGAGTCTTCTTCAGCACCCAGTTCCAAAGCATCAATTCTTCGGCACTCAGCTTTCTTCACAGTCCAACTCTCACATCCATGCATGACCACTGGAAAAACCACAGCCTTGACTAGATGGACCTTTGTTGGCAAAGTAATCCACTAAAATAGTGAACAAACTGCAGGCAAGATTCTTCCAAACCCCATTCATGTTGATGGCCATACCCTCATGCCAAGCAAAATCTTTTTTTTTTTTTTATAGCCTCATAGATGTTACATACTCCTGTCTCTTATACACATCTAGATGTGTATAAGAGACAGGTTTAGAATAGTGGTCTCTAAAATAAGGTGCAAACACTTTTGATTGCACTTTTGCATTTGTGTATATATTTCCTAGTTTAATATAAAAGTTAAATAGATGTACAACTTATGTCTTCATTTTAGGAGTAGCATACNATAGATGTTACATACTCCTTCCAGGATTGTTGCACGGTTATTCCCGATTCATCACTCACCTTTACTACCTGATGAAAATTGTGATGTAAATAATATTTCTTGAATGTCACTATAACTCGCTGGTCCACAGGGTGGGTAAGCAGTGTAGTATTTGATGGCGGATACACTACTTTGAATTTGGGATGAAAGTTGTCCATGAAAGTGGAGTGGCCTGGAGCACTGTTGAGCAGCAAAAGAATGCTGAATGGGACTCCCTTCTCCAAGCAATATTTCTGTACCTCTGGGATTAAGTGGTAGAAAAACCAGTCCTGAAAATGGGCTATGTACTTCAGGCTTTGGGGATACTCTTCCACACAACAGGAAAAGAGGCCTTGGCTATGTTTTTAAGGGTTCTTTGGTTGTATGAAAGATAAACAGAGAGGCTTCAAAACATCGTATTATCCTAAGCATTGCCACAAACAACAGAGTTAGCATGTCCTTGCTCCTTTATAGCCTGACATTAACTTTTCCTCCTTTCTGATGTAACTTTGGTCTGGCATCCTCTTCCAGTACAGTCCTGTCTTATCCACTTTAAAAATCTGCTTCGGTAAATATGGGCCTTCATTAGTAATTTCTCAAAGCATTTCAGGAAATTCCCAGGCATACCATGTTGTACTCACTGCCTTGCCACTGACTTTTAACATTTTGAAGGCTGGCTCTAGCCTTAAACCAATATAACCACTGTAACTAGCATTAAAAGATTTTCTTTCATTCACTAAGAGTGCCTTTTGAAGGACAGAAGGTGTTAGTTTTGATAAAGTTCAGTCCATTCATTTATTCCTTTATTAAATCATACTTTTGGTATTAACCTAAAATCTTTGCCTGACCAGTATCTGCAAAATCTTTCTTCTGTTTTCTTCCACAAGTTTTATATGTTAATGTTTTGAGATACAATTTGAGTATAAGTTATGGATCAAAGTTCACTTTTTTCCTTTCTTTTTGCATACTGAAAATTCAATATTTCCAGCATTACTTTTTGATGAGACCATTTTTTCTTTATTAAATTTCCTTTGTATTTTGTAATGAAATCAGTTGTCCACAAATGTATATGTCTATTTTAGACATTCTGTTGTGTTCAACTGAAGTATTTGTCTGTCTCGATGCCAGTACTACACTGTTTTGATTATTGTAGTCACAGCCTTCTGACTTTATTCTTTTTTCAAAGGTGTTTTTGCTATCTTAGGTTCTTTGTAATACCATATGAATCTTATAATCAGTCTCTTAACCACTGCAAAGTACCCTGCTTATATTTTGATTGAATCTGCAGATCAATTTGGGGAGAATTAATATCTTAATAATATTGGGTCTTCTGATGCCCTCACAAGATAAATTTCTCCATTTATTGAGGTCTCAATAGCATTTTATAGTTTATAGTTTAGGGGTCTCCGATACTTTCTTTTTTCATATTCTGAAGTATTTTCATATTTTTGATGATGCTATATATGTTGTATAAATATTTTTAATTTCTGCTCTTTTCTACTATATAGAAATACAGGTTAATTTGGTATATCGATCTTATATCCTGCCACCTCATTAAACTCACTTATTTTTCTAGTTGGTTTTTTATAGATTCTTTAATATTTTCTATGTAATCAAACATGTAAAAGATAAAGTTTTACTCATTTCCAGTTAGGCTGCTTTTAATTTCTTTTTCTTGCCTGATAGCTCAGGCTAGAGCCTCCATTACAACATTGAATAGAAGTGGTAAGATTAGACAGTTTTGTCTTGTTCCTGATCTTAGTCAACATTCAGTCTTTTTCATCATTATGTATGATGTTGGCATAAGATTTTGTTAAACCCCTTTTATCAGGTTAAGAAAGTGCCATTCAAGTCCTAGTTTACCAACAACATTTTTAATGACAGATATTGGATGTTCTCAAATTTATTTTTGTGACTACTGAGACGATCATATTTTTCCTAATCTAATTGTTGATATGGTGAATTACATTGATTGATTTTCAAATATAAAACACTTTTTCATTTCCAGTATAAAGCTCCATTTGGTCATGATGTCTTGTCTTTTCGTGTTTATACTGTTTCATTTGATTTGCTAAAATTACATTTATAACTTTTACATCTGTTTTCGTAAGCAATATTTGTCTGCAATTTTATTTCCTTGTAGTTTTCTTTGTATTTGGTGTCAGGAAATTTCTAGCTTCACAGAATGTGTTGGAAGTATTATTTATTTTCCAGTTTTTTGGAAGAGTTTGTATAGAATTGGTGTCATTTCTTTGTTAATCGTTAGATTGGCCCAAAAGTTCGTTAGGGTTTTTCTGTAAGATGTTACGAACTTTTGGGCCAATCTAATATTTGATAAATCCACAAGTAAAGCCATTTGGACCAGGATTTTTCTTTCTGGAAAAGTTTTTAACTAAAAATTAAATTTCTTAAGTAGAGAAATTAGTAGACAAATTATAGAGAAATACTGTTAATTCAGTTTATTTCTTCTTGAGTGAACTTTGGTAGTTTTGTCTTTCTTTTTTTGCATGTGTGTGCTATACAAGTAGTTTTATCTTTCATGGGGTTGGTTCATCTTACCCAAGATGTTGAATGTATAGACATAAAGCCATTTGAATAGTTTTATCTTTTTAATATCTGTAGAATCCATACCAATATTACTTCTTCTGTTCCTGATATTGATAATTTATGTCTCCTCTCTCTTTTTCTCATCAGTCTGCCTAGAGGTTTATCAATTTTATCAATCTTTCTCAAAGAACCAGCCTTTAGGTTCACTGATTTCCTCTATAGTTTTCTGTTTCGTTGTTTTTCACATTGAAATGTATTATTTTCTTTTTACTACTTACATTTGGTTTAATTTGTTGTTGTTTTAGTTTCTTAAGGTATAACCGAGGCCATTAATTTTAGACCTTTTATCTTTTCTTATATAGGCACTTAGTACCAAATATTGTCTCATTTAGTAGAACCCGCAGGTTCTGATATGTTTTCATTTTTATTCAGTTCAAATAATTTTTCATTTCACTTTGATTTATTCATTGACCAGGGGTTATTTAAAAGTATGGTTTTTAGTTTCCAGGTATTTGGGGATTTTCTAGACATCTTTTTGTAACTCCTTTATAATTTACATTCATTGTGCCAAGGAGCATGCTTTTTATTATTTAAATCCTATTAAATTCACTGAGCCATTTTATGACTCAAAATATGCTCTACTTTAGTGAATGTTATGAAAAATACTGTGTATTTAGCTTGTTATTTTATGGAGTGTTCTGTCAACGTCAGTTGGGTCAAGTTGGTTGATAGTATAGTTATATTTCTTGTGTCCTTGCTGATTTTCTTTCCACTTGTTCTATCAAATATTTACAAGAAAGGAACTGAAATCTCCAACCATATTCTGTATTTGCCTGGATATTTTTGCAGTCCTATAAATATTATTAAGCTTTTTTTCTGGGATGCAGTTCATTGGAGAAAATTTGGTTCTCTTAGGTCTTGTTATTATGCTTTGTTAGGTAAGTCTGGCAAAGCACTTAGTCTAATGTTAATTATTCCCCACAACTGAAGTATCCACTTGTTGAATATTCTAACCAATGCTTTGTGCATTGTGAGTTTTTGTCATCTGATTTGTTGAGGCAGACATCACTCTGTGTGAGTACCAGGCTCCGATCTCCAGTTCTTTTGAGATGTGTTTTCTTTCATTACAGGCATGCACTGTACTTTGTTGATTATAGAAAGGAGATTCTCAATAGATTTCCACTGTACTATGCGCTCTGTTCCATTACTCTGTCTTGTGAACTTCAGCTACCTTAGACTCCATAGAATCTTAGCTCTTGACTCCTTCAGTTCAGTTCAGTTCAGTTTGCTCAGTCGTGTCCGACTCTTTGCAACCCCATGAATCGCAGCACTCCAGGCCCCCCTGTCCATCACCAACTCCCGGAGTTCACTCAAACTCATGTCCATCGAGTCTCTGATGCTATCCAGCCATCTCATCCTCTGTCGTCCCCTTCTCCTCCTGCCCCCAATCCCTCCCAGCATCAGAGTCTTTTCCAGTGAGTCAACTCGTCACATGAGGTGGCCAAAGTACTGGAGTTTCAGCTTTAGCACCATTCCTTCCAAAGAACATCCAGGACTGACCTCCTTTAGAATGGACTGGTTGGATCTCCTTGCAGTCCAAGGGCCTCTCAAGAGTCTTCTCCAACACCACAATTCAAACTCATCAATTATTTGGCGCTCAGCTCTTCACAGTCCAGCTCTCACATCCATACATGACCAGTGGAAAAACCACAGCCTTGACTCTTTAAATCATCACATTTGCCAGCCTCCACCTGGGTTCTATCTGTAGTGATCTTTTTTCCCCTTGTTTCTGATGTCTCGCTTGTCCAATATTGATGTATTTATTCAGCCTTTTTTATTCTTACAACTTCATAGTCCATCTTTTTCTGCATTTTCCTTTCAGTCTTTTTTCTTAATATTTAATTTATGGCTCTTTTTGACAGCCTTATGTTGGGGTCTTTTTTTAAATTTTGATTTTGACTATAACTTTTAATTTGATTGTTTATTATTTAGATTTTTATCCAATGTAATTGTTGATATAGTTGTTTATATGTTTCATTTTGCTTGGATTTGCTTTAATTATGTGCATTTCCTGTTTCTTATTACTGAAATAATTTTTAGTATTTCATTTAAATTTCTGTTTTTAAATCTATTTCTCATTGTATTATTTTCAGTTGTTACACTGAAGATTACATCTTTAACTTATTTCATTAACGTGCATCTTTAATGCATCCCATTCTAGTTCAGCTTTTCTGATTTTGCTTATCCCAAGGAATAGTTTTTTATTTCACCTTCAATTTTGAAAGATAGTTTTTCTTGATACACGGTTCTTAATTGACAGTTTTTTCCTCTCATCACTTCAAATGTTGTTTTGGCTTTCATAATTTCTGATGTCAAGTTAGCTGTAATCTTAAGATTGTTCTTTTATGTTAAGGATTTTTTGTTCTCTGGCCTCTCTCCTGTTCTCTCTTTAACTCTGACTTTTAGTCTTTTTGCTATCATGCATAGAGATCCAGGCTTTCCTGATAACTCAGTTGGTAAAGAATCCACCTGCAATGCAGGAGACCCCGGTTTGATTCCTGGGTCAAAGATAAAGTTTTACTCATTTCCAGTTAGGCTGCTTTTAATTTCTTTTTCTTGCCTGATAGCTCAGGCTAGAGCCTCCATTACAACATTGAATAGAAGTGGTAAGATTAGACAGTTTTGTCTTGTTCCTGATCTTAGTCAACATTCAGTCTTTTTCATCATTATGTATGATGTTGGCATAAGATTTTGTTAAACCCCTTTTATCAGGTTAAGAAAGTGCCATTCAAGTCCTAGTTTACCAACAACATTTTTAATGACAGATATTGGATGTTCTCAAATTTATTTTTGTGACTACTGAGACGATCATATTTTTCCTAATCTAATTGTTGATATGGTGAATTACATTGATTGATTTTCAAATATAAAACACTTTTTCATTTCCAGTATAAAGCTCCATTTGGTCATGATGTCTTGTCTTTTCGTGTTTATACTGTTTCATTTGATTTGCTAAAATTACATTTATAACTTTTACATCTGTTTTCGTAAGCAATATTTGTCTGCAGTTTTATTTCCTTGTAGTTTTCTTTGTATTTGGTGTCAGGAAATTTCTAGCTTCACAGAATGTGTTGGAAGTATTATTTATTTTCCAGTTTTTTGGAAGAGTTTGTATAGAATTGGTGTCATTTCTTTGTTAATCGTTAGATTGGCCCAAAAGTTCGTTAGGGTTTTTCTGTAAGATGTTACGAACTTTTGGGCCAATCTAATATTTGATAAATCCACAAGTAAAGCCATTTGGACCAGGATTTTTCTTTCTGGAAAAGTTTTTAACTAAAAATTAAATTTCTTAAGTAGAGAAATTAGTAGACAAATTATAGAGAAATACTGTTAATTCAGTTTATTTCTTCTTGAGTGAACTTTGGTAGTTTTGTCTTTCTTTTTTTGCATGTGTGTGCTATACAAGTAGTTTTATCTTTCATGGGGTTGGTTCATCTTACCCAAGATGTTGAATGTATAGACATAAAGCCATTTGAATAGTTTTATCTTTTTAATATCTGTAGAATCCATACCAATATTACTTCTTCTGTTCCTGATATTGATAATTTATGTCTCCTCTCTCTTTTTCTCATCAGTCTGCCTAGAGGTTTATCAATTTTATCAATCTTTCTCAAAGAACCAGCCTTTAGGTTCACTGATTTCCTCTATAGTTTTCTGTTTCGTTGTTTTTCACATTGAAATGTATTATTTTCTTTTTACTACTTACATTTGGTTTAATTTGTTGTTGTTTTAGTTTCTTAAGGTATAACCGAGGCCATTAATTTTAGACCTTTTATCTTTTCTTATATAGGCACTTAGTACCAAATATTGTCTCATTTAGTAGAACCCGCAGGTTCTGATATGTTTTCATTTTTATTCAGTTCAAATAATTTTTCATTTCACTTTGATTTATTCATTGACCAGGGGTTATTTAAAAGTATGGTTTTTAGTTTCCAGGTATTTGGGGATTTTCTAGACATCTTTTTGTAACTCCTTTATAATTTACATTCATTGTGCCAAGGAGCATGCTTTTTATTATTTAAATCCTATTAAATTCACTGAGCCATTTTATGACTCAAAATATGCTCTACTTTAGTGAATGTTATGAAAAATACTGTGTATTTAGCTTGTTATTTTATGGAGTGTTCTGTCAACGTCAGTTGGGTCAAGTTGGTTGATAGTATAGTTATATTTCTTGTGTCCTTGCTGATTTTCTTTCCACTTGTTCTATCAAATATTTACAAGAAAGGAACTGAAATCTCCAACCATATTCTGTATTTGCCTGGATATTTTTGCAGTCCTATAAATATTATTAAGCTTTTTTTCTGGGATGCAGTTCATTGGAGAAAATTTGGTTCTCTTAGGTCTTGTTATTATGCTTTGTTAGGTAAGTCTGGCAAAGCACTTAGTCTAATGTTAATTATTCCCCACAACTGAAGTATCCACTTGTTGAATATTCTAACCAATGCTTTGTGCATTGTGAGTTTTTGTCATCTGATTTGTTGAGGCAGACATCACTCTGTGTGAGTACCAGGCTCCGATCTCCAGTTCTTTTGAGATGTGTTTTCTTTCATTACAGGCATGCACTGTACTTTGTTGATTATAGAAAGGAGATTCTCAATAGATTTCCACTGTACTATGCGCTCTGTTCCATTACTCTGTCTTGTGAACTTCAGCTACCTTAGACTCCATAGAATCTTAGCTCTTGACTCCTTCAGTTCAGTTCAGTTCAGTTTGCTCAGTCGTGTCCGACTCTTTGCAACCCCATGAATCGCAGCACTCCAGGCCCCCCTGTCCATCATCAACTCCCGGAGTTCACTCAAACTCATGTCCATCGAGTCTCTGATGCTATCCAGCCATCTCATCCTCTGTCGTCCCCTTCTCCTCCTGCCCCCAATCCCTCCCAGCATCAGAGTCTTTTCCAGTGAGTCAACTCGTCACATGAGGTGGCCAAAGTACTGGAGTTTCAGCTTTAGCACCATTCCTTCCAAAGAACATCCAGGACTGACCTCCTTTAGAATGGACTGGTTGGATCTCCTTGCAGTCCAAGGGCCTCTCAAGAGTCTTCTCCAACACCACAATTCAAACTCATCAATTATTTGGCGCTCAGCTCTTCACAGTCCAGCTCTCACATCCATACATGACCAGTGGAAAAACCACAGCCTTGACTCTTTAAATCATCACATTTGCCAGCCTCCACCTGGGTTCTATCTGTAGTGATCTTTTTTCCCCTTGTTTCTGATGTCTCGCTTGTCCAATATTGATGTATTTATTCAGCCTTTTTTATTCTTACAACTTCATAGTCCATCTTTTTCTGCATTTTCCTTTCAGTCTTTTTTCTTAATATTTAATTTATGGCTCTTTTTGACAGCCTTATGTTGGGGTCTTTTTTTAAATTTTGATTTTGACTATAACTTTTAATTTGATTGTTTATTATTTAGATTTTTATCCAATGTAATTGTTGATATAGTTGTTTATATGTTTCATTTTGCTTGGATTTGCTTTAATTATGTGCATTTCCTGTTTCTTATTACTGAAATAATTTTTAGTATTTCATTTAAATTTCTGTTTTTAAATCTATTTCTCATTGTATTATTTTCAGTTGTTACACTGAAGATTACATCTTTAACTTATTTCATTAACGTGCATCTTTAATGCATCCCATTCTAGTTCAGCTTTTCTGATTTTGCTTATCCCAAGGAATAGTTTTTTATTTCACCTTCAATTTTGAAAGATAGTTTTTCTTGATACACGGTTCTTAATTGACAGTTTTTTCCTCTCATCACTTCAAATGTTGTTTTGGCTTTCATAATTTCTGATGTCAAGTTAGCTGTAATCTTAAGATTGTTCTTTTATGTTAAGGATTTTTTGTTCTCTGGCCTCTCTCCTGTTCTCTCTTTAACTCTGACTTTTAGTCTTTTTGCTATCATGCATAGAGATCCAGGCTTTCCTGATAACTCAGTTGGTAAAGAATCCACCTGCAATGCAGGAGACCCCGGTTTGATTCCTGGGTCAGGAAGATCTACTGGAGAAAGGATAGGCTGTCCACTCCAGTATTCTGTGGCTCAGCTGGTAAAGAATCTGCCTGCAATGTGGGAGACCTGGGTTGGATCCCTGGGTTGGGAAGATCCCCTGGAGAAGGGAAAGGCTACCCACTCCAGTATTCTAGCCTAAAGAATTCCATGGACTGCGTTGTCTTTGGGGTTGGACACGACTGAGTGACTTTCACTAGTCACAGAGTGGTTTCACTAGATACAGAGTGGTTTTCTTTTTGTTTATCCCACTTGTTCATTGTACTTTTTGACTGTGTGAATTAGTGTTTTCCACCAAATTTGGAAACTTTAGTTTTCTTTTTTTTTGCTTTCACAACTGAATTGTCAAGAACTGAATAAACTTTCTGCCTTAAAAGTGGTCTTTTGGCAAAGAGGACATAGATACTCCTACAGAAGCGCACATTTAAGTAAAAACTTTATCTCTTAAAACAATTAAAGTATAATTGATTTAAAATGTTGTGTTAGTTTCAATATACAGCAAAGTGAGTTAGTTATATCAGCATAGCATGCCAGGCTCCTTTGTCCATGGAATTCTCCAGGCAGCAATACTGGAGTGGGTAGCATATCCCTTCTCCAAGGGATTTTCCCAACCCAGGAATTGAATTGGGGTCTCCTTCATTGCAGGTGGATTCTTTACCAGCTCAGCTACCAGGGAATATACATATATATATACATGAAAGTGAAGTCGCTCAGTCGTGTCCGACTCTTTGTGACCCCATGGACTGTAGCCTATCAGGCTCCTCCGTCCATGGGATTTTCCAGGCAAGAGTGCTAGAGTGGATTGCCATTTCCTTCTCCAGGGGAACTTCCTGACCCAGGAATCGAACCCGGGTCTCCTGCATTGCAGGCAGAGGCTTTACTGTCTGAGCCACCAGGGAAGCTCATAAACATATGAAGTGAAGTGAAGTCGCTCAGCCGTGTCTGACTCTTTGCGACCCCATGGACTGTAGCCTACTAGGCTCTTCTGTCCATGGGATTTTCCAGGCAATAGTCCTGGAGTGGATTGCCATTTCCTTCTCCAGGGGATCTTCCCAACCCAGGGATCGAACCCGGGTCTCCTGCATTGTAGACAGACACTTTACCATCTGAGCCACATATATACATATTTTTTTCCCTCAGATTCTTTTCCCTTTTGCAGGAAATTGTTTCTTAAAATGTTTGGTTTGTTCATTTTTTTTTCTCCTTCTTGGTATTCCACTTACACATACATTACTCCGCTTGTTCTTGTCCCACAGATCTTTTGAGGTCCTGTTCATTGTCCTTATTTTTCTTCTTTTTGTACTCCAGATTAGGGAACATATTGATCTTTCTTTAAAGTTCACTTATTTTGGTTTTGCTCATCTGTATCTTGACCTCTTTAGTGAATTTTAATTTTTGCATTTATTTTTAGCTTTTCAGTATCCTTTTTGAAAAATACAGTTTGTACATCTCTGATGAGATTTCCTATCTGCTCATTCATTGCTGCTTGCTCCTTGGAAGAAAAGCTATGACAAACTTAGGCATCATATTTAAAAGCAGAGAGATTACTTTACTGACAAAGGTCCATTTAGTCAAAGCTATAGTTTTTCCAGTAGTCATGTATGGATGTGAGAGTTGGACCATAAAGAAGGCTGAATGCCAAAGAATTGATGCTTTTGAACTGTGTTGTTGGAAAAGACTCTTGAGAGTCCCTTGGACCGGTGATCAAACCAGTCCTTCCTAAAGGAGATCAATCTTGAATATTCATTGGAAGGACTGATGCTGAAGCTGAAGAACCAATATTTTGGCCACCTGATGTGAAGAGCTGACTCACTAAAAAAGACCCTGATGCTGGGAAAGATTGAAGGCAGGAGGAGAAGGGGATGACAGAGGGTGAGATGGTTGGATGGCATCACCGACTCAATGGACATGAGTTTGAGCAAGCTCTGGGAGATGGTGAAGGACAGGGAAACCTGGTGTGCTGCAGTCTGTGGGGTCATAAAGAGTCGGAAATGACTGACTGAACAACAACAACAACAACATCCATTGGCACTATTGTTTCTTTTCCTATTTGAACAGTTTGTGATAGCTGCCAAGAAACCTCTGTTTGCTAGAATTAATATCTGATTTATTCATAGTGTCTATTTATTTTTGTCTTATACATTGTTATTGTCTAGTCATTAAGTAGTGTCTGACTCTTGCTACTGAGTGGACTGTAGCCCACCAGGCTCCTCTGTCCATGGAATTTCCCAGGCAAGAATACTGGAGTTGGTTGTCATTCCCTTCTCCAGAGCATCTTCCCAACCCAGGTATCAGACCTGTGTCTTCTACATTGGCAGACAGATTCTTTACCACTAAGCCACCAGGAAAGCCCTGATTCACAATTAATTGTTTGTTTGCACGTGGGGTTATTTTTACTTAAAGCTTAAACATCATAGCCACTCTAGATTCGGTTCGATTCAGCTGTGTTCTTTTGGGTATTATTGTTTTATTTAGTATTGTTTTGTTTTTGTACTTTTCTCACCTGAAACTACAGAATTACTCTCCGTCTCTAGGCAATTTCTGATATAGCTATGTTGTTACGATTTCCCACTACTGCTTTTTTAGTGTGATTCTTTGAGGCAGTTGGGGTGGTCTGTTTTGTTCCTTGGTTGTCAGCCAGGAATTTAGATTGAGATAGAGCTAATCTTGTCTGCTTCTCTTCTGTGAATGATTCCCTATACTTAGGTACTTCAGGTACATTCTGCTTCATTTTCCTCCCACAGAGATGGACACTGACTTAACTGCTTCTAAGTGCTCTAACAAAATACCCCAGGTTGACTTAAACAACAAACGTTCGTATCTCACAGTTCTAGGGACTGAGAAGTGTGGTGTCAAAGTGCCAGCGTGGTTAATGGCTGGGTGAGAACACCTATTTTGATTTGTTGATGGCTGCCTTCTTTCTGTTGCTTCATATGGTAAGGAAGGGCTGCTGCTGCTAAGTTGCTTCAGTTGTGCCCGACTCTGTGCGACCCCATAGACGGCAGCCCACCAGGCTACCCTATCCCTGGGATTCTCAAGGCAAGAATACTGGAGTGGGTTGCCATTTCCTTCTCCAATGAATGAAAGTGAAAAGTGAAAGTGAAGTCACTCAGTCGTGTCCGACTCTTAGCGACTCCATGGACTGCAGCCCACCAGGCTCCTCCGTCCATGGGATTTTCCAGGCAAGAGTACTGGAGTGGCTTGCCATTGCCGTCTCCGAAGGAAGGGCTATGGTATCTTAATCATGTTACAAAGGCAGTAATTCAGTTATAGCGGATCTATTCTCATGACAGCATCTAAACCTAATCGCCTTCCAAAGGCCCCACCTCCAGATACAATCACATTGGCAATCAGGGCTTCAACATACAAGTTTTCCGAGGACACACTCAGTCCATAGCATGTATGGGCATGCATTCAGTTATAAAAGGCATCTAGTACATTGCTCTCTAATCTATGAGTAATGCTTTACTTGACTTCCTGAAAAATTTCCCCAACTCTATGTTGTTGAGCTGTCAGCCTGAGATTCAGGCAGATTTTATATTCATATTTGGGTCATACTCCTTTTGTGATTCTCTTAGTGCCAACATTTCCCCCTTTAAATTTCCTGTACTCTTTCAGACTTGACCTCTTATTCTAATACCATGGTCCAACAAGGTGGTTGTTTTCTCCTGTTACTGCTATGATGAACAGGAGTGCCCTCATACGAGAAAGCCATGGAATGGTGACATTTTTGAAATGTGGCTTTTTGGATTTTGTACAGTATCTCTGAATTATTATTTTTTCTGTGTTGTTAGGTGTTACTTTATCTGTTGGAAATTTTGTTCCACCATGTATTTCTTAACTTTTATCAGAAGTACTCTTAATTTTAACCTTAAAATTGCATTATAACAAAACTTTTAAAATAAAAGTTCTTCACTTGAGAGAATTTTTATATTTAAATTTTATCTTGTATATCTATTACTGATAGTTTGTTAATGTGTGCTGCTGCTGCATCGTTGCATCAGTCATGTCCGACTCTGTGCAACCCCATAGATGGCAGCCCACCAGGCTCCCCCGTCCCTGGGATTCTCCAGGCAAGAACACTGGAGTGGGTTGCCATTTCCGTCTCCAATGCATGAAAGTGAAAAGTGAAAGTGAAGTCACTCAGTCATGTCCAGCTCTTAGCGACTCCATGGACTGCGGCCCACCAGGCTCCTCCATCCATGGGATTCTCCAGGCAAGAGTACTGGAGTGGGTTGCCAGTGCCTTTTTAATGCGTAGAATTCTTCAAAGACCATTTTATTAATCAGAGTATATTTAACATTTTTAAAAATTGAAAATGTAATCTCTCAGATATTTACCTTTCATTCACAGTTATGAGTCAGTGAGCTTCCCAGGTGGCACTAATGGTAAAGAACCCGCCTGCCAATGCAGGAGACAGAGGAGAGGCGTGTTTGACCTCTGGGTCAGGAAGCTCCCCTGGAGGATGGCAGGTCAACCGACTCCAATATTCTTGCCCAGAGAATCCCATGGACAGAGGAACCTGGTGGGCTATACTTCATAGGGTCGCAAAGAGAAGGACACAAATGAGGTGACTTAGTACACACAGCATAAGTCAATAGCTCTCAAATTGATGGACACACAATTTTGGCTGAAGATTATTTTATGTTTCCACCTCAAGAAACCTTTATTTGCTAAGCGTTTCAGTAGTTTTTATGTATAGATTTCTGTGCTGATGTGAGTGTATATAAATTTAGAACAATTACAGTAAAAGTTTTGCTATCTGGGATATTGAGTTAATTTTTGTGGGTTTTTTTTTTTTAATTGCAGAGATTTCACTATTTTAAAGTACAAAAACTTTTCTCTTTAAATATTTTTCCTGAATATATATGTTCATCATAAAATATTATCAGTTATTGAGTACAGGAAGAAAAGCAATAAAAGTTACCCATCACACTTGCCACCAAAAAGTTCAGTTCAATTCAGTCACTCAGTCATGTCAGACTCTTTGTGACCCCATCAAGTGCAGCATCCCCTGTCCATCACCAACTCTTGCAACTTATTCACAACTCATGTCCATTGAGTCAGTGATACCATCCAACCATCTCATCTTCTGTCATCCCCTTCTCCTTTCACCTTCAATCTTTCCCAGCATCAGGGTCTTTTCAGGTGAGTCAGTTCTTCACAGCAGGTGGCCAGAGTATTGGAGTCTCAGCTTCAGCATCAGTCCTTCCAGTGAATATTCAGGACTGATTTCCTTTAGGATTGACTGGTTTGATCTCTTTGCTGTCCAAGGAACTCTCAAGAGTCTTCTCCAACACCACAGTTCAAAAGGAGCAATTTTTCAGCACTCAGCTTTCTTTATACTCCAACTCTCACATCCTTACATGACTACTGGAAAAACCATAGCTTTGACTAGACAGACTTTATTGACAAAGTAATGTCTCTGCTTTTTAATATGTTGTCTAGGTTGATCAAAGCTTTTCTTCCAAGGAGCAGGCATCTTTTAATTTCATGGCTGCAGTTACCATTGCAGTGATCTTGGAGCCGCCAAAAGTAAAGTCTGTCACTATTTATATTATTTTCCTATCTATTTGCCATGAAGTGACGGGACCATATGCCATGATCTTAGTTTTCTAAATGTTGAGTTTTAAGCCAACTTTTTCACTCTACTCTTTCACTTTCATCAAGAGGCTCTTTAGTTCTTCACTCTCTGCCATAAGGGTGGTGTCATCTGCATATCTGAGGTTATTGATATTTCTCCTGGCAATCTTGATTCCAGCTTGTGCTTCATCTAGCCTGGCATTTTGCATGATGTACTCCTCATAGAGTTCCTGATGAACTATGGAATGAGGTTCGTGACATTATACAGGAAACAGGGATCAAGACCATCCCCATGGAAAAGAAATGCAAAAAAGCAAAATGGCTGTCTGGAGAAGCCTTACAAATAGCACTGAAAAGAAGAGAGGCGAAAAGCAAAGGAGAAAAGAAAAGATATAAGCATCTGAATGCAGAGTTCCAAAGAATAGCAAGAAGAGATAAGAAAGCCTTCTT
>SJYX01020562.1:48985-80454 GCA_006410675.1 Oreotragus oreotragus | reverse complement strand
GAAGAATTGATGCTTTTGAACTGTGGTGTTGGAGAAGACTCTTGAGAGTCCCTTGGACTGCAAGGAGATCCAACCAGTCCATTCTGAAGGAGATCAACCCTGGGATTTCTTTGGAAGGAATGATGCTAAAGCTGAAACTCCAGTACTTTGGCCACCTCATGCAAAGAGTTGACTCCTTGGAAAAGACTCTGATGCTGGGATGGATTGGGGGCAGGAGGAGAAGGGGACGACCGAGGATGAGATGGCTGGATGGCATCACGGACTCGATGGACATGAGTCTGAGTGAACTCTGGGAGATGGTGATGGATAGGGAGGCCTGGTGTGCTGCGGTTCATGGGGTCGCAAAGAGTCAGACATGACTGAGCGACTGAACTGAACTGAACTGAACTCTGCATAGAAGTTAAATAAGCAGGTGACAATGTACAACTTTGACATACTTCTTTCCCAATTTGAACCAGTCTGTTGTTCCATGTCCAGTTTTAACTGTTGCCTCTTGACCTGCACACAGATTTCTTAAGAGGCAGACCAGGTGGTCTGGTATTCCCATCTCTTTCAGAATTTTCCGCAGTTTGTGGTGATCCACACAGTCAAAGGCTTTGGCATAGTCAATAAATGAGGAGTAGATGTTTTTCTAGATCTCTCTTGCTTTTTTCAGTGATCCAACGGCTGTTGGCAATTTGATCTCTGGTTCCTCTGCCTTTTCTAAATCCAGCTTGAACAGCTGGAAGTTCATGAAACATGTAATGTTAAAGCCTGGCTTGGAGAATTTTAAGCGTTATTTTGCTAGAGTGTGAGATGAATGCAATTCTGCGGTAGTTTGAGCGTTCTTTGGCATTGCCTTTCTTTTGTTTTGGAATGAAAACTGACCTTCTCCAGTCCTGTGGCCACTGCTGAGTTTTCCCAGTTTGCTGGCATATTGAGTGTAGCACTTTCACAGCATCATCTTTTAGGATTTCAAATAGCTTAACTGTAATTCCATCACCTCCACTAGTTTTGTTTGTATAGATGCTTCCTAAGGCCCACTTGACTTCGCATTGCAGGATGTCTGGCTCTAGGTGAGTGATCACACAATCATGCTTATCTGGGTCACTAAGATCTTTTTTGTATAGTTCGTCTGTGTTTTCTTACCACCTCTTCTTAATATCTTCTGCTTCTGTTAAGTCCATATCATTTGGATGCCCATGTTTGCATGAAATGTTCCCTTGATAGCTCTAATTTTCTTGAAGAGATCTCTAGTCTTTCCCTTTGTATTCAGTTCAGTTCAGTCGCTCAGTCGTGTCCGACTCTTTGCGACCCCATGAATCGCAGCACACCAGNATATCTTCTGCTTCTGTTAAGTCCATATCATTTGGATGCCCATGTTTGCATGAAATGTTCCCTTGATAGCTCTAATTTTCTTGAAGAGATCTCTAGTCTTTCCCTTTGTATTCAGTTCAGTTCAGTCGCTCAGTCGTGTCCGACTCTTTGCGACCCCATGAATCGCAGCACACCAGGCCTCCCTGTCCATCACCATCTCCTGGAGTTCACTCAGACTCACATCCATCGAGTCCGTGATGCCATCCAGCCATCTCATCCTCTGTCGTCCCCTTCTCCTCCCGCCCCCAATCCCTCCCAGCATCAGAGTCTTTTCCAAGGAGTCAACTCTTCGCATGAGGTGGCCAAAGTACTGGAGTTTCAGCTTTAGCATCATTCCTTCCAAGGAAATCCCAGGGCTGATCTCCTTCAGAATGGACTGCTTGGATCTCCTTGCAGTCCAAGGGACTCTCAAGAGTCTTCTCCAACACCACAGTTCAAAAGCATCAATTCTTCAGTGCTCAGCCTTCTTCACAGTCCAACTCTCACATCTATACATGACCACTGGAAAAACCATAGCCTTGACTACACGGACCTTAGTCGGCAAAGTAATGTCTGCTTTTGAATATACTATCTAGGTTGGTCATAACTCTCTTCCAAGGAGTAAGCATTTTTTAATTTCATGGCTGCAGTCACCGTGTGCAGTGATTTGGGAGCCCAAAGAAATAAAGTCTGACAGTGTTTGCACTGTTTCCCCATCTGTTTCCCATAAAGTGGTGGGACCAGATGCCATGATCTTTGTTTTCTGAATGTTGAGCTTTAAACCAACTTTTTCAGTCTCCACTTTCACTTTCATCAAGAGGCTTTTTAGTTCCTCTTCACTTTCTGCCATAAAGGTGGTGTCATCTGCATATCTGAGGTTATTGATATTTCTCCTGGCAATCTTGATTCCAGCTTGTGCTTCTTCCAGCCCAGCGTTTCTAATGATGTACTCAGCATAGAAGTTAAATAAGCAGGGTGACAGTATACAGCTTTGATGTACTCCTTTTCCTATTTGGAACCAGTCTGTTGTTCCATGTCCAGTTCGAACTATTGCTTCCTGACCTGCATATGGGTTTCTCAAGAGGCAGGTCGGGTGGTCTGGTATTCCCATCTCTTTCAGAGTTTTCCACAGTTTATTGGGATCCACATAGTCAAAGGCTTTGGCATAGTCAATAAAGCAGAAATAGATGTTTTTCTGGAACTCTCTTGCTTTTTCCATGATCCAGTGGATGTTGGCACTTTGATCTCTGGTTCCTATGCCTGTTCTAAAACCAGCTTGAATATCTGGGAGTTCACAGTTCACGTATTGCTGAAGCCTGGCTTGGAGAATTTTGAGCATGACTTTACTAGCATGTGAGATGAGTGCAATTGTGCAGTAGTTTGAGCATTCTTTGGCATTGTGTTTGTTTTGGATTGGAATGAAAAGTGACCTTTTCCAGTCCTGTGGCCACTGCTGAGTTTTCCAAATTTGCTGGCATATTGAGTGCAACACTTTCACAGCATCATCCTTCAGGATTTGAAATAGCTCAACAGGAATTCCATCACCTCCACTAGCTTTGTTCGTAGTGATGCTTTCTATGGCCCACTTGACTTCACATTCCAGGATGTCTGGCTCTAGGTGAGTGATCACGCCATCGTGTTTATCTGGGTTTGTGAAGATCTTTTTTGTACAGTTCTTTTGTGTATTCTTGCCACCTCTTCTTAATATCTTCTGCTTCTGTTAGGTTCATACCATTTCCCTTTGTATTATTTTCCTCTATTTCTTTATATTGATCACTGAGGAAGGCTTTTTTATCTCTCCTTGCTGTTCTTTGGAACTCTGCATTCAAATAGGTGTATTTTTCCTTTTCTCCTTTGTCTTTAGCTTCTCTTCTTTTCTCAGCTATTTTTAAGGCACCCTCAGACAACCATTGTGCTGTACTGCATTTCTTTTTCTTGGAGATAGTCTTGATCAGTGCTTCCTGTACAGTGTCATGAACCTCCATGAAGAACTATAGTTCTTCAGGCACTCTGTCCATCAGTAGATCTAATTCCATCAATCTATTTGTCACTTTCATTGTATGATCGTAAGGGATTTTATATAGGTCATACCTGAATGATCTATTTGTTTTCCCCATTTTCTTCAATTTAAGTCTGAATTTTGCAGTAAGGAGTTCATAATCTGAGCTACAGTCAGCTCCTATCCTTGTTGTCAGGTGTTAGTGTAAGTAAAGGATCGCCACAGACATAATTTTGGACACCAGGTTGCTTCTTGTTACCTGTGTGTATTTTTCCAGGGAGCTTTTGTGCTAGGCTTGTTGTGTTCCTCAAACACTCTTCATCTTTGTTCCAATAGTTGATGTATAGGAGATGCCTCATACTCCCTGCTGGCTTTGCTGCTGTGTTTGCTTAGAGTTAACCTCAGGGATCTAATGAGGGAAAGAGCTGCAGCAGGGCTGCTTAAAGCTGAAAGATCCTGGAACTCAAAAAGAAGGATCAGGCACCCCAGTGGTAGGGAGACCCTAGTGTCCTCACTCTACATGAGGACTGACTCACAGTGGTAGGCTGTAAGAGGAGTTGAGCGCTGCAGATAGCCTTGTGTTTGTAGAATTCTTTAGGAACGTCCAGTGTTGTCACCCGGGGAAGGCAATGGCACCCCACCCCAGTTCTCTTGCCTGGAAAATCCAATGGACGGAGTAGCTTGGTGGGCTGCAGTCCATGGGGTCGCTAACAGTCGGACAGACTGAGCGACTTCACTTTCACTTTTCTCTTTCATGCATTGGAGAAGGAAATGGCAACCCACTCCAGTATTCTTGCCTGGAGAATCCCAGGGATGGGGGAGCCTGGTGGGATGCCGTCTATGGGGTCACACAGAGTAGGACACGACTGAAGTGACTTAGCAGCAGCAGCAGCAGTGTTGTCACCAATTTGTTTTTTAAGTTCCACATTGTAATAATGCGTAAAATTTTCCATAAAATCATGAATAAAAATTTCAGTCATAAAAATTTATTGAGAAATACTCACTATTGACTTACTGTATGTAATATACCTGTTACTATGTTTTTAAAATTTGGAATAATAAAATTTGCTCCGCTAAATAGTCATTTTAGAATATCATATATGTTTTTCTTTGTATAGTGGGTTCCACACAAGCCATTTATGGTTTAAATACCCTATTTTTCTTATGTAGCTTAAATTTTTTAAAGACTTTATAAAATATATAGATTCACGATAATTTTTTCATAATGATAAATTTTAATTTACATACTATTTTAAAGTTTAAATATTACTGAATAGGTCTATTTGAGAATGTCAGACTTTCAAAATTACTTTCCTATAAATATTTTGTTCTACTTTTTCTTATTTATTTCAAGGGTAGGGATGGTTTTCCCCTTTTCTGAGGCAAAACAACTGGTCAGAGCAGAGTTTGGAAGAATCGATGAACTTGTGCTGCTACAGAAAGGTGCCTAGTTAGAATATTTCTCCCTTGGTATAAAAGGATTATCTTCATGTTGCCTTAATTCATGAAGTCTTCTGAATTTTAAAATTTAAGTGTGTAGTCTTTGCAGTCATAAATAGGAGTGTCTGACTTCTTAAAGCCTTTGGATACAATATAACTGAAATGTTTTAGAAATAATGATTTTAGAAGGGCTTTAAACATTTGTAAACATATGAGTTTTAAAAATCCAAATTTACCCTTGATAATTAGGGATTATAAAAGGATGAAAAGTTTTGGCTGGAGATTGTGATTTACATAGAAATATGTAGCAATATTATTTCCTGAAATGAGGAGGTGGGTGGAGAAAGATTAATTGTTGTTAGTGCTCAATAGTCCTGAATAATAAGTTGTAATTCATACGCAGATGGTTCTTATAAATTTACACTTTGACACTGGATGAAATTGATAGATGTCAGGCATTATAGCATAAACAGCCAAGGAAGAGATTTTAATGTCCTTTTACTCATGTACACTAGTTTGAAGATGACCTAACTGTCTGTTAGCAGTGGGTACCCTTCAGTCTTTGTATTTTGTATTTTTCTTTAATTGAAAGCAAAATACATATTTTATGTATTTTCTATATTTTTGCAAAAACATTTACAAGTACCTTTACTACATTTGTCAGAAAATAAGTTAAACTATGAAATAGTAAAAAATTTTATAATGCCTTTTGCTAAGTACATTATAAGGATACAAGGATACACTTAGCTGAAAGTCATTTTAATTGAAATAGGAATCATCTGGAAAGGTTATTTTTGCTTTAATTATCCTTTTTAGGAGTGCTTGTCACTGTAAGTAAAATAGGAGGAAATAGGAAATTTTACGCAGCTGCATTTCATCTAACATATAGGTGAGTAATCTAGGAAAGTGATGTCAGTCACTATGTGATAGGAAGATTGCTTAATATTAGGCTTTTGTGTTGAATAGCATTATATTTGCCTAGAATCATTTTAATAGAGAATTTTTGTGTAGTGTGCATTGATAATTTAGAAAATGAAACTGGTTTTGCACTTTGCTCATATGCCAGTTTTTTGTGTGTTTTTTCTTTTTTTTTTAATGGATTAAGGGCCTAAAGGAATAGAGGAAGTGAATGGACACTGATGTTTCAAAATATCTCATTTTGCCTAAAAGCAAGTACCGCAGATAAATGCCCATAAAGGGATTTCTTTCTTAAGCCCCGTGGATTTTTCCCCCGCACAACTTTTTGTGTGAGTTAGAAATGAAAACCATTCATCTAGTGCCCCAAAGAACGGCCTTATTGAATGGAATAACAGTGTAATGTACCATTGAAGGCAGGATTGAAAGTGATTATCTTGTTAACTCTTGACAGTTACCGCCAGCTTGAAATGGAACCGGCAGGCTTGATTTGCAAATGAATTAGAGCTTTTTCATTTTGTGCCAGGATCATCTTTTTATATTCTGATATGACAGATGCCATGTTCCAGGCTTTTGTTTTTCTTTGGTTTTATACTTGCAAATAAAAAACAAAAGATTATGATAGTCATTTTATTTGCATCTTTTCTCTTGGAGTTTATTCTTTGTGTAGAAGTTTTTAATCTTATATTTTTCAAAAATTTGTTTGACTATTATTGTTTTTATCAGAATTAAGTTTGATTAATTTAAGTAAGGTAGTAATTGGGTGAAAGAGAAGCATTTATTGGCTTTTAAGGGGTAGAAATTTACAAATAGAATAGTGTGGTTAATAAAAACGTAACTTTAGGCTAAATTTAATTCAATTAGCTTTTTTATTTTTTATTTTGATATAAGTTCATAGTTGTAAAGAAGTTTCAAGAATAGTACAAGAAACTCCCATGTACTCTTTGCCCAAATTCACCAGTTGTTTACCATTTGTACTTCCTTATCACCCCTCCCTCCCTCCTCTTCCTTCCTCCTTTCTCTACACACATATTTATAAATGCATATATTTTTTTGAACCAAAAGAGAATATATTGGAAACATTGTTCCCCATAAATACTCTAGTACACACATTCTAAGAGCAAAGACATTCTCTCAGGTAACCATGAGTAATAGATTTTGAGAATTCAGAGTTAAAAGTTTTTTTTGGTGTGTTTTTTCCTCCTCTCGTATTGATAAAAAATCAATGTGAGGGTTTTTGTGTTTTATCTACAAAGTTATACTATTTATGTTTATATTTAATCATCTTAAATAAATTTTGTGATTTTAGTGCATTTTTAATGTATAACTTATTAATATGGAACATTGTTTTCTTGTCCAGATAGTTTTTATTATTGAAGAATTAATATACTTAAAACTTGTATATTCCATTTAATATAAGTGTAGTAGTTAACGTAGCCCTCCCCCGCATCTAGGTAACATGCATTTTCCATCCAGAAATGTCTTCATTGACATATATACACATAGACTCATATTCTTGTGGAGTTTTAAGTTAAATATCTTTAACTTATTGCATGAAGATTGAAAATTTAAAGTTCTATGAGTACTTTTCTTTGTGAACAATTACATTTTGTTCTATACAAATCTTAATAAAATATGGAACTTAAGAATAAATTGTTCCGCATTTTACACTGTTGACTTTCCAAGGTAAACATTGGCACTGTGGCCTGTTTCATAAAATAGGAACTGCAGGCATTTATAACATATATCATGTTAATATGATCTGTTGAGAACTTTTATCAAAATGCCAGTCTTTTAAAGATATGATTAAGTATATTGGTAAACATCACCAAACTAAGTAAGTGTTTACCAGAGCCTACTGTTTTTGAGTTATAAAATGATAGTCTGAAGGGAAACTGTTTGGAATCAATTAAGAAGAAAGCAGGACTGTTTCTAAATATTCCATCTTCACTCTCTTATCATAAATTCCATTCTCTCTTCCTCTACTCCTCTTCCCCCAATCTTTAGGATAGTTGGGTTGATCCAGGTATGTCTGGTATATTATGTTTTTATGATATGTTTAAGTTTGACATTTCTGTATATAAAGGATGACCATTTAATATTTTGTCCTGACTTTGACATAAGAATGCTGTTAATAGTTCAGTCAGGATATGAGAAATCAGAACTTTCCCAGGCAAAGGAGGATATATGGTTCATCACCTTATTTCCGTGTCATCTTGTAAAATATGATAACCTGATACAGATTTAAATGTTAAAATTTTTAATGTAAGTATAGTTGTGAACCTATAAAGTGACTTAAGATTTGAAATATTCAGAATACTATTTCAGTGTTGCCCGACTTGAATCCTTAAACTATTTTATAGTATTTACATCTTTTAAGAATTTTATTTACTTGCCCTACAATAGATAATAGCCCTATATTGCTTGCAATTTAAATACTTTCTTAATGTTTAGAATTATGAATTTGGAGGATAGATGAATTCCTGAAAATGTTTTTATGATTTTATATAGTCCTGCTTTATAAAAATGTAATACCTGTAAAACTGATTATTCAGTGTCAAACTAAACTATCTTTAGTTAATGAAGGAAATGTCATTTTCCCCCAGTGTACTAGAATGTTTCTTACTGATTAGGCTAAGTTCAGTTTTTAGATGGAGTAATTAACATTTATCTTTTTTCATGTTACTCTTCCTTTCTCCAACTCTCATTTTGTAGAGTTGAATTGTTTTCATGGTAAAGTTTCTATCTTTCAGTGTGGTCTTTACAGTTATTTCTTTTGTTTTTATTTCATTTTTTGGTTATTCTTTTGTTTAGTTTTTTCAGCTAATATTTTTATTTTGTAAAATTAAGAAAATTCTTATTTTTTTAATGTAAGGTAGAGTAAAAGCAGATAGGAGAAGCTAAGTTCTCAATTTTTGAATTTATCTCCCCATATTTTGTTGACTCTTCCTTTCTTAATTTGTATCTGTCCTTTGCAGTTTGGATTCTGAGACCCTGTTCATTGTCAGTGATGCTGTCAATGACTATCATGAATCAAAATAATAAGAAGACAATAAAGCATGATTTACCTCTGTCTCCCCATCCCTCAGTTTCCCAAAATCATAATAACTTCATATGGATTAATAGCTTGAATACAGGTAGAATTCAAGTGATTTAAATCAGGAGTCAGCAGAATCTTTCTGTGAAGGGTCAGATAGTAAAAATTTTAGGCTTTGTGGGACAGAGGCAAAATTGAGGATATTATGTTACTATTTATATAATAAGAAAGAAGATACAATCTACAATTTTATTTCCAAATGTGAAATACAGTTATTTAGCAGATTTTTTGGTAATAAAAGTGTGTAAATATGAAGAATGGAATTCTTCAGGGAAAATATCATTTCACTTAATTGAGGTTCATAGTTAGTATTCTCTGTTATCAAATGTGTTTACAAACATTCATCCATTAATCCTAATTTGTGATGAGATTTTTTTTAAATAGTTCATCTTTGAAATTTTTTTTCACAGATTAGTACTGCTGAGTAGTGATCATAATCCACGAACACATGATTTTAATTGAACATTGTAATTCCTTGGAATACTTATATAAAAAATCCATTAGATTCTTTTCTTGATGTTTGCCTTGTAGTTATTACACTAAAGATTAACCACTTTTACTTTGAGGGGACGCTCCTCAGTTGCACACATGAATGGGTTTGGAAGTATGGAAGCTTTCTTTGCACTTGCATTGAGATTGGAAAAATACTAGTGGAACTGTAATTTGAGCTTGGAAAATATATTCCTTGAAAGATATGTGGGAATGGAGACCTTGCTTATGTTTTAATTTTGACAGGATGGGAACTGTATAAAGCAGCTTGACATTATTTTGTGACCCAAACAGTGTAAGCTGTTTTTGTTCGTTTGTATTTGTTTATTTTTGGTTATGCTGGGTCTTTATTGCTACACGCGGGCGTGCGAGGGGGTGCACAGGCTGCCATTGCAGCGGCTTCTCTCGTTGCAGAGCATGCGCTCTAGGGGCACGGGCTTCAGTAGTTGCGGCTTATGGACGCAGCAGTTGTGGCCCATAGGCTTTAGTTGCTCCGTGGTATGTGGAGTCCTCCCAGACCAGGGAGTGATCCCATGTCCTCTGTATTGGCAAGCAGATTCCTATCCACCCTACCACGAGGGAAGTCCTCTTAGTTGTTTTTGAACTGACTTTAATGCAATATAAGTTTTGCATGTAAGCATTGTGTTGCCTGGCTGGCTGCAGTCATGGTGTTGCAAAGAGGTGTAACACTCACAACTGAGTGACTTAACTGATTGTGTTGCCTTTTAATTTTTGATTGAATTCATTAGAAAATGTTATTAACTCCTCTGCTGCTGGTGAGTCGCTTCAGTCGTGTCCGACTCTGAGATCCCATATAAGGCAGCCCATCAGGCTCCCCTGTCCCTGGGATTCTCCAGGCAAGAACGCTGGCGTGGGTTGCCATTGCCTTCTCCAATATTAACTCCTCACCTAAAGCTAATTTCCATTGCTGTTCAGTATTCAGTATAAGTGGTCGAGGGTCATTCTTNCAGGCTCCCCTGTCCCTGGGATTCTCCAGGCAAGAACGCTGGCGTGGGTTGCCATTGCCTTCTCCAATATTAACTCCTCACCTAAAGCTAATTTCCATTGCTGTTCAGTATTCAGTATAAGTGGTCGAGGGTCATTCTTTTCATTTACAAAAATTTTAACCTTGACCTTTCTTATGAAGAATCACAATAAAACGTTACCATTGTTAAGACATTAAAGTGCTGTATATGCTGTGTGCTATGTTGCTCAGTTGTGTCTGACTCTTTGCGACCCCATGGACTGTAGCCCGCCAGGCTTCTCTGCCCATGTGGATTCTCCAGGCAAGAATACTGGAGTGGGTTCCCTCCTCCAAGGAGCAAACCCAAGTCTCTATCATACTGGCGGATTCTTTACTGTCTGAGCCACCAGAGAAACCCAAAGTGCTGTATGTATTAGAGCAGTCAGGATATTTAGCTTCTATTTCTGTCAAAAATGTGCCAAACTCAAAATGAGCAAGTCCACAAAAGTAAATGAGATTCACTGTTGACACACCCGGTTCATTAATACATGATACATTCAAATATTTTCACAAAGTGTTAATATTTGCTCATCACTAATACAGTGAGTAATCATAGGCTTTAAATTTTCACATATGCTTACATTTTTACAAGCTTTGTAAATTTGTCCAACTAAGCCTCTTTTGGTTCTGTGCATATTTTAACCACCATCCTGTGTAACATATCTTATTAGATTCCATATCAGATTGTACTGAATTACTGTTTTCCCAATTTTCTTGAAAATATTTTCATGTTATACGTAGACTTCTCACAGAGGCTGTAATTCTTAAGTCACTTCAGATTCAGATCTGACTCCTCAAATAAGCAACGCTGAGCATTATCAGTAACATCTGTGGATTCATCAAGTGCCAAGGAAAACTACTCAAAATTATTTGCCTTGTCTTTGACTATTGATGATACTCCCTATGTCCTCAACTTTCAAGCAACTTTTCTTGCTGAAAGGCTAATAGTTTTAACAAGTCTATTTTCTCCAGACACATTCCTTTGCCTGCTGCAGTAAAATATGATTTAATCAACTCTGTGTTAAATGGCTTTCATTTATTGGTGAACAAATACACCACTAAGAAACCCATTTGTATTTTTTATTTTTGTGAAGACACTCTGCCATGATGAGTCCTTCCATTTTAAATTTTCTCATTTTTTCTTACTCTTGCTTTCCTGTATGTTGGAAATATCCTGAAGGCTGCTTAGTTTGGTAGTGTCAACCTGTATTGTATTCATTCAGCACAGCTATATAGTCATTGTATAATAAATGCAATGCATTGCCATTTAATTGGATAAAATAATCTATAGTGCATTGTGCCTTACAAGCATGTCATTTGAAGTACCCCCCCCCCCGTTCTTTTCTGGTTTTGACATGATTGGTATATACTGGTATTAAAACAAAATTTAAATGTCACGTTACAGCAGTTTATGAAGCTCTTGAAACTCTGTTGAGTCATACTGAAGCACTGTGATTTTTGTGCTCTGAGCTGCAGTGCAAACCAGTGAAAGTGCCACATGCGATCTCTGTTGTGACAACGGAGCAGTTGTAGCGCTAGGACAGTTATGAAAACAGGTACAAGAATGAGTGTAGTTGAGTCCCAACAAAACTTTAAACTGACACTAAAATTTGAACTTCAATACTTTCCACATATCACAAAATATTATTTTTATTTTTCTTAATCATTTAAGAATATAAAAATTATTCTCATGTGCTGCACACAAACAGGTGGCAGTGTGAATATGGTCCATGCGCCACAGTTTGCAGACCCCTGATTTAGACTTTCAGCTCAAGAGAATAGTTGGCAATTCTTTAAATTCTCTATTGGCCCACAGACACTATATTAAATATTTGATGGAAAGTGCTTATGAATTCAGTGTTATCTTTATTTTATACATGTGAATATAAAGCCACTTGTGGTAAGAAAGTAACTCCTAAAAGACTCTTCTATTGTATTTTCACTTTATATGAACTAGAGAAAACAAAACTCTTTCTTACATTCAAGGCTATTTCAAGGCTCTAGAACTTATCACATATTATTTCCTCCTGTGTACATGTAAATTGTCCTCACTCAGCTTAGATTTTATTAGAAAAGACTAAGAGTAAAAAAAAAAAAAACAGACTCCTAGGATTATTGGATAGCTTCTGTAATCAGTGAAACTCTGGAAACCAAGTTACGAAAATGATCAGAAGTTAAGACAGCTATATCATGGTATCAGTGGACCTAATATACAGACATCAACACCATCACTACTAGCATGGCTGCCACTGGACTTATAATACCATTGCTGATGTTACCTAGAATAATCTTTCTATTCTTGTCTTCAATTTACTCTTGATCAAAGTTCCTAGAATAATCCCCATCTCACTATATTTGGATTACTTTGAATTCAAAGCTCACCTAAGTTGGAATAGTATTCAGATTCTGGGTGGCTTAAAATGCATGAGAAATAGACTGAATAAGGCTTGACAATGAGTAAGCATAACAGTGAAATAAAATGAAGGAAAAATTCCCTGGTTTTCTAAACTGTGTCTTATATTCCTGTTATTCTGTCTTATACATTCCTGTGTTATTTCTTCACAGTACATTTAAATGTTATACATTGACATTTGTTATATATACATACAAATGTTATATATTTGTATGAACGTTGTGTGTGTTTCACACCTATCTATGAGTTCTTTGCAACCTTTGCTATCTGCTATGTTCATTATTGTATCCCTGATACGAGAATTTTAGAGCACAGAATTTGACCCAAAGGTTCCGCTCAGTAATGATGAATGACTAAATGATATAAGCTAGGGCCAAATCAAGATGGCTTCAGTAGAAAGGCATTGAAAAGTTTTGAGCAGGGAAATGATGTGATCCATTTTTATATGATTGAACTGTCTCTTTTGGGATAGGTGGATGGGAGGGAAACAATGGTAGAAGTGAGGAAAATAATTAGGAGGGTATTAAAACAGATGAGGCCAAGGGTGATGGTAGCTGGACTAGGATGGTAGCAATTGGTAGGTACAGATAAATAGTTTCTGTGGTTACTAAGGAGGCAGAATCAATAGGACTTAGTGACAGATTGTCTATGTAGGGAGAGAAGAAAATAAAGAGGTTTGATTCTTAGGTTTTTGGCTTGAGAACAAATGTTGGGACTCCTTTTTGAATTAATGAAATACTGAAAAAAATCAGATTTGAACTTAAGAGTTCAGTTTTTGGCCTATTGAATATAAATTTTTGGTTTTGATTTTTGAGACATCCAAATAGAAATGTTAAATAGACATTTGGATAAATGAATCTGAAACTTCTGAAGACTGTGCTTTTGTTATTTACCTGTAGGTAATGCTGAGAGCAAGATTGGTTGAGAAGAAAATATAGAACAAGATGAGGGCATAGGACCAGACCTTGAGGAGCTCTAACCTTTGATGGCTGGAGAAAGGGACATGAACCTACAAAGAAAACGAGTCATTTTTTCAAAGGTTTAAAACCTGAATGATGCAATATCACAGAAGGCAAATGAGCAGAGGGTGTGCAGGAAGGAGTGTTCAACAGTTTCAGATACTCCTGAGAAAGATATAAAGACAAGGATGATACAGTGGCATTTGGACTTGGTAACATGGAGACACCACCAACGACTTTAGGAAGAGAAGATTTTGGATGTGATAGGAGGTAGGAATGTGGAGACTTGGCGTCTATGTAGTTTTTCAAAAGGTTTGACTGGGAAGCAGAGAAGTAAGTAGCATGGTAGCTGAGGAGTCCAATTCCAGGCCAGAATTCTGTGTCTCCCATTACAAGCAGACCCTTCACCATCTGAGCCACAAGGAAGTCCAATCTTTTAGACTCAACCATTAAGCACTGTTGTTCCCAGACTGGCTGCTTCAATTCAGAGTCCTTATTTGGGATCTGAAATACTTTTCTGCACTTTGATTCAGTACTTTTCCATTCCTAGCCCTTCCCATTTTCTTTCCCCATGGTTCACTGGTTCATAAAGAGTCAAGAGCCTTTTGCTCCAGGATTCTCAGTAGTGAGACAACCATTCTTCTCACTACCTCTCTGCCCACCCCAGTGCATCCACCTGACCATCACCCACGCTGTTCTTTGAGGGGAAAATGTAACATTAGTCTCCTTTTTGACTCTTGGTTGCACTGTTATCAGTAAGAAAATGAAGCTTTGATTGTTACTTTCAGTTTGACTCATTGTCCTAGCTCACTAACCCTTACCTTAACCCAACCTTAACCCCTGATTGCCCCACAGTAGCAGTACAGGGTGGGAGAAAGACAAAAAATAAGAGAAGAACTGAAGTCCTTGAAAAAGCCAGAGGAGCTGATTCCAGAGCCCTTGTGGTTGCAATGGCCTTTGTTTGAAGGCATCTCAATCATCACCTCTATGAAGGATTTCCTAGACTCTGCTACCCACAGCTTCTGCCTTTTCCTCATTGTCTTAGTCTCCCAAGAAACACACTCGTGAAATCAGACTTCTGATAGAGCATTTCTAATACTTTGTTGTGCTGTTTACTTCTCTGCTTTTCCAGTGAGACCTTCCAGTTCTAATTTTGTGAATATTAGTTAATGTTCAGCTCAGTTCATTTCAGTCGCTCAGTCATGTCGGACTCTGTGCGACCCCGTGAATCGCAGCACACCAGTGATATGTAAATAAACTGTTTTAGTTAACCATATCCGAAGACCTAAAGATTTTTTATCTTTAATGTGTAGTTTTGGGAAAGTTAGAGTTTGATTGACATTGCATACTAAGAATCTATACTTATCCAAAAGCTTCATATGATACCAAAGCAGAAGGTTCACTTGAACAAATATTTAACTTGGGAAATGGATACAGACATGGAAGCCACATAAAGTAAGTTTTCTATAAGGGCAGTGCAATTGACCTTGATAACCACAGATTTAATATTCTGTCTGTTCAAAGGGGATATGTGTTGTGTGTGAGTATTTGTAGTTTTCATGTGTCATGATAAGGTGTATGTACAGGATGGTTTTCAGGAGTCATGTCACTTAGCTGGTGCACGAGACCAGCTAACTGCTCAGCACTGTATCTCTGAGTGGCTTTGTATCCTTCTGATCTTAATGATCTGAGCAATTCTCATGAAGGATCTGATGATGTTGATAATAATGAGTAATATATGCTAACAGTAATCCGCTAGGCACTTTACATGTATTATTACATTCACAGTTCAGGGTACTTGGAAGTTCCTGTGCTTAGTTGCTCAGTCGTGTCCGAATCTTTGCTTCCCCGTGGACTGTAGCCCACAAGGCTCCTCTCCATGGAATTCTCCAGGCAAGAATACTGGAGTGAGTTGCCATGCCCTCCTCCAGGATATCTTCCCAACCCAGGCATCGAACACAGGTCTCTTGCATTGCAGGTGGATTCTTTACTATCTAAGCCAATATTTACTGAATGCAAGGAGTGACTAGAGGTTTAGAAATGTAAGAAGTTGTTATGAACATAATAGAAGTGGGAGTTTGGTTCTTGTACAATAAATATACAGAATTTGAAACTGTGTCAAGGAAGAGGAAGCCTGTTTTAAGCAGATGAATGCTTGAACAAAAAAAAATCATGGAAATGATAATGAACTCGTCTGAGAAGAGGGACATTTTGGATAGCAGTAGACAATTATTAGCCAGATATTATAGATTATATAGCAGAGAGAGACAAACTTGGGGCTTGAAAACATTGATATTAGGGCAAAGAGTGTTGGAGGAATTTTGGTGAAGTGATAGGAAGCAAAACTAATATAGACAAAGTGGAAAGGAAGGGAATGTGGCAGAACTCGGACCAATCTGGATCAATTATTAAAGGGTTCACCTTTTCTGTTTATTTCATGCATTCAGCTCTATTTCCAGTTTCACATTCTCCAGCTCTAAATTTAATTCACTCATATCTTATATATTCATGTATCAAGTTTAGAATGATTCAATTAGTATTAAACACTGTAGAGAGTTTTAAGTTGGACAGGAATGTACACTGAGTCTTTAAAGCAAACACTGAAGGTAACAGGCTTATATACAGATAATTTATGAATCTTTTTTAAACCTATGGAGAATAGGAAAGGTGTGGGTTGAGTATAGACCTGTAGAAGCTCAAATAGAAGAAATGCAGGCAGCATTTCTGTTGTAAAAGAATGAGCTTTAGATTCAGTAGAGCAATTTTGGCCATCTTAGGAAGTTACTTTCCTACCTTAAGTTACTCTATGCCGATCTCTTATTTACAAAATGAAGATAATGTACTACTCCATAGAGCTGCAGTAGGGATTAAAAAAACTATTTAAAAAATTAGCCAATAGTAATGTATTTTGTGGAGAAGGCAATGGCACCCCACTCCAGTACTCTTGCCTGGCAAATCCCATGGACGGAGGAGCCTGGTGGGCTGCCATCCATGGGGTTGCAAAGAGTCGGACACGACTGAGTGACTTCACTTTCACGTTTCACTTTCATGCATTGGAGAAGCAAATGGCAACCCGCTCTAGTGTTCTTGCCTGGAGAGTCCCAGGGATGGGGGAGCCTGGTGGGCTGCCGTCTATGGGGTTGCACAGAGTCGAACACAACTGAAACGACTTAGCAATGTATTTTGATGGAAGAAATTTTGGAAAACACAAGCGAAGCATTAAAGTGAAAATAAAAATCAGTCAAAATCCCACTGCTTAATATTCTTAACATTTTAGTTTATAACCTCCTAGTTATATGTAGATCAGTTCAGTTTTCAGCTCAGTCATGTCTGACTTTTTTGCGACCCCGTGAATCGCAGCACACCAGGCCTCCCTGTCCGTCACCAACTCCCGGAGTTCACTCAGACTCACGTCCATCGAGTCAGTGATGCCATCCAGCCATCTCATCCTCTGTCATCCCATTCTCCTCCTGCCCCCAATCCCTCCCAGCATCAGAGTCTTTTCAATGAGTCAACTCTTCGCATGAGGTGGCCAAAGTACTGGAGTTTCAGCTTTAGCATCATTCCTTCCAAAGAAATCCCAGGGCTGATCTCCTTCAGAATGGATTGGTTGGATATCGTTGCAGTCCAAGGGACTCTCAAGAGTCTTCTCCAACACCACAGTTCAAAAGCATCCATTCTTTGGTGCTCAGCATTCTTCACAGTCCAACTCTCACATCCATACATGACCACTGGAAAAACTACTGGTCATTATGTAGTAAGTTTCTGTAAATATTTTAGATGTGCACAAAATAAATATGTGCTTGAAATCTTTGGGGTGGAGTGTTCAATATTTGCCATTAGCTCAATTTCAATGATATTTAAACACTGTTGTATCACTAATATTTGGTCAACTTATTCTATTAATTCTAAAAGAAATGTAACATTTTTTGTTACAATTTGTGTATTTATTTAGTTCTATAAATATTCTTTTCTGATATATTTTAAGAATATTATTTTTTAAACTTTTTATCTCCACTAGATCTAAAGAGATAAATTGTCATCTTTAAGGTATAATCTAGGTTTTCAAATTAATTTACATTAGTTCTTCAAAGTAGGTTTTGTGGTTAAAATAATTTACATGCATGTATAAAAGTATTTTTAAACAATTCTAACATCATACTATACTGTAATAGGCTCTTTTTAAAAACTCAGTATACCGGAAGAACATTTTCATGGAAATACTCAACTACATCATAATTTTTAATGACTATATAGTTTTCTGTTATTTGAATATTATCATGCTTTCTGTCATAATTTGGCATTAATAGGCATTTAATTTATTCCAAATTTGTTGTTTCATTGTTGTTTTTTGTCTTATGTTAAACACAATGGAGTGATTAGTTTCTTATGACTCTACACTGGGACACAACATTGGGATACTGCATAATACTACACAATATTACTACAATGGGATACTACATTGGGATACAACATTGAGATAAGACCAGAGATGTAGAACTTTCAGGTCAAAGGCTTTATGTGTATTAATGAAAACATGAAACATTTTCCTATTTTCCTCTGAAAAATTTGTATTATTTTCTGTTCTCACAAGTAACACATGAGGGTCCTGATTCCCTATACCTTTGCCAACAATAAAAACATTTTCATTTGTTTTTATCTTTGCTTGTTTCCTAGGTGAAAAATGGCATTTGGTTTTATCTTGCAGATCTGTGCACTATAATATGTCCCTGAATGTTAGCCATTTATATAGATTTTTCTTTTTGTGAATATTGTGAGAATTCAATGAGATTGTAAGTGTAAATGATAAGGCTTAGCTTCTGGTATGTATTATCCTTTTATTAAGAGTCATTGTTCTTTTTACTTAAATCCTCACTCCTTTGCATTTCCTTTCCCAGTCATGGTGCTAGTAGGAGAATACCAAAATCTTGTTTCATTGTTAAGGTTATTGTTTTTACAGAGAGACAGTAATAAATTATCTCTTGATTAAATTTTGGACAGTGAACTTGGGGTGCCTTGTTGCACATTTGTCTTTTAATAGCTTGTATGATGTGATCTACTTCACCTCTCTAAGCCTCAGTTATCTCATCTATAAAGTAGGGGTAATAATTTTCTCTCTTTATAATAAAGTTACCTTTATAGTTTTCAATGAGCTAATTGATGTAAACACTTAGTACAGTGCTAGGCACATACTGTCAGTATTTTCTTAGACAGTAAGAAGGTCGGTTTACTTATTAATAAATAATGATCAAGGATTTGAGTACCAAGAAATGCAAAGAAGTCTTTAGGAAATGGCAAATTGTTTGACTTGAGGAGAATCTTGCATTATATGCTGAGGAGTTTAATACTATACTTTTATTTGCTAGCACTATTAGGTGATTACCAGATTAAAATCATACGTTAGTGTTTTGTTTCCTTTTAGAGTGTCAGTCTGGTTACAAAGGAAAACATCAGAGGGAAGAGAAAAAAACATCAAACGACTTTAATAATTGAATAATCAATTTCTGAGTTATTGAAAGTTTGCTTTTCTCAGGAAAAATAAATATGTTGCATTTTCTCTTAATTTTAACAGTTGAAGATGTTAGTAGAATCAGTTCAGTTCAGTCACTCAGTCATGTCTGACTCTTTGCAACCCCATGAATTGCAGCCCACCAGGCCTCCCTGTCCATCACCAACTCCCGGAGTTTACTCATGTCTATCGAGTCGATGATGCCATCCAGCCGTGTCATCCTCCTGCCCCCAGTCCCTCCCAGCATCAGAGTCTTTTCCAATGAATCAGCTCTTCACATGAGGTGACCAAAGTATTGGAGTTTCAGCTTTAGCATCAGTCCTTCCAAAGAACACCCAAGACTGATCTACTTTAGAATGGACTGGTTGGATCTCCTTGCAGTCCAAGGGACTCTCAAGAGTCTTCTCCAACACCACAGTTCAAAAGCATCAATTCTTCAGCACTCAGCTTTCTTCACAGTCCCAACTCTCACATCCATACATGACCACTGGAAAAACCATAGCCTNAGACTGATCTACTTTAGAATGGACCGGTTGGATCTCCTTGCAGTCCAAGGGACTCTCAAGAGTCTTCTCCAACACCACAGTTCAAAAGCATCAATTCTTCAGCACTCAGCTTTCTTCACAGTCCCAACTCTCACATCCATACATGACCACTGGAAAAACCATAGCCTTGGCTAGACGGACCTTTGTTGGCAAAGTAATGTCTCTGCTTTTCATTATGCTATCTAGGTTGGTCATAAGTTTTCTTCCAAGGAGTAAGCGTCTTTTAATTTCATGGCTGCAATCACCAGCTGCAGTGATTTTGGAGCCAATACTTATATGTGTTTGTTATCTTCTATTTATAATTGTTTACTGTTTACACATGTAGGTAGATACTGCTTTTAGGAAGCTTTTGGAACATTAGTTTATGATAATGAACTTTCTTGAAAGTCAAAATTTTATTTAATTGTATTTATTATAAATGATAACTATATTTAAATATAAATTAATATTTAACAAATAGATAAATTTATTTAGGTTTAAGTACTAGAGGTGAAATATATTGATTTATTTGCCCTTTTAAAAATTACTCTAGTCCTGGAAGAGAAATAAACATAACATAAAATTAATAAATAATTTTTAAATCTCATGATCATTTATCCTTTTTTTACACCCTCATTTTATTTAGAATTAGAAATCAGAAACAATGCAAGTTTCTAAGAGTAGTGGATATGTTAACCTGTTGTATTTTTATGAACAGAATAGTATGTAAACAGTAAAAATATTATATGTAAACATTTCTTGACACTTCAAGAGCTGTTTAACTATAGTATATAATTAAGTGATGAAAAAATTTAAGGTATGTAAGTACATAATAAATCAATGACTATTCCATACTTGTAAGAAAATAAGTGTATTTGTTTGCTTACATAAGAAGGGAGGGAAAAACTAAAACATGTTTGCGGTATTATCTTAGTTGGTAGGATGTCAGGTGATTTTTATTTTCTTCTTCATTAGAACCAGCTGTGATTTTGAATTTCTGTATAATAATCATTGTTATTTGTGGGACTGCTAGTCCATATGGTACCTTTGAGCCTAATTGGAAAAGCCGCCCTTTCTGATGAATGCAGTACCACAGCAGAATGTACTGCTTGGCCGGGGCACATAGCTTTTAGCTTCTACTGCCCCGTTTAGTTTTTCTTTTTTTCCTCCCACATAATGAGCAACATGCAAAATTGCACATGATACCCTTGAAAACTTACATTTAAAAATTTCTTAAAATTAAAGATGAAAAGAAATATATAACCTTTTAACCTGCATCTATTCTGGGCAGGGTATTCTCCTTACTTGACCTCTAACAGATCACGTGGGACCTTTGGGCTTGGTCTTCCTGCCTCTTTTCTGCTTACCCACTTTGCTAAAATGAAATTAATCCTTCAGGATCCTGATAAAATTACCCCTTGTCTTTGAAATATTTCCCAACCACTCTAACACACGTGACTGTTTCTCTTGTTTTAAATTTCTCTTGAACCAGGTCAAGCACATGGATTGAAGGGAGTGGTGGCAGACAAGTTGCATCTCACTTGCTTACTGCAAACAATTGGCAGTGACTCCTTAGAGCACAGTGTTAAGAATGATTCTTGAACTACATCTGGTTTCAGTGGGAAAGAGGATTGCCACTCATTAGGAGTCTTAGTGCTGCATGTGGAAATAGCACATAGGTAGCATGTTCACATGCATTTTCCTTGCCTGGCTTAGATGTTAACTATTTCATGTATTCACCTAGATTTGACATTATGGATTAAACATCCAAGATACTTTTCATCGATAATGTTTATTTTGTTGTTATTGTTTTTATTATCCACTTAGAATTTATCATGGGGCCTAAGAAAGGTATGAGGGTACTCAGTAAGTATATTTCAGCTGCTCTTCCTTCATTCTCAATGTTCAGTTCTTTTTCTAGTATAATTTCCCTTGGTCTGAAGCACTTTCTTTAGCAGTTTTTTTAAATATCAGATCTACTTGTGCTGAATTCTCTTAGTTTTTCTTCATCTGAGACTGTTGTTTAGAGAATAACTTGGAAAATACTAAAACCTCTTTTCTTTCTCATGTAGGCCTTTTTGTGACACCCCAAAACTGTTTACCTGAATGAATGTAACTTACAATATGTACCAACTTGTGTTACAGCTTCCCACTGGAATAAACTGTGTGTGTGTGTCCTAAGTCCTCAGCTGTTTAATATGTTTACTTTAAACTTGTCCTGGTATAATGGATGCTCAGTAATATTTGTGAAACTAATTAATTTTAAAAAGAGAATAGTACACATAAAATTCAGTAACCATAGTACACTTGTCTGTGTGAATGATTTATAAATTCTAGAGCAAAATTTATTGTAAATAATAATCGGTCAGATCAATAACTACTTGTAAAATACAAATGTCTGAAAACAGCCGTTATGCAATCTGGTCACCTAAGAATATATATTTGAAAAAGTGAAAATGAAGTTGCTCAGTCATGTCCGAGTCTTTGCGACCCCATGGAGTGTAGCCTACCAGGTTCCTCCCTCCCTGGGATTTTTCCAGGCAAGAATACTGGAGTGGGTTGCCATTTCCTTCTCCTATATATATATACTTTCAGGAGAAAAGTACTAAGAATTCCAACCAAACCTAGTAAGTTGAATCTGAGAATTTCAGGAAGATCTTCTTGAAACTTGGTGATATTCTGTATTTTTGTTATTGGGGTTAAAAATATTTTAAAAATTAGGTTATTAAGAAATTATTTCTGCTTACTTTTTTCAGTGTACTTTTAAATTCTGCTTCCATTCAGAGATCAGGATAGAAGAATGTACTGATTATGTTAAGATATAGATGGCACTTTTATTGGATGATGTCCATTGGGCCAAGCTCTTTTTGTGTATTTATTTGAAAAGTAGACTGCCTTTCATTTGTAAGTATTAACAATTGAAATAGATTTTACGGTGGTTAAAAAAGCTAACATCTATAAAGATATTTCTTGATTTTGAAAGTGAAATGCAGTCCATTAATCTGTCATACTGAACCAGTAATTATTGAGTGCTGGTATATGCATGCTGATTATCTTCAGTCCTTTATTTGAGTTTAAGAATGGCAAATTAGAGAAGATATATATCCTGACAAAGTTATTTAGTTAAGCAGTAGAGTTGGATTTTGAACCCAGGTTTTTCTTAAATTTATAATATTACCAGATTTTTCATTAATAACATTTGATACTAACAGAAAAGGTCTTATACATGTAAAAAATTTGTTAATTATTATTTACGATAGGAGGTATAGATATATTTATAACTTATAACTCAAGCTTTTAAAAACCTTTACTGCCATTATTAAAAAAAAAAAAAACCCAGCTCACATAGATTTTTGCTTTATGTGAGAGTAGAAAATTAGCTGTGATCTTATTTCTTATAGCTGTAGAAAACTGCAGCATAATAATCTTTTAAAAGTAGATAATATGTTTAGTTCATGACCAAAAAACCTGTAAAAACCTTATTACTTAAGTTAAACTGTTTTTCACAATTATTGTAAAATGCATATTTTGTGTGGGTTAATACATGTACATTACTGATTATAAATACATTTAATCTTGTATTTCTTGGTGAATGAAATGAGGCTTTGATGCTACTTTATTTAGTTACATGTATTATAGTTTCTGTTTTGTAATAGATACTGATTTTTGGCTTACTTTCTGAAATGGTTTTGATTTATATTTTATTTTGTTATTTTTCTACTTCCCACCCAAGCAGTTACTTTTCTTTTGGATGTCTTTCGTTTAATTTGTTATAAAATATTGCTTATAAAAGTCAATTCATAATAGATTTTAGATTGATTTAATAGTGATGAGTAAAATTTACTAGGAGAAGCAAGTGATTAAAAAATTTTCTCCAGGTTTGTAGTTTACAGTTTTGATGCAAAATATTGAAAGCAAAGGAGAATGTCATCATCAAGTGGAATGTTGTTTTTTTAAAATAAATACTATTATTAATTTTGGCTCCTTGACCAGATTCCCTAAGACCATTTTAAAACCCGAATGATCATTTTGGTGTAATTTGTTCTCACACTTTTTTTAAAGTGTTGATCTCTTCCTAGTAAGACCAGACCTAAATAATCAGTCTGTTTGTTTAGAAATTTCTTAAGAGGATAAGCTGTAAAAAAAAAAAAAAAAAAAGAGGATAAGCTGTATAATAGCAAGAATTTCTAGATTTAGAGCATGCTTTCTTTGGCAGAATAATGAAATCTGTTTACCACAAAGGTAAATCATTAACTTTATTTTAATTTTATTCTTGTCTGCCATAGTGTGATTGATGTGTGGCATCATCTTCTTACTGGAAGGAGACCTAACATCAACACTGACAAGTGTCACAAGGTTTATTTAGGACAACCTCAGCCTTGTCCCAGTTAGCTTCAAGATGTCTGCCTCATACATGTTGAGCCACTGCATTTCCTGCTTTAAAGCCTTGTGTTATGCCAACATAACTATCTGTGCTGCCTCAACTACAAATTGGATGAACAGCCCGTGACACTTTTTCAATATTATTACATTAAACCAAGTGGATTTTGATTGATAACCTAATATTCAACTAATGCAAAACATCAATCATGGCAAGTATATTAATTATTTAATATTGCAGTCTAATTCAGAAATCGATGTGCTGCATGAGGGGAAGGGAAACTCATGGTTCCCAGAAGATTTAAGACAGGGAATGATTAAAAAAAGACCTGCTGTACTCCTGTGTGTTAGTTCGATACAAATCTTTATTCATTTGCCAATAATCTCTTCCCATTTTCCACTTCAGGACCATTTTATCAGTTTTGAAACCTATAATTGAATTAAGTCTGCTTTCAGCACAGGGCAAAAGGAGTTGCACAAATATTGATGAAGTCATGACAGGGACAACCCAAGAGACAGACCACTAAAGAGGACAGGCTTTATACCATTTGTTGCAAGATCCTTCTGTCAATGTCTTGAATCTTATCTCTCTATATTAAAAAAAAAATTGTTTTAGCCTTTTGGAACCACTCTTAAAGACTTTTGTGTTAAAATATCTATCACAATAACAGATTTATATAGCATATTACAATATATAGTATACTTTCATATATTTTATCTTGCTTATTTTTTCACAGCCACCCTATGTGTTAGGTAAAACAAGAGTTAAAAATTTTGCACATCATAGGTGAACCATTTGAGCTTCAGAGAAGTTGGATTATTACCTAAGCTCATTCAACTGTTTTGTTGTAGAACTTAGATTTAAAATATTTTACCTCTGCTACTGCTAAGTCACTTCAGTCGTGTCCGACTCTGTGTGACCCCATAGACAGCAGCCCACCAGGCTCCCCCGTCCCTGGGATTTTCCAGGCAAGAACACTGGAGTGGGTTGCCATTTCCTTCTCCAATTTTACCTCTAGAACCGGTGTTATACATCATGCTCTCTCATGTAGTATTTATGTACTCATGATGGTTTATATGTATTATTTTGAGATGGCCACCCTTCCTTGTCTTTCTGCCCAAAGTAAGACTAACAAAACTGATTTTCATGAAGAATTTGTTGAAACTTCAGTGTCCCAAGCTATGATACATATTAAGCTTTACAAATATGCAAACCTTCTAGATATAAATGAAAACTTCTTGTTCTGTTATGGGGCTTGCCTGGTAGCTCAGCTGGGAAAGAATCTGTCTGTGATGCAGAAGACCCCAGTCTGATTCCTTGGTTGGGAAGATCCACTGGAGAAGAGATAGGCTACCCACTGCATTATTCTTGAGCTTCCCTGGTGGCTCGGCTGGTAAAGAATCTGCCTGCAATGCTGGAGACCGAGGTTCAATCCCTGGTTTGGGAAGATCCCCTGGAGAAGGGAAAGGCTACCCACTCCAGTATTCTGGCCTGGAGAATTCCATGGACTGTACAGTCTATGGGGTTGCAAAGAGTCAGACACGACTGAGCAACATTCACTTTCACTGTCACTTGATCTATTATATTCTTTACTTGAAGAGAATGACCTTCTTCAGTGTGTGTGTTTATGTATATACATGTGTATATAGCAAAATATATACATATCAAAATATGTATATAGCAATATATATATATATAAAATATATGTATACATATATGGAGGGGTGGTGGTTTAGGTGCTAAATTCTGTCCAGTTCTTGCGACCCCACGGACTGTAGCCTGTGAGGCTCCTCTGTCCATGGGATTTCCCAGGGAAGAATATTGGAGTGGGTTGTCATTAGCTTCTCTAGGGGATCTTCCCAACCTAGGACTCGAATCCAGGTCTCCTCATTGCAGGTGGATTCTTTACCAAGTGTGCCACAAAGTGGCTTAAATGTATTTTGTCATTAAAGTCACTAACCCAACTTTCTTTTGGTTTGTGTTTGCCTGGTGATATCTCTTTTAGAAACCATTCTGAATCCTTGTTGTCTCATGTGTCTCTTGTAAATCACACATCCCTAGATTTGTTTCATACCCAATCTAAGAATCTTCTCTGGTATTTTTGTTATGATGACCTTTCTTTAGTTTTCTTTTTAGTCACTGATTACTAATATTACAGTAATTACTATGTTTCTTGCCAGGCTTTACTTGCCTTATTTTGCTTGCTTGCTTCTTCCTGAATTTTTTTCTCTTCCTTAGAACTTTTTTCATATAATGTCATTGTGTGGTGAATTTCCTAAGATTTTGTATGCTGAATATTTCTTTGTTTTTCCTTAATTTAAATAATAGTTTATTTGTTGAATATTAATTCTAGGTTCACAGCTTTTTTATTCACTTTCTCTTGGAAGCTTACACTCCACTGTCTAGCATTAGTGTTAAGTAATCTGATGTCAGTGCTCATCTTTTAGAGGAGTGTGCTTTTTATTTCCGAAAACTTTTAAACTTTTCTCTTGATCTATAATAGTATAGCCTTAATTATCTTTATTTAATACTTTGCTGTGATTTTTCTTTAATTCTCCTATTCACTGCTATATGTACCCTTTCAGTCTAAGATTTGAATATTTCTGTATCTAGGAAATTTGTGTCACTGTTTCTTCAAATATTTATTCCCTTTTATTTTGTCTTTGCTTTCCTTCTAGGATTCTTATTATATAGATGTTCATACTTCTACTCCTGTTCTTAATTTTATCTCCTGTTTGTTCTTTCCTATGGCCTTTCTAGGAGAGTTCTTTCCATGTTCTAGCTCACTAATTCATTCTTGGTCTGTAGTTATTGTGCTTTCAATTCACCCTCTGGGTTGCTTATTTCAAACTATTGTATTTCTAATACTCATTATCTCATACTGATTATTTTTATAAACATTTTTCATATTTAATTTCTCAAAATCTTCCCCTATTTTTGAATATGTTATTATACTTATATTGTTGCTCAGTCTGTTTTCTCTGGATGAAGTTAAGAACACCTCAGAGTTCTTAAAAATATCCAGGCAAGAACACTGGAGTGGGTTGCCATTTCCTTCTCCAATTTTACCTCTAGAACCGGTGTTATACATCATGCTCTCTCATGTAGTATTTATGTACTCATGATGGTTTATATGTATTATTTTGAGATGGCCACCCTTCCTTGTCTTTCTGCCCAAAGTAAGACTAACAAAACTGATTTTCATGAAGAATTTGTTGAAACTTCAGTGTCCCAAGCTATGATACATATTAAGCTTTACAAATATGCAAACCTTCTAGATATAAATGAAAACTTCTTGTTCTGTTATGGGGCTTGCCTGGTAGCTCAGCTGGGAAAGAATCTGTCTGTGATGCAGAAGACCCCAGTCTGATTCCTTGGTTGGGAAGATCCACTGGAGAAGAGATAGGCTACCCACTGCATTATTCTTGAGCTTCCCTGGTGGCTCGGCTGGTAAAGAATCTGCCTGCAATGCTGGAGACCGAGGTTCAATCCCTGGTTTGGGAAGATCCCCTGGAGAAGGGAAAGGCTACCCACTCCAGTATTCTGGCCTGGAGAATTCCATGGACTGTACAGTCTATGGGGTTGCAAAGAGTCAGACACGACTGAGCAACATTCACTTTCACTGTCACTTGATCTATTATATTCTTTACTTGAAGAGAATGACCTTCTTCAGTGTGTGTGTTTATGTATATACATGTGTATATAGCAAAATATATACATATCAAAATATGTATATAGCAATATATATATATATAAAATATATGTATACATATATGGAGGGGTGGTGGTTTAGGTGCTAAATTCTGTCCAGTTCTTGCGACCCCACGGACTGTAGCCTGTGAGGCTCCTCTGTCCATGGGATTTCCCAGGGAAGAATATTGGNATATATATATATATCAAATATATGTATACATATATGGAGGGGTGGTGGTTTAGGTGCTAAATTCTGTCCAGTTCTTGCGACCCCACGGACTGTAGCCTGTGAGGCTCCTCTGTCCATGGGATTTCCCAGGGAAGAATATTGGAGTGGGTTGTCATTAGCTTCTCTAGGGGATCTTCCCAACCTAGGACTCGAATCCAGGTCTCCTCATTGCAGGTGGATTCTTTACCAAGTGTGCCACAAAGTGGCTTAAATGTATTTTGTCATTAAAGTCACTAACCCAACTTTCTTTTGGTTTGTGTTTGCCTGGTGATATCTCTTTTAGAAACCATTCTGAATCCTTGTTGTCTCATGTGTCTCTTGTAAATCACACATCCCTAGATTTGTTTCATACCCAATCTAAGAATCTTCTCTGGTATTTTTGTTATGATGACCTTTCTTTAGTTTTCTTTTTAGTCACTGATTACTAATATTACAGTAATTACTATGTTTCTTGCCAGGCTTTACTTGCCTTATTTTGCTTGCTTGCTTCTTCCTGAATTTTTTTCTCTTCCTTAGAACTTTTTTCATATAATGTCATTGTGTGGTGAATTTCCTAAGATTTTGTATGCTGAATATTTCTTTGTTTTTCCTTAATTTAAATAATAGTTTATTTGTTGAATATTAATTCTAGGTTCACAGCTTTTTTATTCACTTTCTCTTGGAAGCTTACACTCCACTGTCTAGCATTAGTGTTAAGTAATCTGATGTCAGTGCTCATCTTTTAGAGGAGTGTGCTTTTTATTTCCGAAAACTTTTAAACTTTTCTCTTGATCTATAATAGTATAGCCTTAATTATCTTTATTTAATACTTTGCTGTGATTTTTCTTTAATTCTCCTATTCACTGCTATATGTACCCTTTCAGTCTAAGATTTGAATATTTCTGTATCTAGGAAATTTGTGTCACTGTTTCTTCAAATATTTATTCCCTTTTATTTTGTCTTTGCTTTCCTTCTAGGATTCTTATTATATAGATGTTCATACTTCTACTCCTGTTCTTAATTTTATCTCCTGTTTGTTCTTTTCTATGGCCTTTCTAGGAGAGTTCTTTCCATGTTCTAGCTCACTAATTCATTCTTGGTCTGTAGTTATTGTGCTTTCAATTCACCCTCTGGGTTGCTTATTTCAAACTATTGTATTTCTAATACTCATTATCTCATACTGATTATTTTTATAAACATTTTTCATATTTAATTTCTCAAAATCTTCCCCTATTTTTGAATATGTTATTATACTTATATTGTTGCTCAGTCTGTTTTCTCTGGATGAAGTTAAGAACACCTCAGAGTTCTTAAAAATTTGCCTTGTGGATTTCTCTTTTATTTCCTTGTAACATTCAGCTACTTTGGTTAGTAATTTTAATGTAAGGATAGGGGTAAAAGTCTAGGTTCTAGCTTGTGCTTATCCAGATTAATTGTTCTACTGTGGGTTCAATCAGCCACTTTTTCCCCCTTAGTGTTCTCCTGCTTTTTAAAAAACAACTCAAAACAAAGCAAAGCAAAACAACCACCCATTATCCACCACACACATACACAAAACTCCCAATACTGTTCTCCCAAACAGCCCATCACTATTGCAGTTATCTTGGTTCTTTGAGTGTTATGGGACTGGGTAGATCTACGCAGGGGGCTTCCAGGTGGTGTAGTGATAAAGAATCTGCCCACCAATGCAGGAGATGCAAGAGATATGGGTTCGATCACTGGGTTGAGAAGAGTCCCTCGAGTGGAAAATGGCAACCCACTCTAGTATTCTGGCCTGAAAAATTCCATGGACAGAGGAGCCTGGTGGGCTACAGTCTAAAGTATGGGAATTTTGTGATGTGAATGCATGGAAAGAGTTCATTACTTCATATGTGAGAAAAAGTGGTTCCTCCATAGGAGGTTAGGTTTCAGATAATAAATTATGGACTTCTACTTTCAATTTGAGCATTTTTGTTCTCTTCAGTTCAGTTCAGTTCAGTCACTCAGTCGTGTCCGACTCTTTGTGACCCCATGAATCGCATCACGCCGGGCCTCCCTGTTCATCACTATCTCTTGGAGTTCACACAGACTCACGTCCATCGAGTCCATGATGCCATCCAGCCATCTCATCCTCAGGCGTCCCCTTCTCCTCCTGCCCCCAATCCCTCCCAGCATCAGAGTCTTTTCCAATGAGTCAACTTTTCGCATGAGGTAGCCAAAGTACTGGAGTTTCAGCTTTAGCATCATTCCTTCCAAAGAAATCTCAGGGCTGATCTCCTTCAGAATGGACTGGTTGGATCTCCTTGCAATCCAAGGGACTCTCAAGAGTCTTCTCCAACACCACAGTTCAAAAGCATCAATTCTTCAGCACTCAGCTTTCTTCATAATCCAACTTTCACATCCATACATGACCACAGGAAAAACCATAGCCTTGACTAGACAGACCTTAGTTGGCAAAGTAATGTCTCTGCTTTTGAATATACTATCTAGGTTGGTCATAACTTTTCTTCCAAGGAGTAAGCGTCTTCTAATTTCATGGCTGCAGTCACCATCTACAGTGATTTTGAAGCCCCAAAAAATAAAGTCTGACACTGTTTCCACTGTTTCCCCATCTATTTCCCATGAAGTGATGGGGCCAGATGCCATGATCTTTGTTTTCCAATAAGAACCATAGTGTGACAGTGTACCCATGGGGAAAAATAAAGTAGATGTGAACTATATAGTATAAATATACTTCACTCTAACATAGATTGCTGAGTTCAGGAACAAAGCAATGTGTATAGTATGCTTCTGTTCAGGTTGAAAAGAAAAAAAGAGAAGTACACAGACACACAAAGAAGTATGCACACACATGCAGAGACTGTCTTTGGAAGGACAAATAAATAGCTAATATCAGTGACTCAGAACTCGGGGTGAGTGATAGAAAGATTTAATTTTGTTGTAGTATGTACACACACACACACACAAACATATTACACTGTCAGATGTTTTACTGTGTGTATTGTTATTTTTGTTTAAATTTTAAATTACACAAGTTATAAGTTATATGAAAACTTCCTTGTGAACACTTAAAAATTCATCAGACTTCCAGTTCTAGTAAATATATTAATCTTATAATAATAAAGGTATAAAAATAATTATGTAGTTACTGGCCTGCTGTGACACGCCTTGTTGCAATCTATTTCTGTCATTTGTCGTTAGAACTGTATCCAGAGAATGAGTTTCAGAAATCCTTAAATTTTAAAATGTTGATTATATAGCATTGTCAGAAGCAGAAAAGAGAACGGCTAAAGAGGAGTAGTAATCAGTAGACAGTGGAGTTTATTCTCAAGATGCCAGACTGGGCTGTGAGAGGAAACATTGGAAACCACTAGTATAGTTTTCAAGCAGTTGATCCAAAGGGAAAAGATAGGGAAATTTGAAAAAAAAATTATATAACAAGACAAAGGAAACAGAAGTAAAGATATTTTTGGCAAAAAAAAAAAAAAAAAAAGAGACAAAAAA